>JAVJIF010003670.1:0-316594 GCA_038442645.1 Agave tequilana
ACTTGAGCATATCACACTATCTAATCTTTAACAATGGATCTAAACTCTAAACTAAATAATGTACCGAGGTCTTCTTGTAGAGCGTCGTCTCCAAGTCAACTCGATCCAAACGTGATCCACCGAGCTTGACTCCAACGAGTGCTAGGGTATGAACTTTGACGCTCGGGCTCTTGAATCACCATGTGAAAGCTCCAAAAACACCTTTGTTGAAGCTGTCACCTACTAATATCTTGATTAAATATCTAAAACTAAAATCACAAGATTATTAGTAAACATAACTACATGAGTTAATCATCATCAAAACTAGAGTGGAAGGCCTCTGGGCCAACAATCTCCCCTTTTTTGATGATGACAAAACTCATGAAGTTATATATGCATGGATTAAAGTTAAGCTTCAAGGAAGCTTCCCCTTAACTCATGCTTAAACTAAACAAATATATGGCAATGAAGTACATGAAACTAAACACATGTATATGCATCAACATGGTAAGAGAAACATGCCTAAATCCAAAATCTTTTTCCAAAAACTTTCTCCCCCTTTTTTTGTTTAAACTTTTAAAAACATTCTTTCCATTTTCTAAAACACATGATGCAAAAACTCAATATATGTAAAACTCAAATATGCATATATAAACTCAAAATCTTTAATCTTTCTCCCTCTTTTTGTCAATCATCAACAAAGGGGTAAAGTAAAAACAAATCAACAAGAAAGATATATATGCGATATACATTCATGAAGAGGAAGACATGAAGTTAACTTCCCTGCATACATGCATTACATGAAGAAGGGATGACAAGCCCTAACTCACATAACGCATAATACACAATGCATAAGTGGAGATGTGAAGCTCCCCTTACACACGTGTATCACATAAAGAAGAGTTGTCAAGCTCCTCAATACAAGATATACTCAACATGAATCTATATGTAGAAGAGATGTTAAGCTCCCCTTGCATATAGAAAATATATACCAAAATATTTTTAAATACAAATTTTTATACCAATTGTAAACAATACAAATTTTGAATTTTTCTTAAATCAAATCAATTTGTGATATCACGAGATATAGATACCATATGAAATAGGAAATATGTGATACCATTGAAAGAATCCAATGATACCAATTGAAAACATAATAAGATCAAGTGTATAACTCATATTTCCTACCAACCATTTCATGCACATGTTTAAAAGGATTTTCAATAATAATCATACAAGGCATGGTCACCCAACCAACCGCCCTTAAATGGTAGAGGTTTTCAAAAATAAGTTTGAAAATACCAATTGAAAGTATAGTATATTTGAAAAACTCTACCATATGAAGAATACGAACTAGTTTAATGAAAAACTTGTAACCTAGTACGAAATCCTTCAGCAAGTAATCAAATAAGAATATATTCCATAAAACACATGTAAACCACATGATCACCAACACTCAAAATCTATGAAGCATATATCATACTCATGAAAATAAAATCATGAGAAAACATGAATGATATGAGTGTATAAGTATAATGTGAAAAACATAGTCATGGAAATAGACAATCAAGCTTAATAAGAAATTCCTTAAAACATGAAAATATGAAAATCATCAAACTAGATTCCTTCAAGGTATATGTATGTCTTGCTCAAACTACCGTATACATACATATCCAAACATGAATGAGTCCACAAAAGTATATGCATGAAGGCAAGTGGCTCAAGGATGTATATGGATAGCTAATAGTTTAGACAAAATAGACATATACATGAAATTAACATAAACATGAAAACTTGTACAAAATGGGAATACAAATCAAATGTATGAATCATCAAAACTAGACAATACTAATACATCTAATGAACACAAATGAGCGTTTAAGCACAAACATATAAAAGTCTATTTGTTGCTCGCTAGTGTACAAGTATATATCCTAGTTTTAATGAAAACTAACATCCAAACAAGTAATCAAAACATGAAGTATTGAAATCAAAACAAAAACTCATATGATTATTATGTACATGCACATGCATAGATCTAGGACATACACATTAGTAAAACAAATGTGAGAACAAAAAGATATAAATCCATATTAAACATGGGTGTTCTAAATAACTAAACATGTATATCACTAATCTAAATGTCATGGCATATAACATACTAACCAATAAAACAAGACATGCTATAAATGAACATATGAAAAGCATGTAAACATCAAAACATGCAAAAATGAATAAGCTACTAGCATGTAAACATAATGGGAGTTAGAGATTGTTACCAAAACCATGAGGGCAACTCTCCATGTCTCCAAAACAAGGTGGTCCTCCCACCAACTCCCCTTGAAGCGATGCATCCAAATAGGTCTCCATTAGGCTCGGAACGCATCCGCCTCAAGCTACCATCGCTCTCACGTCATGTGAGAGCCCACACCTATATCAAATACCATAGGGGTGGTCTTTGGTACCCATACTCTTTTGGGTCCATGGGGTTAGTTCCTTTCCTAACCCAAACAAATTTAGTTGCTAAATTTGAATCATGTATACGATCATAACAAAACTTAGCAAGGTGGCCCTTACGTCCACAATGTATACAAGTGTACACATGAGCATACATCGTGTTATGTGCATGAACGTGCGAAGCGTGATGTGTATGCCGTGTATGTGTGTGCATGCATAGAAGGAACTTGTTTCTTTCGAAATATAGATTCCTAACGTGTATGGTATGTGGCACAATGGCTCAAAGTGGAGCCCAACAATCAATACTCTTCTTTAAGCATAGATCATTTTCAATTCTTCTAGAAGAGGTGCATGCAATAGGTAAGCTAGGTGAAGAAGCTACATTAGCATGGCAAACATGTAAATCAATATCATTTTGTAAAGAAATATTTTTCTTAGTAACAACATCCAAATCCTTTGAAATGAAAGCAATTTTCTTTTTCAAAGTTTCATTCTCTTTTAAAGTAAAATCAAGTTTTGAAGTTAAAGTTTCATTTTTCTTCAAAACTTCATTACAATCATTTTTATTTTTCAAAATCTTGTTTTCATTTAAAACAAGTTCAAGTTGGGTTTTCAAAGAGTCACACTCATTTGAAATCTCATCCTTCTCTTGCAAAGCCAAATCAAGTTTTGAACATAAATCCTTATTTTCTTCTTTTAATCCAAAACTTTTCTTTTTCAAAAGTTTGTATTTTTCTAATAATTTTTCACAAACAATTGAAAGTTCTTTATTCAAAGTATTAGGATCAACATAGTCATCACAAGAAGAACTAGCATCATCACCATCTAATTAAGATTCCGAATATACCTCAAGGGAGTCATTCCCTTGGACCATGTAGCATTGTTGCTCGGATTCTCCACTAGATTCATCCTCCACAATGTTGGGCGTTGAAGCTCGGAGAAAGTCAACGTGTTTCACACTGCAAAGGCGGAATCACAGTTAGAAACAAAGAAAGATATTCTTGATTAAGCATGCTTCTAAGTGCCTCAAGGGCTTGAGCATTGGCCTCTATATGCTTGCTATTACCAAGATAGGATTTCTTGGTAGCGGTAAGGAAAACATGCAAGCCTAGTTTTCAAGTATATGGACATCCTAGCCTTCCAAACAACAATGTTGGAAGAATCAAACATCGGTGGAGTCATATGGTCCATAAGTGTGTGTAAACAAATAATGTGCAAATGCAACTCTAGATTAGCAAAACCAAGATCACACTCCTAGGTGGTTGAACCAAATATCAGGAGCGTAGGCTCTGATACCAATTGAAATCACCAGAGGGGGGTGAATAGTGATAAGGCTAATCTAGTGAACTAAATGCGGAATTAAAACTAATGAAGCAACACACTTAATGCAACCAACGAGTGTAGCCGAATTCCCGTGAAGGGCTCTGGACTAACTCCTCTTGATTCCTCTGAATAAGAGTTGAGGTGCTATATGAAGCTCTCGTGGTTAAGCACAAGTGAGGCACACAAACACACAAGCATATATATGATATGGCAATATGAATCAATGCATAAGTAGAGAGAGAGAGAGAGAGAGTAAGAGTCAATGGATCAAACGCAAACAACAAGATTTGTTTCGAGGTTCGAGCACCCAGCTTTACGTCCCCGCCCTTCACCGAGAAGGATTTTCAATCCACTAACTTGTCCCACAGGACTCCCACATAGGGAACCTCCACTGAGGATTTGGGGCAATACAACCAGGAGTATACAACTCCTCTCTCAACCGAATACAACCTCTCACTAGAGGCAAAGCACAACCAACTCAAACACCACCTCACACAAGAGGGTAGGCACCCAGCTAAACAACCACAATCCACCTCTTCACAAAGAGGGATACAAATCCAACACAACTCCACCTCTCACTAGAGGGAGCAAACCACAATCTCAACCTCTCACTAGAGGGAGCCAACCACCAATCCAAATCAATCTCTACATAAGAGGGATATCACAATTGGAAGGGTTTACAACTAGGTGGTCTATCTCAACCACAAACAACTTCTTTTCCACAAAAACAAGATCCTATAGAGAGGATAGAATGATAAGCTCAAGTGTGGAAATCAAGGTGTTTTGAAATCAAATAACAAAGAAAAATACTTGGGAAAACACTTGTAATATGATAGAAATGAAGATCTAAAGTAATATCCCAAATCCCTATTTTCTTTGATTTTTCCAAACCCTTGAAAACAAAATAAAGATGAAAATCTTTAAGCTCTAAAACACTTTTGAAAACTTGTAAAAATACTGGAGAGTATAGAAATTTTTGCCTCTTAAAAACTTGAGAAAACAGTCCCCCAAATAGGGTATATATAGCCCCCAAAAGAAACTAGCCGCTGGAGCTATTTTTTAGCTCTGGCGGCTGACGGTCGACCAGCTCAGTCGACCGCCAACGGTCAAAATTTGACCGTTGGGGCAGCGGTCGACCGGTCCCAGTCGACGTTGGCCTAGAACAGAGAGCAGAGCTCTCTGTCGGTCGACCGACCCGGTCGACCGGGGCTTTCCAGAGAGCAGAAGCTCTCTACGGTCGACCGGGTCGGTCGACCGGCCCTCCAGCCAAAACAGGCGTGCACATTCTGTGCACGTCGGTCGACCGACTCCTGGCTCGGTCGACGGTCCGGTCGACCGCAGAAGCCAGACAGAAATTTTTAGGACTTGAAAACTGGGTTTTTATTTTTCTATTAAATCCCATAAAATCTCTAAAAATCCACAAAAATCAGTTCTTATATTATCTTTGATATACAAACATGTGTGAAAAATTTCAACACATATTTCAAACAATTTGAACCATTTTTGTGTTATGAAAATTTTGCCGAAAACCAAAATCTGTATTTTCCAAAACTTAAAATTTTCAAATGGAAAAACGTTTTGTCCAAAACTCATCCAAATACAAAAATATGATATTGAAACAACTTGAAGCATGTTGCATATAGATATAATCCAATATACATGAAAGATATATATATCAATGTTTTTGATATTAAAGTCAAAAACGTTTTGTTAAAACACAAAACTCCAAATACATGAATAGGCATGTCAAAATAAGTTTGTCTAAGATATGAAGCATACATGTATATAGAACAAGTCTAATATACATAAAACCATGTAAACTTGTTTTGATTCTATCTATTCATGAAAAACCAAGATCGGTTAAAACCGAAAACCGAAAACCAATAAATATGAAACGTGTGTGTGTGTTGTGAACTTGAGCATATCACACTATCTAATTTTTAACAATAGATCTAAACTCTAAACTAAACAATGTACCGAGGTCTTCTTGTAGAGCGCCGTCTCCAAGTCGACTCGATCCAAACGTGATCCACCGAGCTTGACTCCAACGAGTGCTAGGTATGAAATTTGACGCTCGGGCTTTTGAATCACCATGTGAAAGCTCCAAAAACACATTTGTTGAAGCTGTCACCTACTAATATCTTGATTAAATATCTGAAACTAAAATCACAAGATTATTAGTAAACATAACTACATGAGTTAATCATCATCAAAACTAGAGTGGAAGGCCTCTGGGCCAACAACATCATCAAATAAATATCTGATAATACCTCCAATAAGTCTGCAAATATGAACCAGGCTAATCTCAAGATCAATCAAAGTCACAGTCTAAAGTGTACGACAACTAGCCTAGAATCAAGTAATAATCCTCCACACATATAATGATATTGATAAACACTCATATGAACTAACTAAATAGGATGAGCACTCACCGATGTCTCATGAAGGAATACAGGTAATCATATAGATAAACTAAAGCAGAGGGTCACATGAAATAACGAAAGTAGCACAAATACATATCTGATAATGGTGAATGAGCAAATAATACAGGAGCCAATACTCACAAGTATCGTCTCGGTAAATTTTTGTAACATAATTACACAACAATATAAAATCATTTATCACAAATTCTTGCTTAACTGAAGGAGGAAAAAACATTCACATGAAATGACGCGGTTTTCAGAACCGAATCGCCGTCTGGTCTTCACTACACGAACTGTTACAGATCTCCTGATTATCCCATGAGTCAGTCTTCGAACTGCCAGTGTATCGGGTCCATAACGGACACCAATTTGAAACAAGTCCGGTCTTCTATTACCGGGTTTCGGATCTCACCAAACAGGTCCATATTCAACTGCAGTACACATGAATACAAACACACCCTATTTATACCCATACATATACATACATATACATATACACTCTACACAAAAATAAAAGCATACAACCCTAACTAATACATACCTACATACATTTTAATATACACAAGCAAGGCATACACTCACGCACTCCTCCATGCATAAATACACACACCCACTGTAAGTAAATAAATACTCACTCATTCATGTAAATACCACAACCACATATGCATGCATGCACTTGTCCAATCACGTTGCACAAGACACACTTTGCATAAAACACCAATATATGTACAAGAGAGAAATAGAAAAGGGAGAACTCACACACCCTTGGGTGACTTACGGCGCGCTGACGGAGGCTTGACGGAGGGGGCAAAAGCTGAGGAAGATGTCAATGGATAGAGGAACTCGCCGGGAAGGGCGCGGGTATGTTCGCACTCACCGACAGCGATCAACGACGATCCACGGAGTGGCGGAAAATGCCATCCCATACAACATACACATACATACTTATATATGATAACACACACTAATTCATTAACATTATATTCAATATTGTAGTATACATGTACCTTTAATAAAATGCACCATGCATTCAAAATAATATCACATGCATGCACATAAATATACAGCACACCATTCACACAAATAATCAAAGAGAGAGAGGAAAGGAGAAAGGGGACTCACGGCAAGGCCTCGCCGGCGACGATCGGCGGAGACGGAACCCGCGAGGGGATCGGGTTGCCGCGGAGCCTCGCGAAGCTCGCCGGAGTGGTGTTTGGAGCTTGAGGCAAGGAGGAGGTGAGAGGGCTCTGCAATGGTTGGAAGGAGCTATGTAGGGGCTAGTTGCAAGGGGTTTCGGCTCTGGGCATGGGAGGTTGCGGTGCAGTTGTGAAGTAGAAGGTGGGGGAAAAGTGATGGTGCAAGGGGTGTGCGGCAGGGGATGTAGGGGCTATTATTGGGCGGTTGGTCTTCGGCAATGATGGTGCTCGCGTGGAGCTCGCGGGGTCGTGGTGGTGATGGGCGGAGGCGGGGGTGTGGCGTTTGTGAGGGTGGTTGTGATGGTGCTGCTGGTGGCATGGGGTGGTAAAGGAGATGATAAGAGTTTGTTTTTTTTTGATTAGGTTTAGTTTTAGAAGGATTATATAGGGAGTAGATTAAGTAGTTAAGATTAGGATTAGATAGCAGATTATGAGAGATTTGGTTTGTTAAGATAGGATATGGATTTAGGTTGGGATTTGATTTAAAATAAGATATGATTTGTTAGGATTTGGATTAAGATAGGATTTTGGGTTATGATTTAGTAGTTAGAATTTGATTTGGTTGTTAGGATTTGGATAGGGTAGGTTGTTGGGTTATGGTTACTGAGTAATGGGTTTGGGCCTACGGAAATAGTTGGAGAACAAATGAATTAGTATTGAAATAGAAGTGGGCTTGACCATGGACTAAAAGGATTGGACTAGGCTATAATGAAAAGAAGAAGTAAAAAACAATAATAACAATAATAACAACGCTAATAATGAGTAATAATAATAACAATAGTTAACAGTAACAACAATAATAATTAGTAGTAACAACAACAATAATAATTAAGAATAATAAATAATGTTTAGTACTAGGTATAGAGACACCTTAGATTCTATATTGTTTGAGGAGGTTTTACATTTTTGTAATGTTTTTAATCTTGATATCCCTTGACTTCGGTCTGCATATTTTGAAATTGATGGTGTGTAGCACTTTTAGATTACAGTAGCATTATAGAGAGACTTACCATTGTTTTACTAAGACGGATATATCTTGGATGGGATGTACCTGACCTCAATAATTCTTCCACACTCTTTGTTTGTCACTTTTACTTGTTTTATTGATCGCAAGCATATTGGGAAATCAGCATATGTCCTGTTAATAACATAATTCATGTTATCAGAATTAGTGAGAAAGTATTGTTAGACGTAACACCATGATTTGTTGCACTATTTTACTGTTTACTCAATTATACTGATTACTTTGTTACTATATTATTACTATATTATCCTAGTAATCAAGATAACATGAACATTAGAAAACTGATATTGAGATTGGAAAATTTTGATATGGGAGACAATGTCTGTATTTTGAGTAGACCTATGATAAAAGTTGCGCAACCGAAAGAGGGTTCCAATGCAGGATTTTCGTGGGATGACAACATTCCATCTATTTACTGTTCTATTGTTTTACAGTTATACCGTTACTGTTCACTATTACTGAGTACCTAGCGGTATGGTTTGCTTCAACGCCAGAAAACTGAGGTCATGGTCCCGGGTATGTACTTGACCCACTTAAAATATAGACAATGTCTCCACCGGTCTATTTCAATATCATAGGACCCAATTGACATGTATAGTAGGTTTAATATGGGATGCGTCTACTGCATGTGGTAATTGGTGTTCGCTGTTTTAATTAATAAAAAAAGACCTTCCATGATATACCGTAGATTGATATGTGTTTATTTCTTATATATAAAGACACTAATAAATACCTGACCTATGACCTTATAGCATATTGACCCTATTACTCTTTAGCAATACATTTCATGTTATTGTACTCATTGTATATTAACTGAAATTATATTATGTTATATTGTCTTTGATCATTTTATATTACATCATACTGCTTCCTCATTTTACACTCGCTGGGAGTTTTCTGACTCTTCTGAATTTGCATATTCAGGTCTAGGATTATCTCATTTTGTTGATCAGGTATTTGGAAAGGATCGCATGTATTGCGATGAGCACGGAGTTAATCATTGCTTGATTACCCAGTCTTAGTATCTTTTCATGCCTCCTTTTAATCTTATTAACTTTCTGTGATTCTCTATAGTTTGACTCAGTATAGATTCTATTCGATTATCCATAAAATAATATATCCTTGTGTAGAAATTTATATGTCATATTACAGTGACTTTATTGCTTTCATAGTTAATGTATATAGCTTGCTCATGTTACATTAGGCTTAGTGTATATACATGAGATATTCTCCTCGCGTGTATGCATCACGACTCTCCTCACTTGCCGTTTTTGCGTATATTGGGAGCGGGGCATGATAGGGTTTTCTTTGGTATCAAAGCCTTGGTTTCAACTTGTGACTTTCGAATTGCGACTTTTGATTTTTCACAAAAAGGTCTAGTTCTTACCTGTGACTTGAGACGAGTTATATTTACACTGCATTATATAATTATTCACACAATGTTATTGAGTCCACTTGGGAATATCGTTCTTCCTTTGAAAATCCATTTCTTAAACCTTTTGATGTTTCAGATTCCAACTCTTCCTCCAGAGTGATCTAGATTTTCCTCTCGATTCTCATTTTCATCTTGATTCCATTTTTGATTTTGACCTTTGGAACTGGCCATCAGACTTGAATCGATAACGAAAATAAGAGTATTGGAGCGGAATCATGGTGCCACTAAGAAGCAACGTGGGAGTGAGAAGACGTCAATCATGATTGATCATTCTTTCTCTAAATCATAACCTATCGCGTCTATTCTTGATTCTTTTCTATTCATTATCAACTTTGATCAACTTTGTTCCTTTTTATTATTTTTCTTGCCTTATTGAAATTTCGAGGACGAAATTTTTGTCTGGTGGATAGAACATAATACCCATGTTTTTCAATACATGATTTAATAATGATAATATTATTTTATATGGATATGTATTTTGTATTAAAATTTTATTATTATTTAGTGTGAAGTATTAATTTAATTGTTACTAATTACTATTAGCATCCTTGATTATTGTTATTATCATTATTATTCTCATTATTCTTATTATTTCATTTTCTTTTTCTTTTGTCTCAAGCCCAAACCCAAGCCCGGAAATATGAACCAAAGCCCCATGACTTACTCTCCCCCTATTTACATCAACTTATTGTTGGCCCAAAGGCCTTTATCCCTAGTTTTGGTGATGATGAAAATCATGAGATTATTTTGTAATAATAAATATTCGTAAGTTATGTTTCAGGAAAATATAAGGTAAGATTGGCTTCATTCAAGACTCACAACTTTAGAAGAAGCTATCTTCAAAGATATCCAAAGAATCTAAAGCACCTAGAGTACTCATAGCACTTATGATTGAAGGCTAGCTCGAAGTTTAAAGAAAGATCAAGATAAGAAGCAAAGAAACATCTATTTTTGTTCTTTTTACTCATGTAAGAGTTAGAATGTTAAAATCAACCTAGATGACCGAGAAGCTCATGAGTCACACACACACACATTTCTATACTTTTGTGTTTTGATTCTAAGATTTTTGAAAAGAATTTTCATTTTTGAAACAGAATTTCAAAATGTTTTTTATAGCATAGACTTTATAAAATAAATTTCCTTTTTCTACGAAAACAAGTCAACATTTTGTTTATGTGTTGATCCAATATCTCACAAGCTTTTAGCTTCAAATATATTCATGAACTCTGTTTTGTAAAAGAATTTATAATATGTTGTAGAAAAATAAAAATGTACTTTGAAACTTTCAAAAATACAATTTTTGACCTAGCGTCAATTGATCGCACAGTCGGCTACTGGTAGAGCAGATTTGCTCTATCGATCAACTGCCCGGTCGATCGATTATGCACGATTTGCACAAGTGGGAGCTTGTGTATAGCGGTCGATCGACCGGTCGACCGTGTGCTTTGGGTCACTAATTTTTCCTAGTGACAGCCGACCGACTGGTCGACTACCAATCCTCAATGGTCAGAAATTCAACCGTTGGTGAACGACCGCCCGGTCGACCGACAGGCTGATTAGAGCCTGAACTTATCCCAAATGGCTATAATTTATATTTTATTTTATCTTTTTCTGGGCTAATCTATAATGGCTATTTTGGGTTTAATCTCTCTCCTAGACCTCTATAAATAGGGATACATTGATTTAAACCCCCAACATTATTAAGATTTGAACAACACCATTTTAGAAAATATTTGAGAATAATTATTGAACAAAATTCTCTTTGAACTACATTTTACATCCAATATTTTTCAAGGCTTAGTTTTTCATTCTCTATATCCTCAAAGCTTTTCCACATACAACTCTGAGCTTCTACTTTATCCAAATTGATTTTAGATATCAAATTAGGAGCCATTTTTTGCTGATCGAGAAGTAGACCTTCCGTTCGTTGTATTCAAGTTGTAGAGGTTGTGGCCTCAACAAGCTTGCGGGCTTGTCAACGTGTAAGTGTTGCGACACCAAGTGAGAAGGGCTTGCGGGTCCTTGTGGTTCTTGAAGAGAACTTGTAGAGTGGTGATCTCGCGGGATCAAGTATAGTAGAAATCCTTCATTGCGGTGAAGGCGGAGACGTAGAGAAAGTGGGTCAAATCTCGAAATATATCTCCATGTTTGCGATTGCCTTCTCTATATTTCTCTCTACTCTACTCACTATTTATTATTGTGCATGCTCTATATTGCCCTGCTTAATAACTTTTGTGCTTTATAATATTTGCGTTACATTGTCTACTTGTAATCTATTATGTTAAATAGTTTAGTTGATTTTTAATTTCGCGTTATTTGTCATAGTTCTATAGTCATCACCTATTCATCCCCCTCTAGGTGATTTCACTTCTCCTTTTTTCTCTCATCAAAACCTAACTCTAAAAAACCCATGCAGCTACCTCCTTCACCTATACCCAATATCGTCACCTTCATCTTCTCCTCTTTCTTCCATCAAGCAACACGACCTCATGCCTTCTTCCCCGCTATGCCACCCACCACCATCTCCTTCTTGGCATCCCCTGGATTGTGGATCCGTCCCCAAGCAACCACCCCCACCTCTCCTTCATCTTTTTCTCCTTTTTGTCTTCCCTACCTCCTTTTCTTCTCTTATTCTCCACCCAACAACTACCATCATGAACCCGCCGCCCTGCACCTCCACCCACACACAACTGTTATTTACCCTCAACATGCCCTTGCGCTGCCTCCCCCTGTAACCGCTCCACCTCCGCGCAAGAACCCCATTACTTGCAGCGTCTCTCCTCTACGCGCGAGCCCGGTTACAGCCCCATCCCTCCTCTTCTCTTCTTTCCTCTCTCTATCCTCATCTCTATCGCTTCCATCACCTTCTTCTTCTTCTCCTTCTTTCCTCTACCTCCAAGATAACGCCCATGCCGCCGCGAGCTCCTCTCTATGCCTTATGCACTTCCATCACGCGCAAACCTACCGCAGCCCATCCTCTTCTTCTCCAACTGCAACCTTCCTCCCACTGTAGCCATGCCACTGCCGAGGAACACCACAGCTATCTCCACTTCCACTTTCTCTCTTTCCCTCGTCCTCTTGTCATCGCCGCCGTCGACAAGACCCCCCTGCAAACTGTCGCACCTCGCCATCACCGCTTTCTTCTTTGCGTAGCACTGCCATGCCCTCCTTCTGCCCCTCCTCATATGCAACCGCCACCACAGCATGACTGCCTCCTTGCTCTGTCGCGACCTTTTTCCTCCTCCCCTGCTTCCCAGCGACTCACTCTGATTAATCTCTCTCCCTCTCTCTCTCTCTGTATATCTCTCTTCCCTTTTCTCTTTCTCTCCCTCTCTCTCTTTCTCTCTCTGAATCACTCTCTCCCTGTCCCTCTCTTTCTTCCTTTCTTTTTCTTATTGGATCTCACAACATGAAAGATCCAACCTGTTCTAGTCCCGTTAGTGAGTCCAGACCCGTTTGCATCTGGGTTTTATGCTCGAGCCGTATCTTGGTCAATCAGAGCCTGAATCAAGCGATTCTAGAGGCGTTGTATCCAGGGAGACTAGAGCTACACGTTAACGACAACTCTGTAAGTGTTTATTTGGTTTATTCATTTATTGTTATTAAATTTTGTAGTGAGTGTCTTTATTCATTTAAATTAATTATGATTTACAAAATGTAATCATTGTTATCAATTTAGTGTTATCTATATAAATTGTGTGAATGTTTCTAGTCATTCTAAATGATTAATATTTTATTATGGTATATAAATCCATTTGATAACATATTTAAGTAATGTTTAATTGTTTAATTGTTCAACTGTATATTTAAATTTCCTAGAATGTGAAATATTTAGAAAATTACAAATTCTTATGAGTTAAATTCTAGTGAAACATCTTGCCCTGTAATGTTTATTTAAGTAAATAATTATAAATCCCAAAAATTGTATTGATTAAATTATTAGATTGTTGCCCTTTAGGAATTTATTGACTTTTAAATCTTATTCATCTGAGAGGAACGCAATTGATTATCAGCTATGGAATTTTATACAACAGGAGAGTTTGGATATATTGGAGATAATAGATCACCTATATCCTTGATGTTTAAACATATATGGACTATGTATCTGGTTACTGAGATGTGAATGTTTATTTTTTTTGGATTTTGTAACCCTGAGTGTTTGAGTTTGTTTAGCATGTTCTGAGCGATGATTGGGCTATAAATTTTAGTTTGAGTTTGGTAGTTAGTGATGATCATCTACTAGAGCTGATTACATATTACTATCTATAGATAAAAGACAAATGGAGTGAATTTTAAGTGATGATTATAAATATAGTGAATATCTTACCGATTCTATTTAGGTGACATTTGGGGTGCTGTTTCAGGAGAGTATGGATCATTCACTAAACTTGATGAGTAATATTTTGATGCTTATTGTATTGAGATCACATGTTAAGGGGTCTGTTATTGTAGTATCTATTATATATGGATAGAATCTTGATTAGTTACTAGATGAAAATTGACAATAGTAGGATCTTGATTATACGTGTGAATATCGTAACTTTAATTTTTGATATATACCATGGGTTGATTTTTAGGTTATTGGTAGAAAGGATTTTCGGATTCACCCACTGATTGGTTTGAGTATTGATAAGCTTATTGATGTTTAGTACTAGGTATAGAAACATTCTAGATTCCATGTTGTTTGAGGAGGTTTCACTTTTTAGTAATGTTTTAATCTTGATCTCCCTTGATTTAGTATAGTCTACATATTTTGAAAATGATGGCGTATAGTACTTTTGGATTATAGTAGCATTATAAAGAGACTTACCATTATTTTACTAAGACGGATATATCTTGGATGGGATGTATCTGACCTCAATAATTCATCCACATTCTTTGTCAATCACTTTTACTTGTTTTATTGATCGCAAGCATATTGGGAAATTAGTATATATCATGTTAATAAAATAATTCATGATACCAGAATTACTGAAAAAGTATTGTTAGATTGTAACACCATGATACTGTTATATTATTTTACCATTTACTCAGTTATACTGATTACATTTTTATCGTTATTATTATTGTATTATCTCTGTAATCAAGATAACATGAACATTAGAAAACTGACACTGAAATTGGGAAAATTAATTGGGAAGATATCGTCTATTTTTTGAGTGGACTTAGGATATAGGTTGCGCAGTCGAAAGAGGGCTCCATTGTAGAATTTTCGGGGATGACAGGCATCCCATTTGTTTACTGTTTTACTATTATACAATTATATTGTTATTGTTCATTGTTACTAAGTACATAGCGGTATGATCTGCTTCAGTACCAGGAAACTAAGGCCATGGTCTCGGGCATGTATGCGACCTGCTTAAAATATAGACAATATCTCCACCAGTCAATTTCAAAAATATAAGACACCAATTGACATGTATAGTAGGTGTAGTATGCGATGCATTTACTACATGTGACAATTGGTGTTCACTAACATAATTAATAAAAATAACCATTTATGATGTACCGTTGATTGATATGTGTTTATTTCTTATATATATAGACACTGATAAACACCTTACCTATGACCCTATAACAGATTGATCTCATTACTCTTTAGCAATGAATTTTATGTTATTGTACTAATTGTATATTAACTGTTATTATATTATGTTATATTGTCATTGATCATATTATATTATATCATACTGCTTCCTCATGTTACACACTCGCTCAGAGTTTTCTGACTCCCATGGATTTGCATATCTAGATTTAGGATTATCTCTTTTTGTTGATCGGAAATTTGGAGAGCATAACACGTATTGCGATGAGCACGGAGTTTCCCTCTGCTGGACCATACAGTCTTGGTATCTTTTCATACCTGTCACGCCCCGCGTCCCAAAATACATTGAAGCGGAGTCGCGATGAAGGTCGGCGACGTATGTACGCGAGAAAAATACCCACGCACATACGCTAAGCCTAAAGTAACCTGAACAAGCTACAAAATCTACCACGATAAATAAATATCACTGCAATATGACATATAAATATCTAACACAATGAGAGCAAATGTATAAAGGAAAGAAATGACAACTGGAGGCGATAAAGATGGAAACAGAAAAATAACATGAATAAAAGAGGAAGAATACCTATAGTCAAGAAAAGAGAGACTCCAGCTTCTCGTAACGCGTACGATCACACGAACACCTAAACAATATAAGAAAATGTCCAATACCCTGGACATGCGAATCCAGGGTCGTCAGAAGCGACCTAATGAGTGTGTGTGTGTAACAGGGAAGGTGCTCGTGCATAAAAACAACAATATAAGCAATAAAATGATAATCTGAAAATAAAAGGTAACAAAATAATCTATATCAATAGCAAGCTATGAACGATATATAACTGATAACATGACAATAGGGAACAACTAATATCAAAATGTATAACCTAGCATATGTCACTAGTTTGATGTACAATCCTATATCTATCATAGTTTATACATGCATATATAGTCAGGTGATCACGGTTAGTCACAATACATTAACAGTTTATCATTATTAATTATGTCAGCGAACACCAATTGCCACATGTAATAGACGCATCCCATACTACGCCTATTACACATGTCAATCAGAGTCCTAAGTTATTGAAACTGATCGGTTGGAGACATTGTCTGTGTTTTGTGGGTCCCGTGCATACCCGGGACCACGGCCCAGACTCCTGGCGCTAAACCAGGACCTACCGCAAGGTAGTTAGGAACATGTATAATAGGAATAAGTACATGTATAACATGTATAACAGGAACAGGACGGGGTGCCAGTCACCCCACGGGAACCCTGCAGTGAAACCCTCTTTCGGCTGCGCAACCTAAATCCTAGGTCCACCCAAAATACAGACATTGTCTCCTCCATCAATCTCCCCAATCCCAGTGTAAGTTGTTTAATATCATGTTATTAGTTTATCAAGATTACTTAATATGCATGTTACTTGAATCACTGGGATAACTCGGTGGTAGTCACTGTAACAATATCAACATGTAATCAGGATACCGGTATAACAGGAATATATAATATCAATGAACAGGATACCGGTATAACAGGAATATGTAACAAGTATAACATGACGGTATTGTTACCGTGTAACAATATTTTCCCGGCAATTAAGTAACATGAACAATAGTATCAGGTAGATATCATGTATAAACAATCAAGTTTCTCATGTAAATCAAGATATTCAGGATGAGCAATAACCAAATACACGAATATCAAATCTAATAACTAATACTAATTATATCAACCTCAAGATCGAGTTGAGTCAAGTCAGAGTCTAAGGGTATCAAAACTAGACCTAAACCAATAACGATAAACTACCAATGAAATGGCACAGATACAAGTTCCTATCAACTACATAAATAAAATGAATAATCATGGATGTCTCATGAAGTAGTACAAGTAATCAAACTAGTAAAATACAACAGAAAGCCACATGAAATGATAAGTGTAATATTTAAATGCATACTGACAACGGTAAATACGGAAATGCACAAGAACGAACACTCACAACAAAATTAAATAAAATCAAACAAAGAAGAGAAACACTCAATGAGAAAAACAAAGAACACTCACCTGAAATCCATCCCAAGTCCAAGGCACTGAAATCATAAGGCCTCGATAAATCTACATGGTTCATTCAATAGGAATTGTTAGATTTTTAAAAGAATATTTTAAGGAGTTTAAATCTTGATTTATTAGTTTGGGAGTTAGAAATATGATTCTTTCAGTTTAATGAATTTAGTAGGTTTAATTTAAACCAATTTCTAATTTTTGTTGGATTTTTTTAATAGGCTTTAAACTATTAAAAATATTTAACGGGTCTAAATTTACCATTTAAGGACAATGGCTTTAAAGTGGGTGATTTGATTTAATTTATGATGGTATTTATCTAAAATGTTTTCTTTTTATCTTAGAAAGGAGAAGTGTTGTAGAATATTATTTATATTTTTCTATATTTTATTTTGATATTTTAACTAATTATTTTAACATGCAAATTCACCTCTCTCTTTATCTCTTTCTTTCTTTCTTTCTTTTCTTTTCTTTCTTTGTTTTTTTTTAAACACAACAGCCCAGGTCCAGGCCTATTTCCAGGCCCGGGCCGGACCAGGCCAGGCCCCGGCCTAGTCCGGAATTCTTTTTTTTTTTTACAGGGCCTTTGGGCCCTGCTGTGGCCCAGGCGGCCTGGGCCAGACAGGGGGGGCCAGGCCAGGCCCAGGGCGGGTCTGGCCTGGTGGCGGGTCTGTGCAACGCAGTTTTTTTTTCTTTTTCTTTTTTTTGAAAATCTGTTGTTTAAAACTTCTAAAAAAATAATTAAATTAAAATTATGATTGGTATATCTTTACATATATTTTTAGGGGAATTAAGTTTTAATGTATAAATATTTATGGAGATCATAGTATGGACATGATTTTAATAAACAATTTATATCAAATAATTTTGAGAAAATAAATTACTTACTTGGATTTTAATTTGCTCAAATCAAGATTTTGTGGAGTATTAAAATAATGATTATATAAAAATTATATTAGGTAAATTTCTAGGAACCATTAAATATATTACGGTGAGTTTTGTCATATGGGTATTGATAAGTTGAATAACAGATTATTGAGATTAATAATTTATTTATTTGGTTCTAATTTAATTTAATTTATTTTTAAGAAAAACTGAAATTAATTTCACAAGTTAGATCTACTTACTTAAGTTATTCCTCCTTACTTTCTCCTCAATCTCTGTATCTCGAAGCCCTTTTCGTTCATGATCCACTTGAGGAGTGGAGAAGGGAAAGATGAAAGGGGAGATTTTAGATTAGGGTTTTCTCTTGAGGTAGAAGAGAAAGAAAGATTTTAGGTCTTTATATAGGTTATTAGAGATTTTAGAAAGCTGAATTCCAATTAGGTTTATAATGCTTAATTTAGCAGTTAAGATAAGAATTGAAGATTGCTAAAAAATCTCAAAGAGATTCGGTTTAGATTGCTTAATTTAGTAATTAGGATTAGGATTGGGTTTTGGGTTAATGGGTAAGGATCTCAATAGCAATGAGTTATAGATTATTAGGCTTTAGTTAAAAGAAATAAGTAATATGAAGAATAAGAAAATAGATAGTGGGCTTGTGGGCTTAGGTTTTGGGCTTAAAGAAAAATAGAAAAAGGAAAAGAAAATGAATGAAAATAAGGAAGTGGGATTGGCTCATGTGGGGTTAGCATAAAAAGAAAAGGAGAATGAGCTGAGCTTATTGGGCTTGCATGAAATAATAATACTACTAATAGTGATTAACAATATCATAATAATAATTAACAATAATAATTACAATAATAATAATAATAATAACAACAGTAATAATAATAAAATTATTAACATTAAAAATCTTATCTAATGATACTTGGTAAAAATACTACCATTAATAATAATAACTAAAACAATACAATATGAATAAGAATAATAACAATATCAATTTAACAATAATAGCAGCTACAATAATAATACTAGTAACAGAGAAATGGGAAAAATACTGGCTAGTAATTAAAATGATAATGCTAAATATAATTATACGGTTAAAATATCATTTACTATCTTAAAATAATTTCTACTGTAACTCAAATTAATAAATAATAATAATATCACCAGTAAAAGAAAATAAATACTTTAGAAAAATAAAAATACAGTATTTTAAACTAGGTATATTACAATGCCTCCTTTTATTCTTATTGACTTTATGTGATTCTCTTTAGTTTGGACTCAATATTTATTCTATTCGATTATTCGTAGAATAATATATCCTTGTGTAGAAATTTATATGTCATAGTTCAGTGACTTTATTGCTTTCATAGTTGATTTATATAGCTTGCTTAGGTCACATTAGGCTTAGCATGTATATTTGGGGTTTTTTCTTTGTGTATATGCATCGCCGACTCTCTTCACATGATGTTTTCGCGTATTTTGGGAAGGAGCGTGACACTCAGGAATCAAGGCAATCCCTCAGGGCTGCGGCCTCCAAGCCTATGCTAGGGGGAGCTCGGAGGGAACAGGAGACTTCGGTGGTTGCCGGGTGGAGTTAGGAGAAGGTGAGCTTGGAGGCGATGTGAACCCAACGTCTTGGTTTACGAACTAGGCGAGGACGAGCATGGTGAGGCCGTGACATTCAGATCCGGGCAGTTTCGACGTGACTGCGATGTGGATGAGCGTGGACGGCATGACTCTGCCATGATTGCAGCGAGGAAGAGTGTGATACCGGAATTGACTGCGTTGGGTGGTCAGATCCGGCCGTGACTTTCTGATCCGGCCAGATCCGACCGAGGGGCGGCCGGATCTGACTTTGGCATGGAATTTTGGTTGGATCTGGCAGGTCTGGGCCCCCGGTGCTATGGTCAGCGAGGATAAGTGGGCAAGGGCGTGACTTTCAATTTTGGGCAGTTCCAACATGACGGCGGCAAAGACGAGCGTGGACAGCGTGACTGGGCGAGGACGTCGATGACGTGGTCAGCTCATCAAGATGGGCTAGCATATGGACTTGATCAACTTCGACGAGGTCTGGAGAACACCAGAGGATGAGGTAAGGACTTGATCTCCTGCAAATCAGGCTATGCACCTACTGATCCGGTCGGGGATTTCAGATCCGAGGCAGGCCGCAATGATCCCGTGAGAGTAGGTTTTATGTAGTATTCTAAGATTTGGGCAAGGGACGGTAAGAGTTTAGTAGGGGTGTCCGGTCATGGATGGCTGGCTTTGAGGTGGGTGACCGGCTGGAGATGGCCAGATTTTATTCCATAGCTGCGGGTGTGGGGACATATGATGACATAAGTGATGTGGATCCGGTCATGGGATGGCCGGATCAGAGCTGCCTATCCTGTTTCGACAGTATTCGACCATGGGATGGCTGATGCTGAGCTGCAGATACCGCAGGTGTGGTGAAGGAGGACGCCATGTCTTTTAGTATGGGAGCTCTGGTCAAACAATGATCAGATTGAGCTGCAGATGTCGTGATGATGCTGGCGGGAATCTGGCCAAGGGTTGGATGGGTCCAAGCAGCTAACAACACATCTGTGATGGAGGAGAGAAGCGGCGACTGAGCTGAAGGTGTTCTGGTGGCTTCACTTTTTGTTCTTTTTTCTTTTTCTTTTTAAAAATGAGTAAATTGTGTATGAGTGTTTCTATTCAAATTTGTACCCTTTTATCATAGAGATGTTCCGTTAAATTCTTAATAACGAAACGCCGGAGTTTTTTTACCTCACAGCTTTATCTCAAAAAAAACTAGAGCCCAAATATAAAACTTACATTTTCAGCCTCTTACTTTCTAGATCCTATTCATCAATCCTCTTTTCCTCAAATGTTCAACTATATGAAGAGAGAAGAAACATGGGTTCCTCTCTTCAAGAAGAAAATTCTCCGACAGCAGTGAATGGGAGTGCCCTTTGTGCTGTGACTCCCACCAAAACCATGAGGAAAGGACATTAGCAGTTCCCTCCAAGTAATTGTCGAGAGTAGTTATGCTCCATCATGCCAGTTGATGGCCAATATTAGCATATGACAATAATCATAGTCCCCATGCTAGAGCTGCCAATAATCGATAACGACAAGGATTAACTTTGCAGATGAAAGGTGACTCTTTGAGAAGTGAACAATCTGTCTTTAGAAACAGAAGCTTCAAAAATGGAAGTTGGTTGCTTGCTTAATGCTCATGAAGGGAGAGGGCATACGTTCAAGAAAGGCTGTCAACAAAAGCTTCTCTTTTGCAGGTGCTGTATTCTGTTGCAAAATTTTTCATGTTCTCATTGTCAAAGTCTTTATCATTGTACCAAAACTTTAAAGCTGCGGTGAGGATTGAGATATTTAAATTTTAAAATGCTCCTGTAGGTTGAGCGTCTTTTTTTATGGCCAAAACTTGGCTTTTTGTGGTAGCGGTATTTTTTATTTTAAATCCGCTTTTTAAATGTGTGCCCGGTGGTAATTGAACCTGGGTTGCTCTAATATAATATTAGAATTCCTACCATTGTACCAAATCTCCGAAGTTGACGTGAGGATTGAGGTATTTAAATTTTAAAACTCCTCTCTTGCTCTATCTTTTGTTTAATTTTGATTTTATTATCCGATGATATCAATGGAGTCAATCATAGGCTTAGGCCTGGATTTTATTCCTTTTTTGGCAAATTGCCCAAGCTATCTACCTAGTTATTCAAAAAATTACTCGGTGAATTATTTAAAAATAGACCAACAGAATCTAGAATTATAGAATAGCATGGCAGCAGTTGTTAGTTATTCTAATTGTTGAGTGGAGACTGTATTGAAGGCTCATCTGCTGATGGATTGTAGCAAACTACCAGCAATATATTAAGGCCAAGGCCTGAGAGCCGAAAGGTGCCTTCCTTGCAAATATGTCCAAATTATCAATGAAATGCCACTGCATCGTTGCACACAGCCCAGCTCTCCGCGGAAATGATGCTTGACTCCTAGGATAGTGCTAGGAGAAAAATATAAATTCCTCAACACTCACCACAAATTTGAATTTTTGAATGATGGTAAAGACATTAGTGAGTTAGAACCAGAGGATAACTAGCTCAAAATTGGCATAACTTAATATTCACAAAATCAGCCAACGAGTTTTTGTTGGACCCTAGAGGGGGAGCTGAATAGGTTATGAGTAAAATATATAGAAATTAAAAAATAAATTAATAAATTTTAAGAACTGATAGAACGCCAGTAGATAGTGAAAGGATCCCTGATAGGATCAATATAATTGTTGGCAGGAACTAGAAGGATTGTTGGCAGGATGTGGTGGTAGGATCAGATAGTAAAAATTTGACTAAGTGTTAAACTGGGCTGCTAGGATGTAGGCAGATTGTTGGCAGGATATGGCGATAGGATCAAACACTAAATTAATAATTAATTCAGCTGAATTTAATAAATAATATAATAACAGAGAATTATCTACAACAACAATAATAAACAGTAAAGAGCAAGAGTATGAGGGCACAATAATTTTAGGTGGTTCAGAAAATTTTCCTACATCCACCACCTAGAGGCCTCCTCTCTAACATTTCAAATCCATTATTAGCTTCTTTCCGAAGCACAGATTACACCGCAAAGACTCTCTCCGAGCTTGGACTTCATTCTTCTGCCCGAAGATATTTACAACCCCCAAGACTTTCCCCGAAGTTGGACTTCTCTCCTCTTCATTGAGAAGGAACACAACTTTCACAAAATGATTTTGTTCTCTAAAATAATAGTGAGAACCAAGTTAGCCTAATAATATAAAATAAAATTATAATAGAGGCTCTATGTAATCAAGAAGTAAAAATAAATTATCTTCAATAAATTTAGCACAATAATAATGAAAGATTGAGGAAGAATAAAAATTGATTGAAGTTAATTAAAGCCCAGACTCCTCAATCAATAAAAAAAGTGGTTGGTTGATGAATGAATGCTTGAGAATTCTTGAGTAGAGAAATTGGTGAAGGAATTGATGAAACTTTGAGTACAATAACTTCTATGTAAAAAGGAATATGAAAATTAAAGCTCAATTTAATGTGATAATTTTTCTGATTTTTTTCACAATTTTCTTTCTTGATTCCTTATCTGCTCTGTTGATGTAGAACCATATTTAAAAAGAGCAGATCTGAAGTGAGGATATGATCGTTGTTAGAGAGAGGAGGAAAAATTCTCTTTTTGGACATTAAATGCTGCAGCAGAGAAAGAGATTTGAGCAACGGTCTTTTATTCAGCTGGTAGGATAGTGTAAAATTAGTGATAGGATAGTAGGAACAGTTGTGATAGGATAGAAAGAAGACTTAGAAAAAATTATTTGTAAAATTCTACTTGTGACAAACTCGATGATAACAAATAATACTTCTTAATTACTTACATATTTCCTATTGTTTGTGAAGATTGCAGCTCTTGTATTCTTTTACTCCAATTAGCTTTTGTACAGCTTGATGTATCTTAACTTGGCGCGATATTGTGGAGTTTGAATTTCTTCACTCAAACGGATCTTGTAGCTTGATATAAATATAGTAATGCTTGTAATTTTGGAACTTGAAGTTCTTCCATCCTCCATCTTGATATAACACTTTCTTGCTTGATCCGTCCAGCCTCCATATCATGTCTTATCCTACAATAAGACAAACACTAATAATCAATCTCATCAGTAGCTTAATTTGTAAGTTAATACATCATTAAAATATTTGAAGTTACAATTTTGTGTATTCAAATTTAGTTATCACATGCTTGCGAAAATATGAGAAGATGCTAAGCAGATATGTCAATCAGACAGCCATTGCCATTTGAAAATATGAGAAGATAATAAGAAGACAACTGATAATATATCCGTTCCGGTTATTTGGCATGCTCTGCAATAGAACTTTAAGGTCACGATGGGAAAGCCAGCAGAAGGTTAGGTTTAAGATCACATGCAATAGAATTTGAAAACAATATTTAAAGATTGCAAAGTTCCCAGTATTGTGTACTTTTAGACGCTAATGAATTTTAGTACAAGCATTGATGTTCATGTACATATATTTCATACCTTTAACAACAAACTTCCTTGGAATCATCATCAGCTGCTTGCTCCTCAGTAGTCTCTCTAGTCGTTTTGAATCTTCACGGGATAGAACCTTCTGTTTTAACAAACGAGAAGTAAAAAGATTTCAGAATCTGAACCAGCCTGAATTGTAATGGAAAAGAAAGGAGACAGTCTACTGGAGTCTTGGAATAATATCGAACATAAATCACTCACTGGGACTTTAACGCTCGAAGCATTTATCAGAATGCTCTGTGAGGCTCTCAATATCCAAAAGTAAATTTCCTGCTTCATGTTTGCTACTTGATTCTGCAAACATATGGAAGGATGATCAGGTGGTAACAAATACTTAGAATTTATGTTGAAAATTCAAAACAGATGAGAAAAACCTAACTTATAATACCTACAGCATTAGTTTGTGCGCTGAGTGACACAATGATCCTTCAGATATTAGCATATAAGCATGAAAAATTATTCTCCATCCAAATTTCTGCGATAACATAATGCTACCTCATTGATGATCCAGAAATACTTCACAGAATTGTTAGCTCCTACTGTCTTGTGAATCAAATAGCCCATGTTTAAAAGTTTCAGACTCTATGAAGTTTGCTAGATCTATGGACGGCCATATAGCACGGTTCTTCTAGTAGTCTCCCCACTGCCACAAAGTTAACAAACAGTCACAAACAATGTACAGATTGTCAACAAAATTTGTACAAATTTTCTCATTCTAGTGCCCTTACCTCAGGCACATCCCTTTAGCACCATCTTTCTATTAATTCTGTCTTTACAGAAAAAAGGCACAATATCAAAGTAGTTTAATCAATTAAACTATACTGTCATAGAAATCTTTACAAATAATGCATCTAATCAAGACCCCGTAGTAGAAACAATTACTTGAAAGAGGCTATGAAATTTACGTATCAACCCGAAAATAATTGCAATCAGAGGGGAATGTACTAACAAGAACCATGATATAAAACTAGCTTTTTACCTGCATTAGAACCTTTTCAGTTGAAAAAACTAGCAATGAGGGTCAACATCAACTGCCAATGAAGAGTAATTGATTAGTTAAACGACTTAATATAAAAGCGCATGTTTAGGAATAACCAGAGTATAAAAGGAATCACACCATTCTCTGATCCAGAAATGTTCCACATAAAAATAAAAAATAAAAAATAAGAGATAGAGAGAGAGAGAGAGACAAAAAAAAATAAGAAAAAAATCAGAATATGCCACTTTTATAAAATATTTTCATACCATTAACACACTTCCATGCTGCGACAAATTATGAGAGCGAGAAGGAACACCAAAAAACATCCTTTCTTATGAATTAGTTAGAAAAAGCTTGCAAAGAGTAAGCAATGAGTTCTAACACTGCACTAACAGAATATGTGTCACGCCCCGCTTCCCAAATTACGTGAAAACGGAGTCGCGACGAGAGTCGGCGACGTATATACGCGAGAAAAATACCCCACGCATATACGCTAAGTCTAAAGTAACCTGAACAAGTTATAAAATCTATTATGATAAATCAATATCACTGCAATATGACATATAAATTTCAAACACAATGATGACATATGAAAAGGAAATGGAATAAGCATGAGTCCAATGTATAGAATCATGAAAGCAATGGAATAAATAAGAGACAGAAAATACCGAGAAAAGATAATCGAGTAAGAGAGAGCTCTGACTCCTCAAGATGCCTGTAATCCTCTCCAAAAATCTGATCAGCAATAAATATCCACGGATCTGGATATGCAAATCTAGGGAGTCAGAACTCCTAGTGAATGTATAAGAATAGACTGAAAAGTGCATGTGCATATAACATGTGAGCAGATAAAGAAAATATATATACCAGAATAAGAAATTTCACTAATAAAGTAAATAAATAGTAATGTGGATAGTACATAGTAGAGTATATGTCCAATCGGGTATTCAAACAGGTGTCTATCACAATCTATATATCAGGCAGGTAGAGTCAGTCAGTACTAGAGTCAGATGTCCAATCAGGTCAGGTGTAACATCGGGTGTCCAACATACATACATGTATCAGGCAAAGACAACCAATTATAGTACATTATGAACAGTTTATTATTATTATTATATTAGCAAACACCAATTGTCACATGTAATAAACGCATCCCATACTACGCCTATCACACATGACAATCGAGATTCTAAGTTATTGAAACTGATCGGTTGGAGACATTGTCCATACTTTAGGTGGGTCCCGTACATACCTGGGACCACGGCCCAGACTCCTGGCGCTGAACTAGGCACTACCGCTAGGTAGTCAGGAACATGTATAATAGGAACAAGAACAGGACGAGGTGCTAGTCACCCCATGGTAACCCTGCAGTGGAACCCTCTTTTGGCTGCGCAACCTATACCTAGGTCCACCCAAAATACAAACGTTGTCTCCTCCATCAATCATCCTAATCCCAGTGTAAGTTGTTTAATATCAGGTTATTTAGATTATCAAGATTATTTAATGTACATGTTACCTAGACCACTGGGATAACTCGGTGGGTAACAACATCAACATGTGTAATCAGGATACCAGTATAACAGGATATGTAATGTCAGTGAACAAGATACCGGTATAACAGGACATGTAACAAGTATAACATGAGAGTATTGTTACCGTATACAATATTTTCCCAACAATTATGATAACATAGACATTATAGTTATCAGGTAAATGTCATGTATAATTAGTCAAGTTCGCCATGTAAATCATGATATTCAGAATAAGTGGCATGAATAGAATAATTCAGGCAAAATATTTAATCAAATCAGATCCTCAAAGTCATCGATATATCCAAGTCCTAATATATAAAATACATACTCATCTATATCCAACCAATCATTACTATCCAATCTTAATTAAAACCATTATACACTCTCACTTCCATTAAGTTCAAACACAAAATCCAGAAATCAAGTAACTAGTCAATTATGCATATAAATGTCATCAGGTTAGGCCAAACCAATCTACATCTACTCCTTAAGCCAAGGTCAACTCCAACTCAATCGAGTCTACTAACAAATTCAAATCCAATATCTCAGTCTTTTAATAAAGAATCTCTAAATTAATCAATCATCAATATCTAATTATACTCTCACCTGTTTTACCATCAATATATGATCAAATCTACTGATAATGCACTCAGTTATCAACTCGTATAACTGTCATCATGAACCAGTCAAATTTAAGATCTAAATATAATTATTGTTTAAGTTACATCACCAATAATTTTAATCCCTATCAAGATAATAACTAAGGAGTGGGACATCCTCAAGCTACATGAAATCTGAAAAGTCTCTGTACTCAACCTCAATATCAATAAACAATATTACTCTGATAATTTATCAGTGAATATATCCAAATAAATACTTGTAACTAATAATCCAAAATCAGTATCATATGATAGATCAAAAATCAAGGGAAGATGTTCTCTCATATGATCAGAATCCAACTATTATTAATCTCATCTAAATATGAATCAAGACCCCATGCAAATCTCAAGTTGAACTCTAGGTCCATATATAAATCCAAGTATCAAGTTAACTCAATCTTAAGTTAACATCTTATTTAATCCACCTTTATTGTCTAAATAAATTATCGTCTGAAGTATCATTAAATAAATGTCCGATAAATACCTCAAATAAGTCTGCAAATATGAATCAGGACAATCTCAAATCAATCCAAGTCATAGTCTAAGGTGTATGACAACTAGCTTAGAATCAAAAATAATAATCCTCCACACACGTAATGATATTGATAAACGCTCATATGAACAAACTAAATAGGGTGAGCACTTACCGATATCTCATGAAGGAATACAGGTAATCACACTGATAAACAAAATCAGATAATCACATGAAATGATACAGGTCAATGATAACAATAAATAAAGAAGCAATACAAGAGTAAACACTCATAAATATCATCTCAGTAAATTTTAGTAACATAATTACACAACAATATAAAATCATTTATCACAAAATCCTTATTTAGCTGAAGGAGGAAAAGAACACTCATGACAAAATTAAATAAAATTACACAAAGAATTGAAACACTCACCTGAACTCGATCCAAAGTCAAAAGCACTGAAATCATAAGGCCCTGATAAATCTACATTGTTCATTTCAATAGAAATTGTTAGATTTTAAAAGGATATTTTACTTGAGAGTTTTAAGAAGTTTTAATCTTGATTAATTAGTTTGAGGGTTAGGAATATGATCCTCAGGGTCTAATGAATTTAGTAGGTTAGTTTAAACTAATTTTTAATTTTTGTTAGATTTTTAATAGGCTTTAAACCATTAAAATACCTAACGGGTCTGAATTTACCATTAAGAAGATGGCTTTAAAGTGAGTGATTTGAGTTAATTCATGTTGGTATTTATCTAAAATTTTTATCTTAGAAAGTATAAGTATTGTAGAATATTATTTATATTTTTATCTATTTTTTATATTTTTAATAAATTATTTTAATTGCAAATTCACCTTTCTCTCTTTCTCTTTTCCTTTCTTTCTTTTTTTTTTTTTTTATACAGATGTATCTAGAGCCCAGGCCCAACCCAGGCCCAGGCCGGACCAGGCCAGCCTAGGCCTGGTCCGAATTTTCTTTTTTCTTTGTTTGTTTTTTTTTTTCTTTTTGAACAGCCCAAGCCTGCTGTGCCCAGCCGGGCTGGGCCAGCCCTGTCCAGGCCAGCCCAGGCCAGGCCGGGTCTGGGCCGGCCTATTAATAAATTTTTTTTAAGGGCTGTGCACAGTGGGTCGGCCCAGCCCACTGTGCACCGAGGATACAAACCGGGTGCGGTCTGCACCCGGGTGGCCCGCACAGACCTATAAATGGGTCTGTGCGGCATAAGCCAAGGGAACACTTTTTTTAATTAATTTTTTTTGAAAATCTTTTGTTAAAATTCTGAAAAAAATATGTAAATTCAAATTTTGAGTTGGTATATCTTCACATGTATTTTTGTTGGATTTGCGATTAGGTTTTTGATGTATAAAATTATTCATGGAGATCATAATATAGACATGATTTTAATAAACTATTTATATCAAATAACTTTGAGAAAATAGATTACTTACTTAGATTTGATCTCCCCTAACATGTTCCTCCATCTCTGCACTTCAAGATCCCTTTTGTTCATGCTTCACTTGAGGAGAAAAGAAAGAAGGAGGTGGGGAGAGTTGGGCCATGATTTTTCTTTGGAGGTAGAAAAGAGAAGTAGTTTAGACTTTTAATAGGTTATTAGGGATTTTAGAAGTCAGAATCTCAGTTGGGTTCAAACTGCTTGATTGAGTAGTTAGGATTTAGATTAGAATTAGTTAAGATTTATAAAAAAAATTGATAAGATAGGATTTGGATTAGGATTAGGATTGGTTTTGGGTTATTGGATTGGTGGGTTACGGGTTAATAGGTAAGGATCTTAATCGTAATGGGTTATGGGCTAGAAAAAGTAAAAGATATGGATAATAATAACAATATCAATAATTGAAATCAAGAACAACTACCCATTAATAATAATTTAAAATAACTAAATATAAGCAATAAGAGTTTACAAATCATTAATAATAATAATATTAATAATGATACTAAATCAAGTTAATTAATAATAATAAGATAATAGGTAGAATCAGGTAGATATTAATAAATAATAATATGGTATTATTAAATAGGGGATATTACAGTCTACCCACCTAATAAAAATTTCATCTTCGAAATTTTGATAAAGTAGGGAATGATAGGAAATCAAGATTAAGGGAGAAGATAATGTTGGCCCAAAGACCATCACTCTAGTTTTGATGATGATCAACTCATGTAGTTATAGTACTAATGATCTTGTGTTTAATTAGTGACAGATTCATGATCAAGATCTTAGTAGGTGTGTAGCTTCAACAAAGGATTTAAAGCCAAGTTTTGAAGCTAGCACGGTTTGATTCACGAGCCTATGCATCAAGACCACATCAGTACTCAAGAGGAGTCTAGCTTGTTGGATCGTGTTTGGACCAAGTCAAGAAGATGAGAAGACTTCAAGTGAAGACTTCAAGATCAAGGCTTGTGTCTAGGTTTGTTTTATAAGATTTTATTTTTAGTTAAAATGTAAAGGATAGTATAGTTGGTGGATTGCTCAAGTATACCATACACACACACACTCTTGATTCATATGTGTTTTCATAAAACAATTTTCATTTTGGAAAAGACTTTTCTTTTTGGAAAAATACCGGTTTGGTTTTTGGAATTTCTTATATACATGTCTTTAACCAAAACCGTATTTAGAGCTTAATGTCAAAACATAGATATTTCACCATGTATGTGTAGTGGATCATATCCATACACACTATGCTTTAAAAGTTATTTAAATATCTTGTTTTTGTATTTGGAGAAGTTTTGGAAAAATCAATTTTGGAAAAATACAGTTTTTGTTTTGAGCCAAAATTTCCAAGTTACAAAAATAGTCCAATTTGTTTGTAACATGCCTTGATTTTGTGCAAGCATGTTTGATTATCAAAGTATAACATTGAAACTATTTTTGTAGATTTTTCGTGAATTTATGGGATTTTATTTCAATCAAAATGTCAACATTTTTATTCCCAGAATTTTGTTCCCTGGCTTCAGCCGGTCGACCGGACGGTCGACCGAAGCTTGAAGTCGGTCGACCGGGCAGTTGACCGACGTGCACAGACGTGCACGCCACTGTTGGCTGGAGGGCCGGTCTACCGACCCGGTCGACCGTCCAGAGAGCTTTGCTCTCTGGAAATGCCCCGGTCGACCGGCAAAGAGCACTGCTCTCTGTTCCAGAGGCTCGGTCGACCGGCCGGTCGACCGCTGCCCCAACGGTCGGAAAAATGACCGTTGGCGGTCAACCGGGCGGTCGATCGACAGCTCAGTCTGGCTCCAACGGCTAGTTTTTTCTAGCCCTATATATTGGGCCATTTGGGGGCTGTTTTCCACAAGATTTGAGGAGAGTTTTTGGCCAGTTTTTCCTAATCTTTCAAGAGGTTTTCTCCACTAATTTGAGAGCAAATATTTTCAATCAAAAGGAGAGTTTTATCAAGAGTGTTTTAAAAGTGATTTTCTTGAGTTTTCCTCCACCATCTCAATCCTTGTTTTCTCACACAACACTTGAGCCATCCATTGCTATATCTACCTATAGGAGTGTTATTGTGAGAGGATTTTAGGTGATCAAGAGTTGTGATCACCAAAGTTCCATCTTTGTACTTTGAGGAGGCGGACGAGTGTGTTCGCGGTGTTTCGAGTTCTTGCGTGGACTCGGTGTTTGAGGTGCGGCCTCGGCGAGCTAGTGGGCTTGCGGTGTGTACGGGCTAGAGAGTCCAAGGAGTTCAAGTGTGAACTCGGCTTGTAGGTGTTGCGGCACCGAGTGATCCGGTGGGAACGATTCTAGTGGAAATCCTTCATAGTGTTGAAGGCGGGGATGTATAGCAAGTGTGTTCGAACCTCGAAACAAATATCTCGTGTTTGCGATTGCTCTCTCTCTATCTCTTGTCTTTATATCTTGCATGCTATTACTGTCTTTACATTTATATGCTTGATATACATTGTGTGCTTCATTGATATATGCTTTGGGTTTGTTTGCTAACACTAGTTTTCAACCAGAGAGCCAATGCGGCACCTCAACTCTTATTTAGAGGAATCTTGAGGAGTTAGTCCAGAGCCCTTCACGGGGAATTCGGCTACACTCTTGTGTTAAACTTGGTGTTTAGTTTAAGAATTTTAGTTTGCATCATAATAGTTTTTAATTCCGCATTTAGTGACCATTAGATTAGCCATCACCTATTCACCCCCCTCTAGGTGATTTACAATTGGTATCAGAGCCAAGTGCTCTTGATTTGGGTCTAACAATCTAGAGTTAAAGATCCTCATTTTTAGGCTAATCACAAAATTTGTACACACACCATGGACTTCATGTCACCACCCACCTTTGACATTCTTAACATCCAAATTTGAAAGGTTAAGATGTCCTTGTACCTCAAGGCCCTAGGCATTCATGTTTATTTTGCCACTACTAAAGATTCTTATTGTTTAAATGGCAAAAACTTTGAGGCTAATGCAAAAGCCCTACATGCTTTAAAGTCAACCCTAAATGATGATTATTTATCTAGGGTTTCTAACATTGATTCGGCTTTTGTAGCATGGAACATCATCACCTCCCTTGGCGAAAAAGATCTATATTATGCGGGGAGCGACTCGGATGTTGGAAGTGACACCTCCAACGTGTGCTACATGGTCCAAGGGATAACCCCCTTGAGGTAACTACCGAATCCGAGGTAGAAGAAGATGACATGTCATATGATGAGCTTACCTGTTTTTGTCAACAACTTTTAGAGAAATATGACATGATTAAAAGGAAAATAAGAAAATGAAAAAGGATTTTGATTGCATGTTAAAAGAAAATGATTCCTTTAAAAATAAAGTTGCATGCATTGAAAAAGAGAATGAAATTTTGAAAAATGAGAATGTTTCCTTAATGTCTAAATTAAATGATCTTTGTGAAGGAAACACAAATTTGAAAAATAAAATTGTTTTGGTGGAAAAACAAAAGGAAGTTGCTTTTCAAGAAAACACTTCTTTAAAAAGAAAAATTGTTGAAAAAGAAAAAGAAATTGTTTCTAAAAAGAACAAGAAAAATGATTCGCAATCTCACCATGCTTTACATGCCACCATTGATAATAGTGAGATTAAATTTTTGAAAAATAAAATTAATTGTTTGAGCTCAACCTTGAGCACATGTGCATTTAACCACTCTAGATTGGAGTCTTTGTTTTCAAAGAAACAAGCTCCACATGTTCATGCACATCATCCTCATCATGCATATGCACACTTTGCACGCCATGACCACACTCACACTCACACTCATATGCATCCTAAGGTATACAAATGTACACATTGTGGCCGCAAAGGCCATTTACCAAAATTTTGTTATGATAAGATAAATGCTATTAATTTTGCTAATAATAAAAATGTTTGGGTACCTTACAAAGCTAACCCTCAAGGACCCAAAAGAAAATGGGTACCAAAATCTCCACCTTGTGTTTTTGATGTAGGTGAGGGCTCTCACAAAACGTGAGAGGGATGGTGCCTTGATGGTGGATGCATATGGACATGATGGACTTATTTTTGATGCACCGCTATCAAGGAGGCTTGGGGGGACTACCACCATGTTTTGGAGATTTGGAACATAGTTCCTTAGTTTGGTAACTATTTCTAAAACTCCTAATTTATTTACATGCTTTTCATATATAATATCATATAGCATGTTCATGTTTTATGTGTTTTTGTGCTTCATGTGGTAAATACATGGTTAGATGTAGTATTTGTCAAAACTCGTATTTATACATGTACAAGTAGTGAGCAACAAATTGATTCATATATGTTTGCACTTCATTGTTCATTTGTACTCACTATATGCACATGTATAGGCTAGTTTTGAGGATTCTCTCATTTACACTTGTTTTTGCCTATTTTCTTGTTTTACTTCATATATATGTATCTTGTATTCAAATCTAATAAATATACATGTATACCCATGAGTCATTTGCCTTCATGCAATTTACATTATGGACTCTTTTCATGTTTGGATATGTATGCATATTGTTAGGATTGGATAAATCATACATATACCTAGAAGTTTGTTTTGTTTATAAAAATAAATTTCATGTTTTGATAAAAAAAAATATATTCATGTTTGCTTTGAGCTTTATTGATTATCTTCATGGAAAATGCTAATTACATGATTTTGTGCACTCATACTTTATTTGTTTATTCATGACTTTGTTTCATGATCATTTTTGAGCCTTATAGATTTCGAGTGTCAAACTTTATGTATTTAGTTTGCTTCATGATACATATGATTTGATTTCATGTTTTTGAAGGATCTTTAACTAGTTTTTCAAAAATTATCTTTAACTAGTTAATTATTCTTCATTTGGTAGTGATTTTCAATGCTTAACTAGTTTTTCAAAAATTATTTTTGAAAACCCCTACCAACACCGTTGATGGGTGGACGGATGGGCGAGTATGCCTTGCAAGCCTTATTGAAAATCTTTTATCTTGAGCATATAAAGGGTGGTAGTTTATGAGATATATACTAATTTCACTTCTTAATTTCAATTGGTATCATAATTTCTTTTGGTATCACAATTGATATATTTTTGTATACTCATAATCTTGTTTCTATATATGTATTCATTAAATTTCAAATTATATCAATTCTATTGGTAATATCATTTCCCATACATATATATGATTTTCGTGTGCTTGCTTTACAATTGGTTTACATATTTAAAGCACAAAGTTTATGCTAAGCTTAATTTAAAACTTTATTTTCAATTGGTATCTCAATTGACTTTTTAATAAAGCTTATGCATTATTTTTCAATTGGTATCAATATGCTTCAAATTCAAATTTGTTATAAATTTACAATTGGTATCAATATGTTTTACCTATTTGAAAAAAATTAAAAAAATTTGTAATGTTTATTTACAATTGGTATCTTAAAATTTGATTGTTTACAAGTGGTACCTTTAAAAATGTTTTGATTTGTATTGCCTATATGCAAGGAGAGCTTAACATCTCTTCTACATATAGATTCATGTTGAGTGTATCTTATATTGAGGAGCTTGACAACTCTTCTTTATGTGATACATATGTGTAGGGGGAGCTTCACATCTCCTCTTATGCATTACAGATTATGTGTTATGTGAATTAGGGCTTTGTCATCCCTTCTTCATGTAATGCATATATGTAGAGAAGTTAACTTAGCATCTTCCTCTTCATGAATGTATATCGCATATAACCTTTTATTGATATGTTTGATGTCACCCCTTTATTGATTCTTTGTTTCGAATAAAAAGGGGAGAAAAATTTGTTGATTTTGTTTTTACTTTAACCCCTTTGTTGATGATTGACAAAAAGGGGAGAAGTATTTAGTATATATGCATGTTTTCCTTGCTTTATTCATAAAGGGGGAGTAGTATTTTTGTTTATGCATATATGTTTTGTATTGCAAATAGGAGAAAAAGAATTTGATTTGTTTTAAAATGAATGCTCATAAATATGTATGTTGGCATGTTTATCTCCTAGAGTTGCATACACATTCATTGCATATTTATTTATTTATTGTTATGCATGAGTTAAGGGGGAGCTTCTTTGGAGCTTTACTTTAATCCATGCATATATAACTTCATGAGTTATGTCATCATCAAAAAGGGGGAGATTGTTGGCCCAAAGGCCCATCACTCTAGTTTTGATGATGATCAACTCATGTAGTTATAGTACTAATGATCTTGTGTTTAATTAGTGACAGATTCATGATCAAGATCTTAGTAGGTGTGTAGCTTCAACAAAGGATTTAAAGCTAAGTTTTGGAGCTAGCACGGTTTGATTCACGAGCCTATGCATCAAGACCACATCAGTACTCAAGAGGAGTCTAGCTCGTTGGATCGTGTTTGGACCAAGTCAAGAAGATGAGAAGACTTCAAGTGAAGACTTCAAGATCAAGGCTTGTGTCTAGGTTTGTTTTATAAGATTTTGTTTTTAGTTAAAATGTAAAGGATAGTATAGTTGGTGGATTGCTCAAGTATACCATACACACACACACTCTTGATTCATATGTGTTTTCATAAAAAATTTTCATTTTGGAAAAGACTTTTCTTTTTGGAAAAATACCGGTTTGGTTTTTGGAATTTCTTATATACATGTCTTTAACCAAAACCGTATTTAGAGCTTAATGTCAAAAACATAGATATTTCACCATGTATGTGTAGTGGATCATATTCATACACACTATGCTTTAAAAGTTGTTTAAATATCTTGTTTTTGTATTTGGAGAAGTTTTGGAAAAATCAATTTTGGAAAAATACAGTTTTTGTTTTGAGCCAAAATTTCCAAGTTACAAAAATAGTCCAATTTGTTTGTAACATGCCTTGATTTTGTGCAAGCATGTTTGATTATCAAAGTATAACATTGAAACTATTTTTGTAGATTTTTCGTGAATTTATGGGATTTTATTTCAATCAAAATGTCAACATTTTTATTCCCAGAATTTTGTTCCCTGGCTTCAGCCGGTCGACCGGACGGTCGACCGAAGCTTGAAGTCGGTCTACCGGATGGTCGACCGACGTGCACAGACGTGCACGCCACTGTTGGCTGGAGGGCCGGTCGACCGACCCGGTCGACCGTCCAGAGAGCTTTGCTCTCTAGAAATGCCCCGGTCGACCGGGCCGGTCGACCGGCAAAGAGCACTGCTCTCTGTTCCAGAGGCTCGGTCGACCGGCCGGTCGACCGCTGCCCCAACGGTCGAAAAAATGACTGTTGGCGGTCGACCGGGCGGTCGACCGACAGCTCAGTCTGGCTCCAACGGCTAGTTTTTTCTAGCCGTATATATTGGGCCATTTGGGGGCTGTTTTCCACAAGATTTGAGGAGAGTTTTTGGGCCAGTTTTTCCTACTCTTTCAAGAGGTTTTCTCCACTAATTTGAGAGCAAATATTTCCAATCAAAAGGAGAGTTTTATCAAGAGTGTTTTAAAAGTGATTTTCTTGAGTTTTCCTCCACCATCTCAATCCTTGTTTTCTCACACAACACTTGAGCCATCCATTGCTATATCTACCTATAGGAGTGTTATTGTGAGAGGATTTTAGGTGATCAAGAGTTGTGATCACCAAAGTTCCATCTTTGTACTTTGAGGAGGCGGACGAGTGTGTTCGCGGTGTTTCGAGTTCTTGCGTGGACTCGGTGTTTGAGGTGCGGCCTCGGCGAGCTAGTGGGCTTGCGGTGTGTACGGGCTAGAGAGTCCAAGGAGTTCAAGTGTGAACTCGGCTTGTAGGTGTTGCGGCACCGAGTGATCCGGTGGGATCGATTCTAGTGGAAATCCTTCATAGTGTTGAAGGCGGGGATGTAGAGCAAGTGTGCTCGAACCTCGAAACAAATATCCCGTGTTTGCGATTGCTCTCTCTATCTCTTGTCTTTATATCTTGCATGCTATTATTGTCTTTACATTTATATGTTTGATATACATTGTGTGCTTTATTGATATATGCTTTGGGTTTGTTTGCTAACACTAGTTTTCAACCAAGAGAGCCAACGCGGCACCTCAGCTCTTATTTAGAGGAATCTTGAGGAGTTAGTCCAGAGCCCTTCACGGGGAATTCGGCTACACTCTTGTCTTAAACTTGGTGTTTAGTTTAAGAATTTTAGTTTGCATCATAATAGTTTTTAATTCCGCATTTAGTGACCATTAGATTAGCCATCACCTATTCACCCCCCTCTAGGTGATTTACAGATAAAACTTTCATGCCGCTTCGCAGTGTATCATGGGTCCACTCGCTTCCGCTTCGCGCTCTGATCTTTGTTACCGGCTTTAGAATGGAGTGACCAATTCCAAGAGATAAGATCAGGAAATGAAATCGGGAAGAAGAATAAGAATCAAAATAGAGCCAAGATTACTCTATAAGAAGAGTTGGAATCAGGGATATCAAGTGATTCAAGAGATGGATTCCAAAAGAAGGACGATCAATTCTCAAGTGGGCTCAGTATCATCATGTAGTATATGTTTATTGCAGTGTAACTATAACTTGTTTCTAATTACCGGTAAGATCTAGGATCTCTTTTTATGTCAAACCTATCTCTGAAATAATGAAAACCTTGTCACACCCCGCTTCCCAAAATACGTGGAAACGGAGTCGCGACGAGAGTCGACGATGTATATACAAGAGGAAAATACCCCACGCATATCGCTAAGCCTAAAATAACCTGAACAAACTATAAAATCTACTATGATAAATCAATATCACTACAATATGATATATAAATATCTAACACAATAATGACATATGAAAGGAAATGGAATAAGTATGAGTCCAATGCATAGAATCATGAAAGTAATAGAATAAATAAGAGACAAAAAATACCAAGAAAAGGTGATCGAGTAAGAGAGAACTCTGACTCCTCAAGATGCTTGTGATCCTCTCCAAAAATCTGATCAGCAATAAATATCCACGGATCAGGATATGCAAATCCAGGGAGTCAGAACTCCTAGTGAATGTATAAGAAAATAGAAAGTGCATGTGCATATAACATGTGAGCAGATAAAGAATATATATATATATATATATATATATATATATATATATATATATATATATATATCAGAATAAAAAATAGCATGAATAAAGTAAATAAATAGAAATATGGATATCACATAGTAGAGTATATATCCAATCGGGTATTCAAACAGGTGTCTACCACAATCTATATATCAGGCAGGTAGAGTCAGTCAGTACTAGAGTCAGATGTCCAATCAGGTCAGGTGTAACATCGGGTGTCTAACATACATACATGTATCAGGCAAAGACAATCAATTACAATACATTATGAACAGTTTATTATTATTATTATGTCAGCGAACACCAATTGCCACCTGTAATAGACGCATCCCATACTACGCCTATCATACATGATAATCGAGATCCTAAGTTATTGAAACTGATCGATTGGAGACATTGTTCAAGCTTTAAGTGGGTCCCGTACATACCCGGGATACGGCCCAGACTCATGGCGCTGAACCAGGCCCTACCGCTAGGTAGTTAGGAACATGTATAATAGGAACAATAACAGGATGGGGTGTCTGTCACCCCACGGGAACCCTGCAGTGGAACTCTCTTTCGACTGCGCAACCTAAATCCAAGGTCCACCCAAAATACAGACGCTGTCTCCTCCATCAATCTCCCCAATTTCAGTGTAAGTTGTTTAATATCAGGTTATGTAGATTATCAAGATTATTTAACGTACATGTTACCTAAACCACTAGGATAACTCGATGGGTAACAACATCAACATGTGTAATCAGGATACCGGTATAACAAGATATGCAATGTCATTGAACAGGATGCTGGTATAACATGATATGCAATGTCATTGAACAGGATATGTAACAAGTATAACAAGTATAACATGATATGTAACAAGTATAACATGAGAGTGTTGTTAACGTATACAATATTTTTCCAGCAATTATTGTAACATGGACATTATAATTATCAGGTAAATGTCATGTATAATTAATCAAGTTCGCCAGGTAAATCATGATATTCAGAATAAGTAATGACCTGCTGGCATGAATAGAATAATTCGGGCAAAATATTTAATCAACTCCGATCCTCAAAGTCATCGATATATCCAAGTCCCAATATATAAAATACATACTCATCTATATCCAACCAATCATCACTATCCAATCTTAATTAAGACCATCATACACTCTCACTTCCATTAAGTTCAAACACAAGATCTAGAAATCCAAGTAACTAGTCAATTATGCATATACATGCCACCAGGTCAGGTCAAACCAATATACGTCTACTCCTCAACAAGGTCAACTCCAACTCAATCGAGTCTACTAACAAATCCAAGTCCAATATCTCGTTCTTTTATAAAGAATCTCCAAATTAATCAATCATCAAAATCTAAGCAAACTCTCACATGTTTTACCATCAATAAAAATAATCAAATCTACTGATAATGTCACTCAAATATCAACTCGTATAACTACCATCATGAACCAGTCAAATTCAAGATCTAAATATAATTATTGTTTAAGTAACATCACCAATAGTTCCAATCCCAATCAAGATAATAACTAAGGAGTGTGACATCCTTAAGCTACATGAAATCTGGAAAGTCTCTGTACTCAACCTCGATATCAATAAACATCTTTACTCAGATAATTTATCAGTGAATATATCCAAATAAAATACTTGCAATTAATAATCCAAAATCAGTATCATATGATAGATCAAAAATCAAGGTAAGATATTCTCTCATGTGACCAAAATCCAACTATTATTGATCTCATCTAAATATGAATCAAGATCCCATGCAAATCTCAAGTTGAACTCTAGGTCCATATATAAATCCAAGCATCAAGGTAAGTCAGTCTTAAGTTAACATCTTATTTAATCCACTTTATTGTCTAAATGAATTCTCGTCTGAAGTATCATTAAATAAATGTTCGATAAATACCTCAAATAAGTCTGCAAATATGAATCAGACCAATCTCAAATCAATCCAAGTCATAGTCTAAGATGTACGACAACTAGCCTAGAATCAAAAAATAATATCCTCTACACACGTAATGATATTGATAAACACTCATATGAATTAACTAAATAGGATGAGCACTTACCAATGTCTCATGAAGGAATACAGGTAATCACACTGATAAAATATATCAGATGATCACATGAAATGATACAAGCAACTGACAATAATAAATAAAGATGCAATACAAGAGCAACACTCACAAATATCATCTAAGTAAATTTTAGTAACATAATTACACAACAATATAAAATCATTTATCACAAAATCCTTGTTTAACTGAAAGAGGAAAAGAACACTCATGATAAAATTAAATAAAATTACACAAAGAAAAGAAACACTCACCTGAACTCGATCTCAAGTCAAAAGCACTGAAATCATAAAACCCCGATAAAATCTACACGGTTCATTTCAATAGATTAGATTTTTAAAAAGATGTTTTACTTGAAAGTTTTAAGAAGTTTTAATCTTAATTAATTAGTTTGGGGGTTAGAAATATGATCCTCAGGGTCAAATGAATTTAGTAGGTTTAGTTTAAACCAATTTTTAATTTTTGTTGGATTTTTATTAGGCTTTAAACCATTAAAATACCTAATGGGTCTGAATTTACCATTTAGGAAGATGGCTTTAAAGTGAGTGTTTGAGTTAATTCATATTGGTATTTATCTAAAATTTTTATCTTAGAAAGTATAAGTATTGTAGAATATAATTTATATTATTCTCTATTTTTTTAATATTTTTAATAAATTATTTTAATAGCAAATTCACCTTTCTCTCTTTCTCTTTTTGTTTTCTTTTCCTTGTTTTTTTTTTATACAGATGTATCTAGAGACCAGGCCCAGCCTAGGCCCAGGCCGGCCTAGGCCTGGTCTGAATTTTCTTTTTTCTTTGTTTTTTTATTTTTTTTTTTGAACGAGCCCAGGCCTGCTGTGGCCCAACCGGGCTGGGCCGGCCCTGCCCAGGCCAGGCCCGGGCTAGGCCGGGTTTGGGCCGACCTGTTTATAATTTTTTTAAGGGCTGTGCACAGTGGGCCGGCCCAGCCCACTGTGCACCGAGGATACAGACCGGGTGTGGTCTGCACCCGGGTAGCACGCACAGACCCCTAGATGGGTTTATGTGGCAGAGGCCAAGGGAAATTTTTTTAAATTAATTTTTTAAAATCTTTTGTTAAAAATTCTGAAAAAATATGTAAATTCGAATTTTGAGTTGGTATATTTTCACATGTATTTTTATTGGATTTGTGATTGGGTTTTTGATGTATAAAATTATTCATGGAGATCATATTATAGACATGATTTTAATAAACTATTTATATCAAATAAATTTTAAGAAAATAGATTACTTATTTAGATTTGATCTCCCCTAACATGTTCCTCCATCTCTGTACTTCAAGATCCCTTTTGTTCATGCTCCGCTTGAGAAGAAAAGAAAGAAGGACGTGGGGAGAGTTGGTCATGGTTTTTCTTTGGAGGTAGAAAAGAGAAGTAGTTTAGACTTTTTATAGGTTATTAGGAATTTTAGAAATCAGAATCTCTGACGGGTTCAAACTGCTTGAGAGGATTTTAGAAATCAGAATCTCAGTTGGGTGGTTCAAACTGTTTGAGGGGATTTTAGAAATCAAAATCTCCGTTGGGTTCAAACTGCTTGATTGAGTAGTTAGGATTTAGATTAGGATTAATTAAGATTTATGAAAAGATTTGATAAGATAGGATTTGGATTAGGATTAGGATTGGGTTTCGGGTTATTGGGTTGGTGGGTTTCGGGTTAATGGGTAAGGATCTCAATGGTAATGGGTTATGGGCTAGGGAAAGAAAAAGATATGAATAATAATAACAATATCAATAATTGAAATCAAGAACAACTACCCATTAATAATAATTTAAAATAACTAAATATAAGTAATAAGAGTCTACAGATCATTAATAATAATATTAATAATGATACTAAATCAGGTTAATTAATAATAATAAGATAATAGGTAGAATTAGGTAAATATTAATAAAAAATAATATGATATTTTTAAATAGGGATATCACAATATGTATCTTAATGTCAGAGATAAATGCATCTTATAGCTACAGAATAGAAAGGAAAAACTTAGTTAATAGAGATATATCTACATAAATGTTGATGGATATGCTCACGAGATCAATATACCTGACAAAAAAAAATTTCTCCATCCATCGTCTACCTAATCCCTCCATTTGGCTTCAAACTGTTGCAAAATATCACTTTGTACAAAAACAAAAAAAACACTATTTTTATGTCTTCTTCTGAATAAAATATGTCTCCATTTACCAGTAAAATCAAGTGTTAGTAGAAAACAACCAATCCCATTTAGCCATATAACCTGGAGACATGCACGCACAATGCACATACCACATTCGGGGAACCCTCCGAAGGGACTTGAGAGCGGATATCTGAGGAGATTTTGCGGTATTGCCGCGTCCTAGGGCTCTTGCAGCCGGAAGAGAGGAACTCTTTATACTTTGCCTGGTCGAATTCTACGACAAGCGATTCGACCATTTTATCCATGCAGGTGACGTCACCTTGCGCCACGACTTGCTCATTAGTAGAGAAATTTGTCCCCAGCGGAGTTGCCATCTCTTGTTTGGTCCAAAAAATTTAGAGGATCGTAATAAAATTTTCTTGAATCAATGAAAGATTACAACAATCTCAAACAATCCCGATTACAAGAGAGAGAAGATATTCAAGCTCAAATCTTCTCTTTGTTTAATGTTGGGTTCTTGATATGGCGGTGGAAAGTGAATCTTATTTTTCGTTGACCGGGTGAATGTCACAATCTTCTGGGAATCTTCTTTTTGGACTATTGATGGAGTAGCATAGCTCATGTCTAATAAAATCTCAAAGAGACTTGGGGTAAGAACAAACTTGTACTCAGCAAGTTATTAGAAGAGTTAAATTCTTTTGTATATTTCTCAGCTGGAGATTCTGGTTTTTTCAAGACTTGCGACAAAATTTTTTTTACCCCTCTTCAATAGCAAACTGAGCTATTTATAGGGATTTCAGGGGTAGAATTGTCCCCTAAAACCCTCCATAATGGGGGTTAACTCTCCTCACTACGTGGGCAGTAATTGACCCAGTAATGAGGGCAGTTATAACCGAGACGCAGAGCTGGTTTGAAATCTTTCCTTAAGTTTCTTCCTTATATTGTAGTCTAAGTCTGTCATATTATCTATGATCTCATTAATTTTATTATTATTATTATCAGATTTTTTCTTTTTTGTTTTGATTTGCATTTATTTGCCATGTGGCCAGTTTTCCCACATTTGTAGCAAGTAATTGGCTTGGATTTATTTTGGTAGTAGTTTTCGTTTGAATGTTTTTGAGAATAGTCTCGTTTTCTTATTTTAGGAGGATAGTCTCGTCCTCTTGTCTTATAATTCTTGTAATGGCTCATCTTTTGGTTGCGCCTTTTTTCAATAGAGGGGGCCCTTATCCCTGTAATACCAAATGCTTCACAGAAGGAGCCCATTTCTTTTCTCTTGTTACCATACTTGGCTTGAAATTTTAACTCTTGGCAGGCTTGTAGAGCTTCTTTTTTAACAAATGCAAATAGTTGACCATATGTAATAGTGCTAAAATCAGCATTATCGTCTTCAACTCCCATAGCCTTTTTAATGTTTGTAAAAACTCTTTGTGAAAACAAACTGGGTAGTCCTGTTATGAATTTCTCCTTCCAAAATGATTTAGGTGAATCTGATCGTTTTAATACATAGGTTAGGAATATATCTTTATACCATCTGAAGTCAGAAAGGGTCGGACATTTTAAATTAGTAAGGGATATTTGTAAAGATCCTAATTCTTCAGCAGGATTTCCTACAAAGTGTGTTGCTATAGTAACTATGAGAAAACTGGCAGAATCATTTTTCTTTGTAATTGTTCCTTGAGCGTCTTCTACTTCTATTTCATGATTCAGAATTGTTTGTTTTTCTTCTAGGGTTAATGAGTTATCCCACCAATATTTTAGTTGTCCAGTAAAACCAGTGACTATGTAGACCGTAGCATTTTGTTCAGGTAATCGATTTGTTTTATAGGCTGTTACTGCCATACCTATTTCTTGTAATGTGTTGAGTATTTCATACTCACTCTTTCCGTCTATATTCCACTCGTAGACAGAAGTGCCATCATAACTTGATTTGAATATAGCCTTTTCTTCATACTGGATGTCTGGAGGTGTTGGCCTAGGGTAATAATTCCTAGTTTGGCCTTTTCGCCAGTCATTATTGTAGTCGGTTTTCCAATTACTGTTATTTTTCTTATATCTGGTATTAATACGATTAATTTTTTGATTTGGATTTGTTCCCTGAATGTCATCTTCTATTTGGCTTATTTGTTGTACTAATGAATTATCTGAGCTGTCTGTAGATTCGGACTCTGAATCGTCTTGTTCTTCTATAGTATTTATTTTTGACGTACTTGGAATGCTTTCATTAATTTTTTCCAAGGCTTGGGTTATTTGTCCTAATAGATTCATTGGTCGGACATTATCTATAGGTAAACTTGTTGGCTGAAAATGTGGTGCTGAATAACTTAGTGGGAATTTAGAGTTTGACTCTTTTTGAATTCCTTTAATTTCTGTGGATAAGGAATCAACTTGATGTGCTATGGTGTGTAACATTTGGTTTGAATAGTTGTTCTGATGATATACCTTTTTAATATCTTCAATGTTGACTGGTTCATTATTATTTTTTCCTCGTTTAAAAGGTGAAGCGGTTACTTCTCCTTCATTGGTTGGAATCTTGATAGATTGTAATGGAGGGTGGATTGAAGTCACAATGTTTCCATCCGTCAGTTGCCATTTTTTATATAGGCTGGTTTGAACATCAATCTGGGATTGATTGTAAGGGTCTTCGATGCCTTGTTTCACTAAGTAATATTGTAACCATATTTCAAAGTTGAAATTAATTTCATGTTTCCTTATATAAATAATCCAATTTTTTATTAATTGTTCTTGGTAAGTCCTATGGAGCTTTGAGAACCAATTAAAATGTTTGGATTCTTCTCGGAATTCTTGCATAAGTCTAAAACTCACACAACAGGGTTGCATTGCGCACCTCCAACTCATTTTAAGAGAAATCAAGGAGGCAGAGGTACAGAACCCCTCACAGGGTATTCGGCTTCGAGTCCTGTTACGAGTGATCGTTCATACATACTCATTATTCACAATCACTGTTCACAATCACTGTTCACAATTACTGTTCACAGATCACTGTTCACAATTACTGTTCACAGATCACTGTTCATAATTACTGTTCATAGGTCACTGTTCATAATTACTGTTCATACATACGGTACTATTCATACATACAGTACTGTTCATACACAACATAAATTCAAAGTTCTAAATAAATCTTTAGACTATATCGTATCTACTTCCACTCTCAGACTGTCCTGACCCCTGGGCTCCCTCCTGGTATCAGAGCCAAGTTTCTTGCTTGTTGGTTAGCATAAGTAGGTAGCAATTGACCTGTTGAATTTTGGTAGGCGTTGGCAAGCGTTGGTAAGCTTGTAAGTCCGTTGGTAAGCCCGTTGAGATCAGGGTGTTCCAGGCATTGTGTTCCCGTGTTCCAGTCTACTGAAAGGTCAGCCCCATCAGTTAGTTACATACTAGTGATGAATAATATTGTTAGAAGAATGTTTCTAGGTTCCAGTTCGACCTCAGGATCAAACAGAAAGGTAGTAAGAAGTAGAGAAGATATAGTTCATGAAGATTTCTTAGAATGGAGAATTCCTAATGAAAGAATAGAAAATATTTACAGTATAGGCACCTTTGATTTTAAAACTTCATACGCTATAAAAATCCATGAAGAAACATTCAATATTCAGAATAAATCTCAAACCATTCATCTATTATCCAAACTTGCATTAAAAGAATTCATTAAGAAAGGATTCCGTTATATTCATTTTGGGCTAGTACAGGTAGCAATCAAACCACTTGTCCACACTGGTGTAGATATTCCTGTATACACGGCCTTAAGAGACAAAAGATTAAAAAGATACAAACCATCCATCTTATCTATGATTCAAACAAATATATGTAATGGACCAGTATACTTCAACTGTATGCCTAATTACTCAGTATCTTTAACAGACCTATTATTCCTAGATTCATTAATCTTAGACGTCCACTTGCAAGGTGATGAATTTGAAAGATTCACCGAACAAGTATCGGTTATGTACAAACTATATTATAAATTAATGAGTTCCCAAATGAACCCAAAGTTCAAAATGATAGGTCCCTCTACTCAAGAAGAAACTGTTATTCTCCAGATAGAAGCAGAACAGTCAAAGACTTTTGTTCCCAAAAGACTAAAATGGGATGAGATAACCATTCCAGAAGAATTCAAAATTGAGAACCCTCAGACCCCTAGAGACATAGAGAGGTTTCTAGATGCGATTTTCGAACTCTGCAGATGCGGGCTTCAGGCTCTGCGTCTTGAGACTGCAGTGATGTCAAGTCGCGGGCTTCAGGCTCTGCGCCTTGAGACTGTAGTGATGTCAAGTCGCGAGCTTCAGGCTCTGTGTCTTGAAACTGTAGTGGTCTCGAGACGCGGGATGTCTTGGTACTGTACTGATGTTGAGGCGCAGGCTTCATGCTCCGCGCCTTGGCATTACGTAAGTGGCAATGATTAGCCTCGCGTCTGAGTATAGACTCTGTTCTCTGATGACTTGTCTTCAATGATTTTTAGACAGTCTACACCTAGCAGTTTTTGAGATCAAACTTTATCGGAATACTCCAACTTTTATAGTTATTTTTTGTGAAGTAAGGAATAACAAGTTGAAACCGATGCCACGGATACGAACCAAGTTCTGATACCATTTTTTGACCTTCGATAAAAAAAAATATATGAGAGGAAAGGAATCTATGGAGGAAGAAAAGTAGTAACTTTATTTTATTGACTTTAATAATTTCTCATGCAATTTGTAATACAAAATTGAGACCGATTGTGCTCTATTTATAATAATACAAATTCTCCAATCTACTACTCCTACACACTCTAATAACCAAATACTACTAATATTACATAAAAATCCAAATAAATAAAAACTCTTACCGTAATCATAATTAGACTTCGACTCTTAAAGAAATAGAAACTCTTCTAAATAATTCCTACTTTAACTTAACTTTGACAAAAATCCTTTACTAACAGAACTTTATCTTTTCTTCGCACTGAGCTAGAGCCTCAGTAACATGAAAAGGATAATTTAGATAGAACTAAGTGAACTAAATTATTAAAAGTTACAAATATTCAATTAGGTTAAAAATTCATATCCAACCCAATAAAACATTGGATATGATTTTAAAGATCCAAACTTACTTTGTGTTAAGTAATCAGGCCCCATTAAATGACTTAAGCCCAGTTCAGTGACCCGAGCATGATGCGGGATAGCCATTATATTGGGCCAGGGCCTGTATATAGCCCAACAAACTATATATTTTTAACCATAAAAAAAATACAATAGACTATCAAAAAAAAATTATATTAATAAATACAATACGATGGAGGCACAATTTGCAGCCTAACAACATACATAAGAGATAGATGAGTATTTACACAGGATTTCGAAAACTAGTAAAAACCATAGTTTCCAAATTTTCTCCTGCAAAACACCACGAATTTTCATCTAAAATAATTTTATGAAAAAACCACAATTTTCACCATTCGAAGGTAGCTTTTTTTGTTTTTAGTCAAGGGGAACCATGAATGCATCCAATCTCATAGGTGCACGAGGGCCGAACTGATGACCTGTGAGTGAGCGGAGCTCTTACGAACCTAACACCTGACCGAAATTCTACCTGCAGTGACACTATCCAAAGGTAGCTGTTCAGAAAAATAGTGACCTGGCATTGGAAGTCCATGACACTGATGGGCTCTCTCTTCAAACCATGCCAATTTAACTGCAGTAATGAGCTATAGCCCATTTAGCAACAGTTAGCCTCAGTAGGCCATCTTTCTCTTTCTTTTTCGAACAAAGAGTATAGCCTCAACTTGAACCTAGGACCTCTTTCTTACATCATCGCTAACCCATTAAAAACTTTGTGTGATGCCATTGCCGGACAGTAAACTGCAACCAAGAGACAAAGTAATACCAAAACACATTGACATGGTTACAGTGATGAGCAAGCACATTCCATGCTTAAATAAACAATCAATACACATCTATCGTAGTTTACGCAGGCAGAAATATAATCAATCCAACTAATTTTACAGCTCTGGAACACTGACAAGCTGGATTAGTCTTTAAAGGTAACAGTACAATGCTCCTTTAACTCAAAAGCGGTGCCTAAAACAATATGTTCTCTGACTAATTAAAACATGAGTTCCACTGTTCAAGTAGGACTGCTTTCAGGAGTATCCTCAGTTAGGGGTGAGCATCGGTCGGTTCGGTTCAGTTTTTACTAATTTTTGTAAAACCGAACCGAACCGATTAGACTTAGCAACCGAACCGAACCGAACTGACTCAGTTCGGTTCGGTTTTTCGGTTTTTTCGGTTAGGCCAATATTTTTCCATCATTTCTTACATTTTTTAATCACCATTATATTATCATCCTTTAATATTCTAATCTCAAATATTCAATACCTAAATTAGAAATAAGAAAAAGACCTTAACCTTAATGTGAATTAAAAGTTTCATATTCTAAAACTTTTACGCTATATTTGGGCCCTTATATCAAAACTCACATAATTATTACTAATTTTTAATGGCAAGAATGAAAAAAAAGAACTATATTAATATAAATATTATTCTTAATTGTGATGGTGTACTTAACATAACTTTCACATATTCAACATAAAAAAGATGGTATTGCTAGAAGTAATGAGATAAATTTTCACCATTTTTTGTTATGAACTATATGATTCATTAAATTGAATTTGGTGGGGTGATATATAGGTGAGAGATTCAGTTCGGTTCGGTCGAGTTCGGTTTTAAAATACAAAACCGAAACCGAACCGAACTAGAACGGTTCGGTTCGGTTCGGGTTCGGGTTTCGGTTTTTGGTCGGTTATTTCGGTTATAACCGAACTCTGCTCACCCCTATCCTCAGTGTTGTTGCTCCCTTCCATAAAGGCGTTGCAGCATTACCTAACAAAAGAGAAGCGAAGCGTTAAAGTTTGAACTCGCCGACTGATGACCAACATAATGTGTATGAGAATCAATATCACCACACATACTATCAAGTTCTGAATGACAATGGCTACATTTTGATTTAACTTATTGGAAAGCAGAAATGTTAGCCCAAAGCCATCTATCAAGGGATTCAGAATAAATGCCTACTGTTTCTTTGTGGCATTATATCATGTGGAAAATTACTAATTGATGACTGATGATAAATTGTTATTTTTGAAAATATAAACTTGTTAAATTGTGTTGCAGAAGTCATAATTCTGACACTATTATAGAAGAGAAAGTCAGTTGCATGCTTCAATGGAGGTGTACTCGTGTCAGACGCAAATTTGATATTTGGATGCTTGGATACTCCTTTGACATATCATCATGTTTATGATATATCTTATACATATTGAAGACATGTCGAAGATATAGCTGAGACTAGGAAGTTAAAAATCTAATGTTAGAACAATATGTTTATAATTTTATTATTTGTAGCTATCTTGTATTTATAAAATTTGTCCAGTTTCCTAATAAGAAATTCTTAATTAAGAATAAGAAACACATGAATAACGCGAAAAATATTCAGTAGCATCCAAGATATTTAACCTAATTTATATAACACGAAAAATATTTAATAGCATCCAAGATATTTAGTTTAATTTATATAATGTGAAAAATATCTAATAGCATCCAAGATGTTGTCAAGTTTGTAGGCACCGAACATTAACACGTGCACATCGTACCAACAATGTGTCTGCACATGCCTGGACCATGTCATGTTTATATTCCATAAATGTACAATGCATTGTGTATTATATATGTGTGTGCACTTGCGTGTGTATGTATGTATCAATGTGTATGGACACGCGCACACACAAAAATATAAACACAACAGCAACTAAGTAATTTATCTCAAGTATTTGGGGTAGGCTACATGAACCAAAAGAGAATTACGCCGGATCGGGCACATGGATCAACTTTCTCCACTCATTCCTATCGAGCAATATGCCTTCATTAACACCTTTAGCCTCTATATCTTATCGTATCACTTCCATTCATATTTTCTTTGGTCTCTCTTTGCTCTTTTTACTTACCCCAAGTTGATAGTCTCTACTCGCAAGACTGGTACATCTGTAGGTTTACGTCACACATCACTAAATCATCGTAGGCGATTTTCTCTTATCTTCTCTTCTATGAGGGCTACACCTATCTTAATAAGAATATCCTCATTTCTCACTTTATCACTTCTAGTGTTATTGCATCCAACGAATCATGTGCATATATACTACACTCATCTTCTGAGCATGACATCTCTTTATTACCCAATATTCTATGTCATATAACAAAGCTGACATAATAGGATTTCGATAAAAAATTTCCATCAATCATAACGGGATGTTTCAATCACATAAAACTCCTGTTGCGCTCCTCCATTTTACCCAACCAACTTGGATCCTATGATTGACATCACATGTATGTATGTTATCCCCGTCCTATGGTTGCACTGGCGGAGTTACACCTACAAAAATATACATAAAGTTTTTATCGTATTCAGGTCATTTATGTCAGACATCACCATTTTCCATAAATCAATAGAACAAATATCTAATTTTGAATAAAGTTAAACAACACATGTCAGACATCAACATTTTCCATAAATCAATAGAATAAAAGTTGAAGAGTACAAAGTTCTCTTCTTTATCAGTATTCCTAAGTATCAGGTCTCAACCATTGAAACTATTTACGACATTACTCCGAAGTTTTTAAGTAAAAGAGAACATTCTCAATTTCTGCTTGTAAATGCTAATAAGATATTGCAATTTATAAGACTCATCATACAAATTTCTCCGCATTCCCAAACTTCACCTTAGTTCAAAGCATCTGCAAGTTATAAGACTCCTTGCATTAAGTAAATATTTGTAACTAATTATTCTCATCTTGAATTTGAAGAAATCCTTCTGTGGAGAATGGGAAAAATCAAACAGAAGAGGGGGCAAAAAGATCTTCTAATCTCCGTAGATGATATCTATCTATAAAGAAACAAGGAAAGAGAAAGGAATTCTTTCAAATTCTGTTGGAATTTTGAGTTAAAAAAAAAATTAAAGAAAAGCTTTTGTTTCAATTTTATTTCATTTATTCACCAAGTCAACTTTGACCAAGCCTCACTAGATCCCACATCAAGTGAGAAAAATCTCTCAACCACCAGATTGTGTGGTCTTGAATATCTCTTATGGTTACAACCACTGGGTGTTTGAAGCTCATAAATGTACCACTCTCTCCGATAGTAAGAGACACAACTCATTTCTCTTTTTATCTTAAAAGAAAACATGAAGCTTACTCTTCGTGAAAATGACTTCAGTATTAAAAGAATTTTTTATCCTCATTTTTCTGGGTAACTTCTCCATCTGAGCCGAGGCTCTGCCCATCGTCCTGAGCCGAGTGTTGGTGAATTCGGGGGATCTTTTACCGCTAGGGGACAAGACCAATTCAAAATCAGGATAAGGAGACGGGCTTTTGATCTTTTAGGGCAGCGACATCGCAACTGCATTCCCCAGACCAGATTCCTTTTGTCTTATTTTGTTTTAAATTATAATTATTATTGCATGCTAGAATAATTGCTGTTTTGTCTTTATTTAATTTTGTAAGAAAATTGCATGTATTAGGAAATAGTATAAAATTTTCAACAATCTAAAGGATCAAAAATTAGAAAATAACACTAAGGATTACACAACAATCCATGAGACAATAGGTTTATTTAATTTATTTTCTTTTTCATACAAATTAGTTGCTGCAATAAGTATATTTCAGAAGTGTGACTCATTCTAGCATCTCCTATGAATGAATAAAATTGTTTTGAAATTGTGACTTCGCTCAGATTTTCTATAACTAAGTATTCTATGAGAGTGAGTTTTTATAGAGACAAAGAAAAGCTAACAAGCTAAAATTTAAGTTCAAAATTCAAATCACATGCTTCTGGCTTATGAGATGCATCATCAGATTCAAAGCCATAAACAATCAATATAGACCAACTTTAACAAAGTTCTTTTGGCATGCACCCATATATATCATTTTTCATCGTACTTTGACATCTCATTGTACTTAATTTGGATAATACAAGTTCATGAGTCACAAACATAAAGTTTAATTAGACCACACATGCATGCTGATAGTTATCCATAACATTTACATCTTCTATTAGCATATTAATTTATATACTCTTAATTTCTCTTATAGTTATCCATAACATTTACATCTTCTATTAGCATATTAATTTATATACTCTTAATTTCTCTTGACGCAGAGTTGAAAGTTTTAATGAGGTGAATTATTGAGAAGGAACAAACTCCACACCATCATATAAAAGATAGGTCATTAATATAAATCAGGACACATGGGCTTAGGTTCAAGGCCATGGGAACTTTTCGTTATATAGAGGCATGATCCACATCACATTTAGCACATTAGAACTACCATATTACTCTGTGTTGTTAAACACTTACGATATAGAACTCTATGGAAAAACATGAGGTTATCATTGTTACCATCATGGTGGCTTGGTGCTTGACTTCTGAATTTTTATTGATTCAGTTAATATCTATGTACTACCTTTTATTCATTAGATGCACTTTCATTGGTTTAGTCGGATAACATTAGCATTGGTTAATTAATGAAAAAAAGCCTATCTTATATTTTTTCTAATTAACCAAAACAAATTTGACTTAAAGTGAATTACTTACATGAAGATTGATCTGATTTGACCATGAACAACTCTGAAATGGCATAAAAGTAGTTCAAGGCTTTCAGCATTAATTTAATGTAGATCATCACCTTGCAGACCCAGCCAACCAAAGTTCATTGTAGGACCTTTATCGACATACACTAAACTTGCAAATGTCAAATAGAACAGGTCCCTATCGGGTTTAACAGAATGGGATTGAATTAACATATCTAATAAGTCAAGATGCATCCAATGTTTTGGTTTCTATGTTAATTAACCCTATAGTCCAAGCCAAAAGCTTTTTAGTCTTTTAGCAACTATTTGATCTTCGAGACCTCAATTATCATGAATCTGGTGCTCTTTGGGTAGGTTTCTTTACGCTGGTTTGTCGAGATGAAATGCCTTAAGTTTTGATTAATATCATACAACTAGTAAATTTATGTGTATCTCAAAACTCTTGAATAACAAGATATACATTTTAATATTGTGCTTTTAAATTGCATGTTATAATTAGTTCAAGTTCTTTTAAAAAAATTCTTGCTATTTTTGTGTTGAATTCTAGCTTATTCTATTATATATCCAACTAGATTATAGTATTTCTATAAATTGAAATTAAGTAAGATTTCCTACATCATTTTATTCAGCATACCCTAATTTAAAAGCTATCAACATAAACCTCTATTCTGACATTTTAGATATTTTGAACACAAAAAACTAGGTAAAAATCTTCCTGTTATTTTGACAAATTTAGGTTACAACAATAATATTTTGTACTCTCTTCATGTTGCTGGAATAGGCATAACTTCCTAAGTATCTTTAATTCAATGAACAAGCAAAATTAAAGGGTAAATCATTTTCTCAAAATTCCGTACAATTGGTGTTTAATTAAGGAATGGTACTCAACGTGGTTCTGAAATTAGTACGCCAAGAGCGAAAAACCTCCCCCTGAGTTATGCTAACTGGCCAGTTGGACTGATAAAATTGAGGTTTTAACTAACCTAATAATTCTAAAATCTTTTATTAGCCTATGTTAACTTTAACCTTAAAGATAATGTTGTTGTCTAGCTAGTGTATATACCAACATTTGGACAAACATGAATCTGTCTAGAATTAGTCTTAATTAATATTATGGTTGGATCTAGTTTTCATTATCTTCCATACTTGAGTTTGATGTACATCATGACCGGGTCATGCTAAATTAGTTAGAATTAAAATTCTTATCTATATTCTAGAAAATCTAGCATGAGAACATAGTAGGATTGAAATTTTCAAATAATATGATTACGTTGAAGCTATAATTAGAAAATATGCTACTGGTAACATTATGCTTGCATGAGTAAATCTTATAATTTGAGTTCATGTAAATGTATATATTAAATAAAAATCCTAACCATGTATGGGATTATTAACTGCCATGTGCAGCTTTGCACCATCTAATATTAATTGGGATCAATTAAAGTTATGCTGCAAAAAAAATATATTGGACTTCTTAGAAGTCAAACTTCAGTTTGATCTTTAAAAAGTTATAATCTCCCACTTACTAAGAGATAAAATTAAATATTTTATATTTTAAAATATAATTTAATTATCTCATTTCATTGATGGCTTTCAAGTAATAAGAAATAATTGGTATTACATCAAGTTCAAATATCTACAATAGATTTAACTTATTATATTTATTAAAGTTATATTCATAATTATCAAAATTTATACACCTTCTATTTAAGTGCTTTCATGATTTTAATAATAATAAAATTATGAAAAATTCTTATCTAAGTTGTGAAAAATATTAATTTCAAATTTTACTATTCATTAAATTGTGTGCATATATATATATGTATTAAATTTTAAAATTTGAAATTATGAGTGATTATTTTATAGTAAATTATTTTAAAATTGATTATTGCATCTTTCATAGTCATACACTTTAAGTTTTTATTTAAAGATTTTACATCTTCAGAAAAAATATTATAATTTTCACTATTAAATGTAAATAATTTTCAAATCATTTAAAATTTATTTGAAAATTTTAAGTGTGACAGTTTCAAAACTAAAAATTTATAATGCATACATTGTATGCATGTATTAATTGTGAAAACATGAACAGGTTGCATGTACAAAAGAAAAATTAATTTTTATATCCTAATTACTTAGTAAAGACAATGGTGATTTGTTTAAGATGAAAATTTGAATACTATTAGTAATATAAATGGTAAGGCAAATTAGGATGATTTGCTATCTGGTAAGGAATCAATTTGCAGCCATCTTATAAGATATCAAAATTACATCCAAAATCAATGTCTTAATAAAGTGAGCAGAATGAATAATAAATATTTTTCTCTCGTATATGTATAGTTCATAATGATTTGATCAAGTATATGCTTAAATTATATTTTCAGATATATCTGAATTACATGTTAATGTTGGATTAGGTGTCTAAGTAATAACTATAATTGATAGCAGCATAGTCCTTTTGGGTTGCCCTCGAGATTCAAAAATAAGTATAACTAAAAGGAGAACAAAATTTCCTTTGGGAAATTAGTCCCACATTGGTGGGATAAGAAAACTGGAGGCTATCCAAGGCTATAAATAGAGCCTTAGGGATTCAGTCTAATTTACAACCTCTTGGCTTGAGTATTAGCCTCCTTCTTTCTCCTCTTGAAGAACTCTTTGATAGTTCATCCATACTCAGTTAAATTTTTGAATCGTTGGGTGCGATTCCATCAGAGGCACGACATTTGTGGTGCTTGCTTCCAAGAGATCCGAAGGGATAATTTTAGTTGTTTACTATAACAACTAAAAGAGGCACGACATTCGTGGTGCTTGCTCACAAGAGATCCGAAGGGATAATTTTAGTTGTTTGCTACAACAACTAAAAGGTATGTAATTCTATTTTCTTCTGTAATAATTTTAATTATTTACTAGGATATTAGAATTCTTTTATGTTCATAGTTATAGATTCAATTGTGAAAACATAGATCATGTTTTAGGTTGCATGCTCCCTTAAAAGTCTAAGTTTGTTTGTTATACCTAAAACCCATCAGTGGTATCAGAGCAGGTTTGTTTTCAATTGAATTTGCTATAATTGTTGAATTGATAAAAGGTAACTAAATTTTATTTACCATATATATATTGATTCTCATTAAAGGTATAATGAGAATAAAAGGTAACTAAATTTTATTTACCATATATATATTGATTCTCATTAAAGGTATAATGATAATAAAAGGTAACTAAATTTTATTTACCATATATATATTGATTCTCATTAAAGGTATAATGATAATAAAAGGTAACTAAATTTTATTCCCAATCTTAGTTACTTTAAGAAAAAAATGTGAAATTGTATGTTAACTCATGAAATTGCACATTACACCTTATAAGTCATTAGTGGAGCGTGTGTGGTTAACCAGCACACTAATAGGGACTAATAAAGAGCAGTAATGGGTATCTTATAAATTGTTATTGTTGATGGAGCGTGTGTGGTTTACCAGCACATCAATTGAGATGATAAATGACATGAAAGTTACAAGCACATTTGCATGGTTATTCACATCTTATTTGTGATCCTCGGTATCCCAGTCACAAATGTAAGAGCATAATCTGAGATTAAACATGCCATTGAATAGTTTCAATGAGTCTCAAAAGACTTACCTGTATGAAATTTGCAATTAGATTACGGCATCCCTTTTCTAAGTTGTGAATTCTATAGTTGGATCCTAGCCTCTATATTTCAATTTTGAGTTGTTATATTAAAGGTTATTTTTTCTAACTCAAACTACCTTTCTTTTAGAAATGTCTGCCCCTAACGATGCTTCTGGTTCCTCCTCCTCAAATCACAACTTTTCTTTGTTGAACATCTGCTCAAAGGTGACATTAGATGGCACCAACTACAATGACTGGATGCGCAACATCAAAATGGCTCTTCGTTTCGAGGACAAGGAGTATGTCCTTGACAAAGAACTTGTTGAAATTGACGAAGAGAAGGCCACTCCTGAAGAATTAGCTGCTTATAAGAAGCACTACACGGATGCAACAAAAGTTGCTTGCATCATGGTTGCTACCATGAGTCCTGAACTGCAAAAATTCTATGAGGATTACTGGCCGTACGAGATGAACAAAGACCTTATGGAAAAGTACCATAAGCGAGCTCGTCAGGAAAAGTACGAGATAGTAAAGTCCCTCATAGCAAGCAAGATGAAGGACGGAGAGTCTGTCAGCGGCCACGTGCAAAGGATGCAGCGATACGTGGAACGCCTTGTGAGGCTAAATGTGCATATTGATGATGAGTTGGCTATTGACATAGTCTTGAACTCATTACCAAGTTGTTATGATCAGTTCATCTTGACCTATCATTTGAACAACAATGAGACCACATTGGCTCAATTGCACAACCTCCTGAGGACAGCTGAAACTGGGATGAAGGGAAAGAGTGATGCCCCCACTCCTGCTAATACTACCGTTCTGGCCATTGGGCAAGGAAAGGGGAAAAAGAGGAAAGGTCCTCCCAAGCAAAACTGGAAGGGAAAGTCTCATGTAAAAACCAGTTCTGATATTACCCCTGTCTCTGATCCTAAAGAGGCCACTTGCTTCTATTGCAACGACAAAGGACATTGGAAACGAAGCTGCCCAAAGTATCTGCAAGATTTAAAAGATGGGAAAGTAAAACCATCTACTGCAGGTATATACACTATTTCGTCTATTAACGCAACATCCTCTGATTCTTGGATCCTTGATACAGGATGTGGGTTTCACATTTGCTCTGTATTGCAGGGACTAAGAAAAAGTGAGGATGTGGAGCATGGTAGAATGAACTTGATCATGGGGAATAGGCGATCTTCACCTGTCACCAAGATTGGAGTTTATAGTCTAGTGCTTAATAATGGTGTTAATTTAGATTTATTGAATTGTTGCTACTCGTCAGAAATGACACGAAACATTATCTCTTTTCATGCATTGTTCAAACAAGGTTTTAGATATTCTTTTAATGAAGAGAATGGTTCTATTTCTGCTTATAAAAATGGCAATTTTTATTTTGAAGCTTTACCTTGTGATGGTGTGTATGAAACTGTGATGTGTGTAGACAACTTAGGTAATAGTGTATTTCAAATTGATTTGTCTAATGGTGTAGACAAAGCGTGCTTGTGGCATTGCCGTCTTGGACACATTAACAAAAAACGCATGGCTCAACTCCAAAAGGATGGGGTGTTGGAATCGTTTGACCTAAGGTCAGATGATACATGCGAATCTTGTCTTTTGGGTAAGATGACAAAATCACCTTTCACTGGATTTTGTGAAAGAGGTGAAGGTTTGTTGGATCTCATACACACAGACGTGTGTGGACCCTTCAGATCAGCCACAAGGGATGCTAATCGATTCTATATGACTTTTACTGATGATTATAGCAGATATGGTTATATCTACTTAATAAAGCATAAGTCTGAAACCTTTGAAAAGTTCAAAGAGTTTAAACAAGAAGTCGAGAATCAATTAGGCAGGAAGATAAAGATGCTCCGATCAGATAGAGGCGGAGAGTATCTTAGTATCGAGTTCCATGACTATCTCAAGGAATGTGGAATAGTTTCACAATTGACGCCTCCTAGGACACCACAACTTAATGGTGTGGCTGAGAGACGCAATCGAACCTTGTTAGACATGGTGCGTTCCATGATGAGTCGAGCTTCACTTTCAATATCATTCTGGGGGTATGCCTTAGAAACTGCCGCCCACATTCTTAATCTTGTTCCAACAAAGAAGGTTGCCAAAACACCTCACGAAATGTGGACAGGAAAAGTTCCCTCGTTAGCACATGTTAAGGTTTGGGGTTGTGAAGTTTTCGTTAGACGAGAAACTCACGACAAGCTTGAACCTCGTAGTGAGCGATGTGTTTTCATCGGCTATCCACAGAAGAAGTCATTTGGATATTTGTTCTACAGACCTAGTGAGAACGTGGTCTTTGTAGCACGGAGAGGAGTCTTTCGAGAGAGAGAGCTCATATGCAAAGAGGACAGTGGGAGCACCGTTGACCTTGAAGAAATTCAAGAGTCAGCAGATGAAGGAACCTTTGAAACCGCTATGGTTCAACCAGAGGAAGAGATTCCAGTTGAACCCATTGACATTTCATTACCTCTTAGGCGTTCTAGTAGAGTTGGCAAGCCAACTGAGTTCTATGGTTGCCATATAACTGCAAATGGAGACACGTTTATCAGTGACAATACACTGGTAAATTTGGATGAGCCGACAAACTACAAGGAAGCCATGGCAGGCCCTGAGGCAGCCAAATGGAAAGAGGCAATGAACAGCGAGATCAAGTCTATGTATGACAACCAAGTTTGGAACTTGGTTGATCAACAACCTGGTCGGAAGACAGTTGGTTGTAAATGGATCTTCAAGAAGAAGATCGACATGGATGGTAATGTAAGCACATTCAAAGCACGACTGGTGGCGAAAGGCTTTACTCAAACCCCAGGGATTGACTATGATGAGACCTTCTCACCAGTGGCTAAGATAAAATCTATTAGGATAATGCTAGCCATAGCTGCGTTCATGACTATGAAATTTGGCAGATGGATGTCAAAACTGCCTTCCTAAACGGAAAGTTGGCTGAGGATGTTTACATGAGTCAGCCAGAAGGTTTTGTGGATGCAAAGTTTCCCAATGGAGTATGCAAGCTTGAGAAATCCATCTATGGATTAAAACAAGCGTCTCGCAGATGGAATCTTTGCTTCGATGAGAAAGTCAAAGAGTTTGGTTTCTCTAGATGTGAGGATGAGTCGTGTGTATATGTCAATGCTAGTGGGAGCATAGTCACCTTCCTGGTATTGTATGTTGATGACATACTTCTTATAGGAAATGACATTCCAACCTTGCAAGATGTTAAGTCTTGGCTTGGAAAGTGTTTCGCTATGAAGGATCTAGGAGAGGCTGCCTACATTCTAGGAATAAGAATTTTAAGGGACAGGAGTAAAAGGCTAATTGGACTTAATCAGAGTACCTACTTGGATAAAGTACTGAAACGTTTCTGTATGGAGAATTCCAAGAAAGGAGAACTGCCCATCCAGAGTAATACCAAAATGAGTAAGACTCAAAGTCCGAGTACAGATGAAGAGATAGCAGAAATGAGTAGAATTCCATATGCTTCTGCTGTTGGTTCTATCATGTATGCTATGACATGTACTCGTCCTGATGTGTCCTTTGCTTTGAGCATGGTCAGTCGTTATCAGGGAAATCCAGGTAAAGCTCATTGGGTAGCGGTTAAGAATATTCTCAAGTATCTGCGAAGGACTAAGGACTGGGTCCTAGTACTTGGTGGCTGTGATACATTGAGAGTAACTGGGTCTTTACCTTAAACGGAGGAGCAGTTACTTGGAAAAGTTCCAAGCAAGACACAGTGGCTGATTCTACTTGTGAATCAGAGTACATAGCGGTAAGCGAAGCATCAAAGGAGGCAATTTGGTTGAAAAACTTCATCGAAGATCTTGGAGTTGTGCCAACCATCAAGGAGCCAATGGATATTTTCTGTGATAATGAAGGAGCGGTTGCATTAACAAAAGAACCAAGAGATCATGGCAGATCTAGACATATTGTCAGAAAATACCATTTTATCAGACACAAGGTAGAAGAAGGCCTCGTTGTAGTGAGGAGGGTTTCATCTGAAGATAATCCTGCAGATCCACTCACAAAGGGTCTGAGTAGGGTTAAACACAATCAGCATGCTAGGAGCATTGGTCTGAGAGATGATGTTGGTTTTAGCAGTTAGATAGTTAGTTTGAAACTTATAACAAAGTAAATGTGATTGACTTTTGGTGATTAAATAATAGAGAATTATTTATGAGTTTGTTTATTACCTTTTGTCAATTATTTATTATTGTGTTTCATTTTGCATGTTTACTTCCCGAATAATTTGATTATTCGAATTCCACAGTCGATCATACTTTTGGAAGTAAGTAGTGAATAAAGACTGTCATGAATGGAGTTGTGGATTGTCTAAAGAGTTTTAGACATAGCAATGGTATTGCTGCAATGTTCGTGAGTACTTTGAAATGGAGATTTAAGTATTGGATTAACCCACACTCAGAGAATTACTTCATGGAATTTATCACGAGTAATTCTGAGACGATAATATCTTATAATCTTTAAATGGAGATATATGAGTTGTGGTTTACAAGTCAGTTGTGCGTTGATAATGTGTAAACGCATCAGTAACTTGATGTTATAAAACGCATTGTTGTGCATGATTTGATGAGTAAATGGTGCAAGCATATAGGTCAAAGTTTATTCGTTCCTTTTGCCCTAACGGGAAAAGCGATATCTTTGGGCCCCTCGGTGATTTGAAGTTGACATATAGTGTCGGGCCCGACCAGGACTAAATTGATGTGTTCATTTAGTAGTTCTATGTCATTACAAATCAGAAATCGGGAAACAAAATACTGGACAAAGAGATTGATTATGTTCCATGTCTCATGTTCAAATAATATCTTGTAGAACGAAGGATTATATGATCTCTTATCTTAGGACACGAAACTGACTAGGTCAGAGTTCGACAATGGCTTTTGGAAGCTACAATTTGCTGATCAATTAGGAAGTTATTAGACTTATCCAAGTGGGAGACTGTTGGATTAGGTGTCTAAGTAATAACTATAATTGATAGCAGCATAGTCCTTTTGGGTTGCCCTCGAGATTCAAAAATAAGTATAACTAAAAGGAGAATAAAATTTCCTTTGGGAAATTAGTCCCACATTGGTGGATAAGAAAACTGGAGGCTATCCAAGGCTATAAATAGAGCCTTAGGGATTCAGTCTAATTTACAACCTCTTGGCTTGAGTATTAGCCTCCTTCTTTCTCCTCTTGGAAGAACTCTTTGATAGTTCATCCATACTCAGTTAAATTTTTGAATCGTTGGGTGCGATTCCATCAGAGGCACGACATTTGTGGTGCTTGCTTCCAAGAGATCCGAAGGGATAATTTTAGTTGTTTACTATAACAACTAAAAGAGGCACGACATTCGTGGTGCTTGCTCACAAGAGATCCGAAGGGATAATTTTAGTTGTTTGCTACAACAACTAAAAGGTATGTAATTCTATTTTCTTCTGTAATAATTTTAATTATTTACTAGGATATTAGAATTCTTTTTATGTTCATAGTTATAGATTCAATTGTGAAAACATAGATCATGTTTTAGGTTGCATGCTCCCTTAAAAGTCTAAGTTTGTTTGTTATACCTAAAACCCATCAGTTAATACTTAAACTTTGACTCTAAGGTGCATTCTATGACATTTGTCAAACATAAATTTCTTGACTATTCTTTAGCATATAAATATACACACATATACATATATACCTTAAATATTTGAATAGTCAAATGCAATGTATATATGCTTTGTCATAAGTCATTATGGGATAATTTACTCATTTTGAAACTAAAGTAAAATGAAAAAGCTTTATAATTACCTTATAATCCCAAATGGGAGGAGACTGATAATTATCCAAAGGCTTTATAGGTCTAATAAAGGGTGTCAAGGGTCATAGTAATGTGATCATGAAGAATTAATCCTCTAACTGTCACCGCTTGAGAAATAAAGACTGTTAAGCCATTGTTTAATTCTGAACAAAATAAAGTCATTCTGACTAAGGGTCTTTTTAGAAGTGAAGTCCTAGTTTCATTGAGAGAAATGAGGTAGTAATAAAGAGGTTCAATGTGGTGGAAGCTAAACTGGTGATACACGTGTGGAGCATCAATCCGGATATATTTATATCCTATATGTAGCGTTATAGTTACTATCCCTTCTCTATAGTGAGATGCTCTTATGATACAGCTAGGTAAGTTTGGACTAAACTCTTAATAAGTCTAACTCACGTAGTATGGAGAGTATAACATTCAGCTATAGTATCTTGGAGGACTTACCTACGTGAGAGGAACCGTGATGACCGCAATTGGGCGGGCAAAGCTGACCCTAGAAACTCTCATGAGTCGGTTATTGTGAGCATGACTTTTAACGCTCAACCCACTCGCTCAATAAATGAAAACTTACTGTGTGTGTATTATATCAATATCTGATGAAAGAGACTAGTTCCAGACGCAGTCAACCTGTCCCGAATTCACAGTATGAATTTGCCCGATTTTATTTGTGTTTTTATGATTTGATGATTTGTTTATTATGTATTATTGTTATTTGATTTTATCTTCCCTGAAACTCAAGCTTTGGGGGGGACTGTTGGAATTTTGAGTTAAAAAAATTAAAGAAAAGCTTTTGTTTCAATTTTATTTTATTTATTTACCAAGTTAACTTTGACCAAGTCTCACTAGATTCTACATCAGGTGAGAAAAATCTCTCAACCTTCTGATTGCGTAGTCTTGAATATCACTTGTGGTTACAACCACTGGTGGTCTGAAGCCTATAAACAGACCCCTCTCTCCAATAGTAAGAGACAACTCATTTCTCTTATCGTCTTAAAAGAAAACCTGAAGCCTACTTTTCGTGAGAATGACTTTAGTGTTAAAATAATTTTTTATCTTCATATTTCTGGGCAACTTTTCCATCTGAGCAGAGGCTCTGCCCACCGTCCTGGACCAAGTGCTGGTGAATTTGGGAGATATTTTACCGTTAGGGGACAAGGTCGTTTCAAAGTCTGGACAAGAAGACGTGCTTTTGATCCTTTAGGGTAGCGACATTGCGACTGCATTCCCCAGGCCAGATTCCATTTATCTTATTTTATTTTAAACTATAATTATTTTTTCATGCTAGAATAATTATTGTTTTATCTTAATTTAATTTTCTAAGAAAATTGTATGTATTAGGAAATAGTATAAAATTTTCAACTTGCATGTGACAGATTGCAAGAGGGGGAACCCTCCAAAATTTTTCCTCTGAACATAAATTCTTGAAAAAAAACAGTTTCCTCCGAACATAAATTCATTTTTTACACTTTTTCTAATGATGATTTTATCATTTAGTCATCTTTATTATAGTTTTAAATAAAATTATTATACTTTTAAACGATAAGAAAGCAAGGTGCAAGTGTAATTTCTAAAATAACTATATTAATGACTACAATAATTATCTTAAACATTTAATATGCTAAAAATATATATTTTAAGACAACATTATCCCTTCTCCCAATTCAAAAATAAAAATTCTAATATTAGTGGTAATTAATTAGCTTAAGTAACTTAGTTAATTGATAATGTTATTATTTCCTAGTTTATCATATAATCCTATGCCAGTACCTAGCCATAACTTTATCCCTAACAAAACTCAAAAGCCTTGCTTTTCCCCATCCCTATCCCTAACCAATCCCCATTCCTATCCCTACTCAAACTCCACCCTTCAATCTCATACCTGTTCCTCTCCCTAGCTCCTAGCTACCCATAATCAAACTAAAACATCCAATTCCTAATTCTATTGCTATTGCGCTATCCCTTCTCAATCCTAGCATTTAAATCTTAATAATTATTCTTTTAGTAAATATGTTAAATATCTTTATCAAATAACTTCTTTCTTCAAGTCTGAAAATCAAAATTCTCATATTAGTGTTAATTAATAATATTATATTACTGCTAACTAATTATTTAAATAAAACAGTTAACCATAGATGTTATTCTCATGGTTTGAAATCTCAGTATTGGTATCGGCAACATGTCTATATCAATGTTAGTAATATAGGTTGTTTTTTTGGCAATTTTGTCTCATCAAATCGGCAATATCAGTATCATATCTCGGTCATATCAGTTATCACGCCAAATATCGGACGATACTTCAAACCTTGGGTATTCTATTCTATCTATATATTTATACATGTGTCACGTTCAGAGTTCGTATTCTGGTTCAAGGCATTGATACAATTCAAGCTAATGATAGAACATGTTTCATCTCAGTTTATAGTTTGGGTTTAAGATATTCGATCTTATCCTTTATAGAATTTATGTAATACATATCATTTATCAAGACAAATTGAGGATTTTATCTAATGTAATTTCCTTCAAGTCAAAATTTACTTCATGGATAAAATGTGAATCATGGGCGTGTGTGTGCGCGTGTGAAATCTTAGCCTAATCTAAGAATTATAGGTAGATGTTTGTTTCACATGGGGCGAAAATCATTATAAATAGGGGAACGCAGCTCTTCACAATCCCATAACTCAAAACTGAGAATAGATAGAAAAGAGAGTGGGATTAAGAGAAAGTGATAAGGAAGAAAAGTGAGTATAAGATTGAAATTTGAGTTCTATCAAAAGAGGTATGATTCTTACTTTACAAGTGATTGCAAATTTCAGATTTAAGTGTTGTGCGCTCTATCCAAAATCACAACAACCAAACAATAGAGAATCCTAAGATCTCCAAGCACAAAGAACTCAACCACAAATAACAGAAGAAGAACACACAATCACAAACACACGATTTAACGAGGTTCGGCCTCAAATGCCTACGTCCTCGGGGCAATCCAAGAGAGAGATTAATTACTTTGAGGAAGATTACAATTGCTAGCAGCCTCTATGAATGCAAGAGAGTTCCAGCAAATCCTATTTCGCAGGTGCTAAACCCTAGAATTAACAACAGCCTTAAATACCCAGATTTCCGGAACAACAGATTTTCGCCCAAACCCGACCGCGGTCGACCGGTCGGTCGACCGACCTCCACCTCGGTCGACCGGTCGGTCGACCGAAAACAACAGAGAGTTGGGACTTAAGTCAGGGAATTGCGGTCGACCGGCCGGTCGACCGCCTCTGGACCCTGTGCATGCTGTGCATGTCGGTCGACCGGACCGGTCGACCGACCAGCCTCTTTTCTGCTGCTTCTATTGTTTCCTTCCTTGTCTTTTCGTCGTCGACTTCCTCGGCGATCACTCGACGACCCCTCGACGATTCTCTTCGACTTCCTCAGCAATAACCTCTCTCTTTCCAACAATTCTCCACCTCGGCGAAGATTTTCTCAAAATCTGAGCCAATCTCTAACGAACCCCAGTCCATCACATGGCGAAATCGACACACGATCTCGGCGAAATCGACACACGATCTCGGCTTGCGCGCACCGGACGAAATCGACACACGATCTCGGCGAAATCGACACACGATCTCTGTAGGCTGTCTAAAAATCACAAAGACAAGCCACCAAAACGCAGAAATCCAGCATTAAGGCGCGTTGGCTCAACGCTCGCGTCTCAGCATGAAGGCGCATTGGCTCAACGCCCGCGTCTCAGCATGAAGGCGCGTTGGCTCAACGCCCGCGTCTCAGCATCAAGGCACGTTGGCTCAACGCCCGCGTCTCCACATCAAGGCGCGTTGGCTCAACGCCCGTGTCTCCGCATCAAGGCGCGTTGGCTCAACGCCCGCGTCTCCGCATCAAGGCGCGTTGGCTCAACGCCCGCGTCTCCGTCTCAGCATCAAGACGCGTCGGCTCGACACCCACGTCTCGGTTGCAACTACCCGGATTACGGGGCCAATCACCGCGCATGTAGCGGGTAGTGGCCCCTCATTGTGGAGCGTTTTCAGGGGGCATGTTCACCCCTGAGACCCCTATAAATAGCCTTGTTGGCATCAAAAAAAAAAGAGAGGAGGACAAGGATCAGACAGCAGAAAAAAGAGAGAGAGAATTATCGGGCAAGGGAGATCATCAACAGAGAGAGAGAGAAGATTCTTCAGCGAGCTTACTGAGTACTAGCCGCTCTTTGCCTACCTCCTCTTCTAGAGTTTTGGTAGACGGAGCTGAGTTACTCCCTCTACCTGCCAAGGAGAAGATCCCTCGACGGTCCAGGACGGTCATCTGGTCAACGGAGAACAAGATTCACTCTCCACCGCCACTGAAGAACCCAGCATTAAACAAAGGGGGAATTCAAGATTCAACATTCCCCCTCCCTTGTAACCGGAAGATTAAGCCGGCTGTAACTTTTCATCTGATTCAAGGAAACGTTACTCAAGCCCCGTCCCTTTCTTTTTTCCGTGTCAAACAAGAGATGGCGACTCCGCTGGGGAAAACTTTCGTTACCGACGAACATGTTGTGGCGCAAGATGACGTCCACCATGAGGGAAAGATGGTCGAATCGCTCGTTGTCGAGTTCGACCAGGCGAAGTACGAAGAGTTCCTCTCTTCTGGCTCCAAGAGCCCAAAGACCCGCGTCTGCCGCCGGGTCTCGACAGGGAATGGCCTCGAAGCTCGATCGGTGGCTTTCTCGAGCTCCCCTGCTGCCCACTGTGCCAAGTCAAGTTCACGCGCCAACGCCTCCCAGAAGGCCCGCGTGACCTCAGACACTGCTGTTGCGATCAACCGCGTCGCACAGAATACACGCGCCAACGCCTCTCAGAAGGCCCGCGTGGTCCCAGGCACCACTGCTGCTGCGATCAACCGCGTCGCGCAGAACACCCGCGTCAACGTCTCTCAGAAGACCCGCGTGGTAAACACCCCTGGTTCTGTAAACCAGGAAGTTGTTGGTTTCTCCCCTCCAAGACGCAACCGGAATGCTGAGCGTCGACAGAGGAGACGCGCGCGTCAACTCCAAGTCGGAACCGTTGGTTGTCTGACTGGGGGTGGACGCGGCGTTCAATCTGATGCCTTGCCCACGTCACGTCCAGTACGTGAGATCCGCGTTTGGCGACCCAAGCGCGCAACTCCTCAAGTTGAGTCCGCTGGGGACCAACTTACCAAACGCCAAAGCGAAGCTTCCGCGTCTCGTCAAATGCAAGAAGCATGCACCCAGAGACGAGGCGCCCTGCAGCCCACTGTCTCTCAAGCATCTCTGCCCAAACGCACCAGGCAGCAACGCGAGACTCGCGCGCGCGTCATACAGCCGCGTCGCGAGAGCCGCGTCCCTGAAGTCTGCGTCCAGGCTGAACAGCACATGACTGTCTCCCGTCTTCGACGCTGTGAGGCTAGTCTCTTTGATCCCTCTTCCATGGATTTGAGGGATTATCTGACAAAGAAAAGAAATACCCACCAGGTCACTTCATCTTGCTGCTGCCAACGGCTTATCTCCATACTTGCGGAGTGCCGTTGCGGGTCGAGCGTGCACCAGCAGTCTTTAGTTAGACAGCTGACCTCGATTCCCCCGTCAGCCAAGAGAAGACGCTCCCACAGAAGGAGAACCTTCTCAGATGTTGAATACCCGGAGCTTACTGCAAACATGACTAGCAGAAGCAAAGGAAAACAACCAATGGTCAACTCAGAGGAATCTGACTCTGAGCCAGAGGGGGTGTATCAACACACTCGCACCCGGACAGGGGCCATTCCCCCAATTGACTATAATGCCTTAGCCCGCGGCATTAGAATGGGTGATTCTCACTCCGCTGTAGTGGAGTCGCAGGCTTCAAACTCTTCCATCGAGAAGGAAGCTTCCGCCTACATGGCAGACACTCCTGAGGAGACGGCCAGGCGTTTAGAACAGACACAGAAGCACCAGATGGATATAATCGCCTCTCAACAGAGATCCATTGACTCCCTCAAGCATATGCTTGAGAAATTGCTTGAAGAAAGAGCGAGATCTCCTCCTAGACGGCCGAAGGGGAAAGGGAGAAAGGGAGGAAGCCCACCCTCCGAACCTTCCGACGAGACACGACGATCTACCTCGGATGTGTCTAAGCCCTCGTCGCAGGCAAGAAGCGACCCAGACCCGGAAAAGGCTCATGCTAAAAGAATGAGCTTGCTGGAGCAACGACTCAATGCCCTTGCCAGTCGTAAAGATCTCCAAGAGGCTGGAGTAGTCCGGCCCTATTCGGCCGAGTGGGACTTAGTCCCATACCCTCCTAAGTTCAAGGCTCCAACTCTCCAAGCATTTGACGGGAAGGGGTCACCCAACCAGCACATCTACTACTTCAAATCCCAGACCGGGAATGTAGTAGATAACGACGCTATACTGGCACGACTGTTCATAGGCACCCTGAAAGGGTTGGCCTTTGAATGGTTCATGAAGCTCCCAGAAGGTTCAATCAAGAACTGGAGCGACTTGGAGAAGCTATTTCTGACACGCTTCTTCGAAGATGATTCGGAAGTAACAATGCCCACTCTTTTAGCTACCAAACTGCGAAAAGGAGAGTCCGTTAAGTCTTTCGTAGAAAGATTTCGGAACGTGGCACTCCGATGTCCAAGCGGCATGACCCAGGCCACCCTGGTAGAAACATGCCGCCACAATCTCCAAACCTCACTCCTTGCTCAAATAGGAGTTGCTGAAAGCCGCACCTGGAAGCAGTTAGTCCAACAAGGTGAACAGGCTGAGGAGATTGTTGCCCGTGTCAGGGCAGAGGAAGGCAAGCTGCGGCCGGAAAGGTCGACAAGACGTGCACCGACACCAGACACCTCCCTCCAGACGAAGCGGAAGGATAACTTGGCGACGGAGACCAAATCTCCCACCAAACCTCAAACAGGCAGGGCAAGTGGCTCTTCAAGCCAGCCACGCCCCAACAAGCAGTATTCCTTCAAGGAGGAACATGTCGATTCGCTCTTCAAGCTACTCAACAAGAGCAATCGACTGAAGCTCCCTGAAATTAGGCGCCCGGAGGAAGTCGGCAAGACCGACAATCCCAACTACTGCATGTACCACAGGATGTTGGGACATCCTACCAAAAGCTGCTACGTCTTCAAGGACATTCTTCAGGCTCTGATTGACGCGGAGGTGTTAAAACTCCGACCAGAGCAGAAGAAGGTGACGGCCAATGTGACGTCGGTTCTCCAGTTCGGGAGACAACCTCCAGCGCCTGCGGGAGTAACTCCTATTCCAAGGGGAGAATTAAGAGTGGTCAACACAGACCCTCACCAGCAACAGGAGAAGGGCTTGGTACCCGTCCCTACGCCTCAAGGGGAAACCATGTGGGTCCACCCTGACCTCGTCGATGAACAGCAATGGACTACTGTGACCAACAGGAAGTCCAAAGGCAAGGCAAAAGCTTCGTCCTGCCATGTGGTATGTGCCTCCTCCCGAGAGGCAGAGGATGATGTTCCTTCACTGACCGATTCAGAGGAGGAGACGATAGTCTTGGCTGCAGAGCCCAACCAACCAACGACGGGAACCCGTTCGGGACAACCCTACTTGAAGCAGTACGGCGAAGTGGCGGTAAATCCTCCGCAACCGGCTGCAGAACCAACTAGGCCCTCCACGAAGCCACCTGTGGAGAAGCAGAAGGAGACTCGATTCTCTCGAGCCCTTCAAAGAGGCATCCCGGAAGGATCTTCGGCACCTTACCGCTTTGATGTCCTGGCTCAGCTGGCCAACATCCCGGCGCGGATCACCCTGTATGAGCTTCTAAGACTATCAAAGTCGACCAGGGAAGCTCTACGAGAAGCTCTGGCAAATGCTGAGGTCTTTATGACCCAGGTGCCAAAGGAGGAAGATGTAGAGGATTGCCTCCACACCTCCCAGAATGCTCCCTGCATTACCTTCACGGTAGACGATATGCAGGTTAAAGGGAAGCATGATCGACCCCTGTACTTCACAGGTTATATTGGGTCATCTGAGGTGAACCGCATTCAGGTAGATCCAGGGTCCGCACTGAGTATCATGCCCCGTCGAGTTATGCAACACCTCGGCGTCCCTACCCACCGTCTGAGCCCTACACAGACGACCATCTACGGGTTCAATGCCAACGGCACCCGTCCGATGGGGAAAATAAAGCTCAAGTGCCAGATTGGGAGCCTCAAGTCGGAGGTGACGTGCTACGTCATCGATGCCGACACTTCCTATAATCTGCTGCTGGGGCGACCATGGATCCACCGCAACTCCATCGTTCCCTCCACTCTTCACCAAGTCATGAAATACATTGACGCGAGTGGGAAGGTGCAAACGTTGGTTGCCGAAAGGTATCCGTTTAAAGGGGTTGAAAATTATTTCACGGATTCCCTCTTATATCAGGATCCGGTGGAGGAAACCCCGCAACTGGAGGCGCCAGACTCTGGTAATGAGGCTGACACTGAGCCCGAGCAAGAAAAGTGCCTGTGGGAGTTAGAACCACTTGTAAAAAGCACTAATAAGCTCGATGTTGATAATACCACCGACGATGCAGGCGGTTGGTATATTAATGAGAATCTAGACTTTGAGTATTTTTCTACGTGTGCATCCGATTCAATACCGTCGGATACTACTACCGACGTAGACGATGACATCTGGTCGGCAATGGATGCTTTGACATCATTGCATGTACCAGTAAAATCATCTTTCGGGACATACCAGGATAATGGTGATGCGCAGGAATCTATATTCATGGTTCCGACAAGACGAAAAGGCCAAAAACCAATTCTCTTTGGGCGAATCACATCTGAGCCAATGCCCCGCGAAGACTCGGAAAGCGAAGAGGAATCCCCTCAGCTAAGTCATTATGAACCAAAAGCACTCAAAATGATGGAGTGCATGGGGTACGACCTGACCTACAAACCCGGGTTGAACTTCGGCAAAGGAAGGAGGACGTTGCTTCGATCCTTTGTGCCGAAAGGGAAGGCCCCCGATTATTATCATCAGACGCGCCGGGGGTTGGGCTATGTATCAACTCCGGTCCCGTCTGCCTCCGATTCTCAAGAATCGCCGAATGACGATCACTCGTCAGACACGTCATCTTGGGAGTCAGATGTCAGTGTCGGTAATATCTTCAAGAAACTTTCAGTGAACATGGTTTCAACAAGCCACCTGGAAGATGGAGATGAAGAAATGATCCAAGCTGATACAGATCCGTGGATCAAACATTTGAATGCTCTTTGGGATATCCGCTTTGAACAGCGTGAGCCACCCACAGAAGACAAGGTTGTTCAGATCAACCTAGGAGATGAGGCCAACCCTAAGCCTATCTTCATAAGTGACGGCCTGCCACCTTCGGAGAAGAAGGATCTAATATCTCTTGTACAGGAGTATATAGACGTCTTCGCCTAGAATTATGAGGACATGCCAGGACTTGATCCTCAAGTGGCCACGCACCGCCTCAACATCAATCCGGACGTAAAACCTGTCAAACAACAGCAGCGACGGTTTCGCCCGGAAATAATGGAGGCAATTCAATCAGAAGTCAGAAAGCTCATCGATTCTGGCTTCATCCGGGAAGAACAACATCCCGACTGGGTAGCCAACATCGTCCCCGTCTCCAAGAAGAACGGGAAGATCCGGATCTGCATCGACTTCCGTGATCTAAACGAAGCCTGCCCTAAAGACGAATTCCCATTGCCAATCACAGATGTCATGATTGACAATACTTGTGGATTCGAACGAATGTCCTTCATGGACGGATTCTCAGGATACAATCAAATTAAAATGTATCCTGACGACGAAAAGCACACCTCCTTCAGGACACCCCTAGGAGTGTATTGCTACACCGTCATGCCCTTCGGACTGAAGAATGTAGGGGCAACATATCAAAGGGCCATGAATGCCATTTTCCATCAGCAAATACGCAAAACGGTGGAATGTTATGTTGATGATATCGCGGTAAAAAGCCGCGCTAAAGGCGATCACGTAGCAGACCTGAAGGTGGTCTTCGACATCATGCGGGCTCATCAATTGAAGATGAATCCCACAAAGTCCTTCCTGGGGGTGGCCAGTGGCAAATTCTTAGGATTTGTTGTAACTTCCACAGGAATCCATTTGGATCCGGAGAAAATCCGCACTGTCCAGGAGATGCAAGCCCCGAGAAGCCTCAAAGAGCTCAGGGGATTACAAGGACGATTGGCGTACATCCGCAGGTTCATCTCAAACCTTTCCGGAAGATGCCAACCCTTCGCTAAGCTGATGAAGAAGGGTGTCTCATTCATTTGGGATGACGCTTGCCAACAAGCGTTTGAGGAAATCAAGCAATACCTCACCCAACCACCAGTACTTGCAGCTCCAGTATCCGGAAAGCCGTTTCTGGTGTACGTCCGAGCGATGGATCATTCTTTGGGAGCTCTACTAGCTCAGAATGACGATCAGGGACGTGAGCAAGCAATCTACTATCTAAGTAGAACAATGATCGGAGCCGAACATCGATACAACCCGATCGAGAAAGAATGTTTGGCACTGGTGTTCGCTATCCAGAAAATGCGACACTATCTTGTAGGCCAAACTATAAATGTCATATCAAAAGTTAACCCCTGAGGTTACTTATGACAAAGCCTTCTTCACTAAATGGCCGGCTGGCGAAATGGGCCATGTTGCTATCCCAGTATGATATGCACTTTCTGCCACAGAAAGCCATTAAGGGACAAGCGGTGGCAGACTTCCTAGCTGAACACCCAGATCCGAGGGCAGTCAGAGTCTACGAGGATCTCCCAGACGAAGTAGCCGAAGTCTACCTGACTCAGACGTCGTTCGAAAGTCAAGTATGGCAACTTTTCTTCGACGGTGCATCAAGGACAAGCCCCAAGGGACACGTAGTAGCGGGGGTAGGAGTGGTACTCGTCTCCCCACAAAATTATGTGATACCCCGAACTGTCTCGCTGACCGAGCCTTGTTCCAATAATGTGGCGGAATACAACGCTCTTTTGATTGGGATGCAATTCGCCGATGAGATTGGCGTTAAAAATCTCGAGACATACGGCGACTCCAAGCTCATCGTCAGCCAAGTTCGCGGGGAGTACGAAGTCAGACATGAAGACTTGGTACCCTATTACAACGCAACTATTCGCATGGCCGAGGGGTTTACTAACTTCTACATCGACCATGTACCGCGCAGGCAAAATGCGCACGCCGATGCACTCGCATCCCTGGCTGCCTCCTTAGCTCTTCCAGCTGGAGCAATGGAGAAGATATTCGTCTACAGCCACGACCTGTATTGCCCGAGAAATACTCTCAAAGACTATCATGAGTCAAAGGGAGATTGTCGAGGCAAAGAAGTGCTGGAATTGTCGACCGGTCCAGAGCTTAAAGACTGGCGATTCCCCTACATCGACTATGTCTTATACGGCATCCTGCCTGAGGACGCTAGAGAGGCGGCTGCCATTCGAAGGAAAGCCCCCAAATTCTACTATAATGCGATCACGCGAACATTATATCGTCGATCGCATGACGGGATCTTACTCCGGTGCCTCTCACCAAACGAAGCACAAAAGGTATTGAAAGAGGCCCATGACGGTATGTGTGGAGCCCATCAACCTGGCCCAAAATTGGCACATCGACTCCAAAGATTGGGTTACTATTGGCCCAAGATGATTGCTGATGCCGTCACTTATGCCAAGAAATGTCACGCCTGCCAAGTGCATGGCGATTTCATCCATCAAGCACCAGGCTACCTCCACTCTACGACCTCCACCTGGCCGTTTGAAATGTGGGGCATGGACGTGGTTGGTCCTATCAGCCCACCATCATCAAAAGGACATCGGTTCATTCTGGCGATAACCGATTACTTCTCCAAATGGGCTGAAGCCATTCCTTTGAAGGAAGTCAAGTCGTCGAACGTAATCAAGTTCGTGAAACATCACGTTATTTACCGTTTCGGCGTACCTCGGCGAATTGTCCATGACAATGGACCCCAGTTCATCAGCCAGGCTTTCCAGAGATTCTGCGCTAAGTTCAGAATCCAGAGTGTGTCCTCAACGGCATACTATCCGGCCGCCAATGGCCTCGCAGAAGCTTTCAACAAGACTATTGGCAAGCTTCTCAAAAAGTTCGTCTCGAAAAGTCAACGAGACTGGGATGACAAGCTGGGTGAATGCTTATGGGCCTACCGCACAACGGTGCGAACCCCGACTAAGGCCACGCCATTTTCCCTGGTGTACGGATGTGAAGCCGTGCTTCCCCTAGAAATTCAAATTCCATCTCTACGCGTCGCCTTGACAGCGGAGATAACGACAGAGGAGAAGCATCGACAGCGACTCCAGGAACTGGAGGCTTTAGACGACAAGCGTCTGCAAGCCCAACAGCAAATCGAGCTCTACCAAGCTCGTATTACCAGAGCCTTCAATAAGAAAGTTAAAGTGCGAACTTTCAAGAAAGGCGATCTTGTCTTAGCCGTCAGAAGACCCATGGTAATGACGCACAAGACAAAAGGAAAATTCCAACCCAAATGGAAGGACCATTTGTAGTAGAGTCAGTCTACTCAAATGGATCATATCGCTTAATAACTTCAAATGGCGATACACTCATGATGCCGATCAATGGCAAATTCTTGAAGAAGTACTATCCTTAATAGTACTCTTCCACTGATCAAGTTAAAAATACACCTCTGATCAGGAAAATCTGACGCCTCCGACGGCTAAGGATAGAGGAAAATGTTGGCTTCTAAGCCCAACATAAGTCTTCAACAACTCATCATGCTGAGGGTAATAGCATGGCTAGCCCAACTCAAACGGTAGTTGGTAAAGGCACCTCAAATCCGTTGATAGCTGAGGGTTTGCTAAAAATCCTAAGTGGACTTGAGTCCACTCTTTCCTCCAAAATCCCTTACCAATTCTCGTCCACAGAATGGTAGGACCACAAAATGCAATCATTACTACGTTAACACTATACCTCTGTTAATGAATACTCTTTGTCGAGTATAAACTTTGCTTGTTAACTCTGCATAGAGTAACAAACTCTCAAATTTGCCAAGTTAACACTATACCTCTGGCATTTCAAATTCTACTTGTCAATTCTCATCAATAGAATGACAGGTCCTCAAATTGCTCTTATCACGAGCCAATTCTTGTCAAGTTAACATTATACCTCTGACAAACTACTGTTTAAGTTAACATTACACCTCTAAGCAGTACATCGAGTGCCTGTCAAGTTAATATCACACCTCTGATAGTCACCTTTCTTCAGACTTCCGTATCGAAGCTGAAATGGACGATGCCAAGTTAACACTACACTTCTAGCATCCGAGTCATCGCTAAGTTCAAACAATACACCTATGGCCATGTCCTTTCCTCGACTTCTTTGTCTAAGTCGAGATGACCAATGCTAAGTTCAACATCACACCTCTAGCATTACCTCACTGTTAAGTTAAACATTATACCTATGACAGTGACATTCTGAGTTAAGTTAATATCACACCTCTGACTCACATCCTTGTCGAGTTAACACCACACTTCTGACAAGACTATCTCCAACCCGTTAAGTTAATATCACACCTCTAACGGTAAAAGCTTTACTAGATTCCTCGCGGGTCTAGTTTCACTTGTTATTCTCTTCAACAGAATAACAGGTCCACCTAAAGACGTTGTTAGGTTAACATTACACCGCTGACAATGTTTTATCAAATTCCCCAGCTGACCTTAAATCAAGTCAATCCCAGACACTTGACAAAAGTTCACCTTCTCTGGGAGTACGCATTCCCCTGTCACTTTCTTTTACAAAGTGGCAGGTCCACCAAAAATCATCCCATCCCTGTCAAGTTAATATTACACCTCTGACAGTATTATGAAAGTTCCTGAAATAGGAACTTTCCTTACAACTTTTGACTTATTAAGATTACCATCATAATTTTAATAAAGTCAGAAGATTCATTGCTTCTATGCGTCTAAGACAAAAAGTTCAAGACAAGGAAAGAGGCAAAAAGAAAAGTGTCACTTTTATTTATTTCCAAACACATGAAAGTGATACAAAACGCTCTCTTATACAATAAGATTGAGTGTTACAATTAAGGAGTACAAAGAAGTCCCTCTCTCTCTTAGAGGTTGCACTCACTCCTTCTAAGCCGCGTCTGATTCCAAGTGCGCGATGTTTTGTGGCTACAATAGAAGCTGGTTACACCACGATGCACGATGTAAAACATCGAAAGCGCCCTAGCAGACTAAGCTAAGAGCAATGGTGTTCTTGAGGTCCGGTGGCAGCAGAAAGTCCTGCAACCCTTCCTTCATGAGCGTCTCTTTCCCTAGCAGACCATCCAACAAACATGGAGTCACTTCTGGGGTGAGAGAGGAAGTTTAGGAGTCATCACAAAGGATGCTACCCTCCACTAGGTCCAGCGGCAGCAGAAAGTCCTGCATTCATCACCATCCCTTTCCCCAGCAGGCCATCCAACGAAGTGTCCTCGATGTCACTTCTGGAGTAGGGAGAGAAAGAGGATCTTTCCGCCACCGCAACCGCCGGAACCTCCTCGCCGTCATACTTGACCTGACCATCTTTTGCCATCAGGCAAGAGTGGTGCAGGAGATCTGAAGAGACCTTGGCGAGGTTTGGGTCCTCGTCGGAGATATAATTTACTCTCTTACAAACGACGAGGACCATAATTTACTCTCTTACAAACGAACATTGAGTAAGTTCGCCAGCCGATATATTCTTTCAGGGGCCCAGCGAACCTGAAAAAGGACGATCAAGCCTACCTGCAAAGAATAAACAAGAGAGTTAGAAATCTGAAACTTAGTATACTTTAACAAAGAAAACTAAGTGACAGACGCGGCAGTCATTTGGACTTCAGACGCGGAAATGATCTGCACAGTCAAACCACCGCGTCAGCAGAAACAGACACGAGTCAAAACTGTGCCACGCCCAGGATTCAAACGCGGTCTCAGTTTGCACCCGCGCCTAATGTACTAGACGCGAAAAACTTCAAACGCCGAAAATTGCCATCTCTCTGTTGGGTGAACAGGAGTTGCAAGATTCAGGTCTGAAACTTTTTTTTGGAATTCATCCAAGGCATTGGCTATAAAACGCGCCAAGGCAATGGCCATGAAACGCGATTAGCAAATCCAGCGTCAAGTGCCCGCGTTCAGAGAAGTTCAAATCAACGGCACAAATTCCAGAAAAGGGGTGCACCAAGACTTCATTCAGATGGTTACGCCAAGGTGCAGGCCTGGATGGACTATAGACATCGTCGGAATGACATACCAGCAGAGGCCTCTATCCAGAGTTGGCCTCTCCGCGTCCAAACGCAGGTGCACAAGATGATCCAAGAGGCTTTTCCTCCTGAAGAGATCAGACACAAGCCTGAGAGCTTTGGGTCATCTTCATCCACAGAGTCACCATCACCCATGGAGACAAACAGATCTCTATCAGAAACTCTAAAGAAGGCGAGGCTTCTCTCGGAGCAAAACAAATGAAAACAGTCTAAGTTGGATTGTTAAATAGGGAGAGGGTGCACTCTATTTATAGGCAGTCCCTAATAACTGTCATTAATGGTGCATCAATCGGAATCGCCGCGCACGACTGTCAAAGCCCAAGTAAGGACTGACGCGTGGAACGCTGCTTTGGAAACCGTCGAGAGCGCCGGTTTTTCAAACCGCCAGCGTCGGTTTTGCATTTAAGGGCATTAACGCCCGAGCCCAACGAGGAGTCGACGCGTGGACAACTGCCTTGGGAAGCAACGGATGACCCGGAACCCCAATCGACAGCGAAGACTTGACGTTCAAAGATCTCCTAAAATCTTTTAAGTCAGGTTGCATTAAATGCAGATGGGAAAGCCGCGTCCCTTCAGCAGACAAGGCTGCGTCTCTTGCGCCCGCCCGATCTGCGCAAAACATATTTGTGTTACTCAGAACCGCGTCTCACCTTGAGATTGACGCTGCGTCTCACTCCATGAACTGACGGCCGCGTCTCACTTTATGGATCAATACCGCGTCTCATCTTTTAATTAACGCTGCGTCTCATCGAGAAGACCGCGTATCAATCTATGATTGACGCCGCGTCTCATCAAAAGGACTTAGTGAAATCTAAGTTTCTAGTGAATGATGACCGCGTCTCACTCTGTGATTGATGCTGCGTCTCATCATGATGACCGCGTCTCACTCTGTGATTGACGCTGCGTCTCATCAAGAAGACCGCGTATCAATCTGTGATTGACGCCGCGTCTCATCAAAAGGAACTTAGTGAGATCTAAGTTCAGGTGGACTGACGCCACGTCTCATTGAAAGAACTTGGTCTTACCTAAGTTTAACATTCACAGCCAGTTACCAAGGAGTTGGATCCGCCTACAGCTGAGCAAAGAAGATGGAACAAAATTTTTCAAACTTTTATTATAAACAGTAAAAGTGGATACAAACACTCTAAACAGAGTGTCCTCTTCTTTACAAAAAAGGGGAAAAGAAAAGAAGGCTAAATGTCCTGGTTCGCCAAGGTACGGATTTGTTCCCTAAGGCGGTGAATCTCGTGTTGGCGCGTCCTTTCAGCTTCCATAATAGCCCGGTCCCGCAGCTCCTCTTCGGATAAGAAATTTCTTGCGGCCAGCTGCGTTCGCAGAGATTCCACCCTGGAAGAATGTAGAGATAGATTCTCTTCAGCTCGCGCTTTAGCTGCTTGTTGCTCCTCAAGCTCCTCTTTGATGGTAACGAGCTTCTTCTCATTGAACGCAAGCACAGCTTCCGCCTTGGCAATGGTGTCCCGAGCCTTGGCAATGGTGTCACGAGCACTGATGATGACTTGCTCAGTGCTCTGCATGGTAAGCTCGGATTCCCTTGAATTGGCGGTTAGTCTTTGACATTCAGCCTGGGAATATTCGAGGCTGCGGGCCTCTGCAGCAATTTGTGCCTCCGCCTCCTGTCGCTCTCGTTCTTGAGCAGCTAGGAGCCTAGTCAGGGTGGCCTGGGCCTCACTAAAAGAGCCAGCATCTTCCAAAGACTCCAGCTCCTGCAGGTAGTCTCCCAGTTGCTCCACCACCCGCAGACACGCCTTGGCAAGTGAAGGGCCTCCGGTTAATTCGACGTTCACGGCCAGATTTTTAAGAAGCGTCTGGGCAAATTGGAACGAGCTGTTTCCACGTAAGATGAGATCAATACATGATCCCATCGAAGCGAAGAATTGTTGCACCATCTGACGTGCCAGTTCCCCCATGTCTTCACCACCTAGGAAGCTTCCCGACCCTTTTCTATCACGGGATAAGGGATATAGGGCAGATCCTCTCGCACCAGAGCCGTGCTGGCCGTCGATACGGCAGGAGCTAGACTGGCCGCTGACGCTTCCGGAGGTACTACCTCTGCAGGAGCCTCCACAACCAATGAGAGAGTAGTAAGCACAACCTCCTCAGAAACCTCCACCGAGACTTGAGCTGTATGGCCTTCTGGAAGGGTACCAACCATCGGAATCTCCACCTGAGCCCCCTCAGTCCTCTCTGCAAGTTATCGCAGCGTCAGCCACAATGATGGAAAAGCGAAACATTTAAAACGTCAGAGCTGCCTTACCAAGTTGGAGGTCCAGAGGTGTCGAATTCTGCGGGGTAGAATTCTCCCCGGCTTCAGCAGTAACCTCCTCGCCCGGCAGAGTGAGAGCCTCCTCAGCCTCAGTGGTTGCTTCCTCTTCTGGCAGAGTGGAAGGCTCCCCAGTTTCAACAGCTACCCCTTTGAAGGTATCTCAGCAGCCGCGACCTCAATCCCCTGGGGCCGGGTCAACTCTATCACCATCCCCTCAATTTGCGAGGAGGTTGTAGCATCGGCGTCTCCGGCTGGCCCTGCAGCATAAAAGAAGAATGTTAGAACATCCTCTTCAATATGTAAAGAGAAAATTAGACAGAAGATGGAAGGAATACCTTCAGTAGGGATAATCGCTAGCGGTGATACAGTCGATGGCTCACCCTCATATTGTTCCTTCTCCGAGATGTGGAAGAATTTGCTCTGATCAGGAAGAGCAGGTTCATCGCCATAGTCGACCTCGTCTTCAAAGGCGCTTCCCCCCGATGATGAAGAAGACGACAGCGCAACGTAAGGAAGCTCCGCAGCAGGAGCCTTACCTCCAATTACCCCAGTGGTAGGACTAGGGTCAACTGCCCTAGGACTGGAAATGAAGACGCTAGGAGACCCCGGCTGCTGTGCCTCGTCTCTCCCTTCATGAGCAGAAGAAGGCTCGGGTTGAGCTGAGATGCCTGCAATCTCAACATCCCCTCCAGTCATTATGTCGACCTCCAGTGACTCGTCCTCCTCGGCGGCGCTGGACTCGTCAACAAGCTCCCCTTCCTCCACGGTCCTGCTGTGCAACCTAGGAGCACGGACTAAGTTTGGGAAATCTTCATCTTCTGGCGGTTCCTCAACTCTAACAGGGACGTCTTCAGGAGGAGCCTCAACTCCAGCAGAGATGTCTCAGGATTGAGAGACTTCAGCTGTTAAGTCCCTCCGAACCTTCTTTGGGACAGGCTCAGTAATAGAAGCAGAGTGTCGACGACGCTTGCTCGCCAACTGCTTAGATCTCCTTGCCCGCGGCTCCTCCCTCGTGGCTGGTGGCTCCGCCCTTGTCGCTCGTGGCTCTGCCCTTGCCGGTCGCGGCTCCACCCTCGCTGCTGGGGGCTCCCTCCTCGATCGCCTCCCGACCTCTTTCTGAGCCTTCAGGTACTGGTTGATGAGTTTCGTCTGTTTACCAGACTCTGACCTCGCCTCGAGTTCTGCATTGATGCTCTCAATGCATGAGAACTCCGGAACAAAATCTGGTGTCTGGACGGCTTGGGAGTACCAAGTACAGAAACTAAAGCTCGTGCGGCACTTGGGCCCCTCGATAGGTAGACGGAATGTTGCTCCCGTCCCTCCGGCCACACTGTAGTACCAGGCCCGAGCACCCTCGAACAGGTTCCCTTCGAAAGCGAGCCGAGCATTGGGGTTCCCGACATAGAGCTGATCATAGCCGAACTGTCGAGCGAAGCGACTCGACATATACGGCTCAATAGTGCATGAAGTCCCTTGCCGGAACAGCACATATCCTGGCCGGATGTTGATCAGCCACCAGAAGAGTCCCGCAGACAGTTGCGAGAAGCCATCCCGGCCAGCGATATCAGCGGACAGCTCCCCGAAAGCTACACCAGGAATCTCTGGAGAGCAGCGATTGAGCTGGTAATTCGTGGCGATCGATAGACGCTTCCGAACATAATAGATGTAGGCGTCACACCATTCCGAACGTTCCAGCCGCTGCACAAATGGGACATGAACCACACCCCCACGCGCCGCCGTCATCAAGGAAGGGCAGTGCATCACATACCAAGCCATGAGGTACGTGTAAGGCAGCTCGATCCGAGGGTTGGGACTCTTCACCATTGGATTCCCTTCTGAGTCAACATATGGCTTTCTATGGGAATCAGCAGTCTTCGGGGGTTCGCAGAAACTCTTAGTGAGCGCCCGCAGCCCGCTCTGAATACCAGCCACAACGGCAGGGAGAAGGGCTATGGGGTTGCCATGAGCCAGGAGCACCGCCGGGTATACCACATCTGCAACAATCACTTCATGTGGCAGCGTGGGCACCACACATCTCTTCAGCCACAACATCAGGAAGCCCGCCAACAGTGCTCGATCAGAGATAGGGGTCCGGGCTTGATGGTGGAAGCTTTCGAAAACCAGGTCGGGGTCGAAATCGTCCTCGTTCGACTCCGTGGTGTAAAAGCTGTCCGGAGCCGCGTCGATCCTGTCTTCGATCTCCCTGTCGGAACTGGGAGCCAGTCGGATTATTGGGAGGTCTTTCTTGTGGACATTGTTGAACAGATAACAAGCCCAGGACAACTGCTTGACCCCTGCTGACCTCCAGGCAGTTGTTTGACCGCAGATATGGAAGTGGCACATCACCTCCCAGTAGGTCTCGTACACCAGAGGAAATTCTTCTTTCAAGAAGTGGAGTTCCTTAGTGGTAGGGACATATTCCTCATAAGGAATGTCCCCTGACGCTAGTCCCGAGACCTCATGCAACTCGTGCAGTGCAAGGCCCATCTCTCCAACTGGGGTGAAGAATGTCCCCGCCAGTGAGTTATAGCGCTCCAGGATCCCAAAGAAGTTATGAGAGCTCATTGGGATACCCCACTGCACGGCCCTGATTGCTGGGTACAATCCCACACGCTCTAGCAGCTCCTTAAGTTCGATAAGGACGAAACCCACCATCCTGCTCCACCAAGCATTCCCTGAAGAATGGACTCACCCATACGCACGGAACTCGACAGGATAGTCACCTTCCGCCTCCATGAACGCATTAAGGAAGGTAGCGCCAAGCTGAGGTATTTCCCCAACCGGAACCTCAGACTTACGCGACGCGGGGAATAGGCCGAGAACTGACCTGTCATGGCTATCATGACGGTGCACTTTGTGGGAGCCCAAGGCACCGAGCGTGATCTCAGGGACATATTGGGAAACATCCCATTCCATCTTCCGAGGGACGGACATGTGCTGGAAGTAGGACATCGGGAACATCCTCTCCATATCCGGAAGAAAGAATCTTCCGCCCTTTATCTAACGGAGCCATTTGTAGCTTCCTTCAGACACGCGACGGCCGTCGTCATGGACGTGATCCCCGAAGAAGAAGGCAGGCTTCTCCAGCCTGACGCCATCATCCGTTTTGAATGCGGCATCGGTCATAAACGCCCGAAAGGTTCTCCTATCAACATTGGAGAGCCTCTCCCTGCGGTCCGGCGACTGGTCAGCAGTCACTGGGACACTCATTCTTTGCACGAAGGTCAAGTCCCGGTCGGCGCCTCCTACATGACCAAAGTGGCGTGTCTTGGCGAGCGAGCCAGGAATATGTCGCACTGCAAAAGAAAAGGACACTTAGTCAGATACTTTACCAAAAGCAAGGAAAAATGCTAAGTGTTCAAAACCTAGACGCAGAAGAGATACTGGACGCAGGAATTGTCTAAATCCACGTCCAGACCTGCGAATCTGCGTCCAAACGCAGAAGAGATCCTAGACGCAGGAATTGTTTAAATCCGCGTCCAGGCCTGCAAATCCGCGTTCTGCAAACCAAGACTTGTGAAATTCTAAGTACTTGGACTCAGACGCCAAATTCATCAAAATCGACGCCTGATGACACCAAAACGCGGCACAGAACGCAAGGATCAAATCCGCGTTCTGCAAACCGCGTCCAGATCCTTCACAGTTAGGAAATCTCTAAGTGAAGGACCCGAAGTGCAGAGTTCACTGGCGTTAGGTCATCAAACCCGCGCCTCGGTTATCATCTCAAAGACCGCGTCCGAGACTGCGTCTGAGAATCAAACCGGTTCATATTCTGTATTAAAAGCTTTTTTAGGGTTCTCTAAAAACTTCCAGTAACGGTGAAGCTTAGCCAAAATGGCATCTTTACCTCGGAAAACATCCTGCACGGAGGAAGCGCCCCCTTGGGTCTCGGCAATGGTCGCCTTGGAGAACGACGCGGTCGGCTTAGCCTTGGGTGCCATTGGTGATCAGAGGTCAATGAAGAAGATGAACAGTAATGGAGAAGAAGAACTCTCTTAAATCTCTGAGTAAGCGCGTTCGGAGAAGAAGACAAATCTCTCTAACTGTGGCCTTTTATAGGCACAAAGATTCGCGAAGATACGCGGCGTGTGGCCCGATAGACGCTGCAGCGAGTCGCCACGTGACGCGTGTAACCAAATCATTTCTGAACAGAGAAGATCATGCGTCGCAACCCCGCCACGAGTCAGCAGTAGACACGTGGAGCAGTTCATTTAATGAACCAGGAAATCTGCGCGCCAAAAGGCGAAATTTCGCCGGTTCCCTAGGCCAGCTGGCGGCGTAATCATGACATGGCACAGAATTCGCGCCCAGAGAACGCACCTCCTCGATGGACATGCCACGTCAGCCTCTCCATGAATGCATTCGGAAGGTCGCGTCTCTCTAAGAAATTCGCGTCCTTCCAGTATGGCCAAATATCGCGTCTGCCTTATGAAGATCAGTCGCGTCTACATTGCCAAAGGACGCACGTTACAGAAATCGCGCCTTTACAGCAGTACCATCTCTGCTTTTTGAAAAAGAACCTGCGTTTGGCCTCCTGCTTCTGCAAAATTAGTTCAACAGTACACTGACGTAAGTAGACGACCAACCACTCCTGGCTTAAAGCGCGCCAGTGACAGGCTAAAAGCGATCGGGGAGGTTTAGACTGTGCATCTAGACACTCAACATGATCAACTCTGGGGGCTTCAAAGAGTTCAACAGTACACTCACGAAGACCAACTCCAGATAAGATTAAACCCAGCGCATCAGCAGTCTAGTCATGAAGGCGAACTCAGCTAGAGTCCAAAGTATTTCGAAATCCGTCCTAGTTAACTGCGGAATGTCAAAAACTTTGGAGGGGGTTCTGTAGGCTGTCTAAAAATCACAAAGATAAGCCACCAAAACGCAGAAATCCAGCATTAAGGCGCGTTGGCTCAACGCCCGCGTCTCAGCATGAAGGCGCGTTGGCTCAACGCCCGCGTCTCAGCATGAAGGCTCGTTGGCTCAACGCCCGCGTCTCAGCATTAAGGCGCGTTGGCTCAACGCCCGCGTCTCAGCATCAAGGCACGTTGGCTCAACGCCCGCGTCTCCGCATCAAGGCGCGTTGGCTCAACGCCCGCGTCTCCGCATCAAGGCGCGTTGGCTCAACGCCCGCGTCTCCGCATCAAGGCGCGTTGGCTCAACGCCCGCGTCTCCGTCTCAGCATCAAGACGCGTCGGCTCGACACCCACGTCTCGGTTGCAACTACCCGGATTGCGGGGCCAATCACCGCGCATGTAGCGGGTAGTGGCCCCTCATTGTGGAGCGTTTTCAGGGGGCACGTTCACCCCTGAGACCCCTATAAATAGCCTTGTTGGCATCAAAAAAAAAAGAGAGAGGAGGACAAGGATCAGACAGCAGAAAAAAGAGAGAGAGAATTATCGGGTAAGGGAGATCATCAACAGAGAGAGAGAGAAGATTCTTCAGCGAGCTTACTGAGTACTAGCCGCTCTTTGCCTACCTCCTCTTCTAGAGTTTTGGTAGACGGAGCTGAGTTACTCCCTCTACCTGCCAAGGAGAAGATCCCTCGACGGTCCAGGACGGTCATCTGGTCAACGGAGAACAAGATTCACTCTCCACCGCCACTGAAGAACCCAGCATTAAACAAAGGGGGAATTCAAGATTCAACATTCCCCCTCCCTTGTAACCGGAAGATTAAGCCGGCTGTAACTTTTCATCTGATTCAAGGAAACGTTACTCAAGCCCGTCCCTTTCTTTTTTCCGTGTCAAACAATCTCGGCTTGGAATCTTTGGCTCAACTGTCCACTGGAAAACATCGTACATGCCTTCCCTGCACTTCACCTTAGGAGAATTTTCATACCTGCCGATCACCATACTGTGGCTTCTACTCTGCAACTTCATGACCTCACGAAGACTTTCTCATGAGTCAACATGGACTCTCCAACTGACTAGCTCTATCTAGTCTATCTGTCTTCCACTGACGGTCCAAACAAGTCTGTGTAGAGCACACCAAACATCATCGGCTTCAACTGGATGCACACCCCTCCTTATGCAAGCTCAACATCTTCTCTCCAGAAGATTAACCTGTTCTTCGAGATCACAACATCTCACCTCTACGTGAGATCCAACTGGCCACAACACTTCACCTATACGTGAAACCTCTCCACTTCTACGTGAAGATTCATCGGCCACAACTCTTCACCTCTATGTGAAGATCCAAACAGCTTCTCGAGAACCCAAAATAGCTTCATAAGAGTTGCATCACCAAATGGCTGCGCCTTTACAGCTGCCTACGTACCTTTGCCCAAAAGGATCAAGCCAACCGTAGTTCATTTGGATGAGCTTCATCAAGCTCAAACAATTGTACCTGTATCTGCAGCAGTGAACCTGTCAGACTGAGTCAAATGAACCTCCTCATAACCATCATGGAGAACAACGGCCTTCATCTTCAGCTTGTCTCGACCGCAAGCTTGAGATTCATGCTTCTTTAATCACGAACGTGTTTCACCTTGGTTCCAATGGCTGCGAATAACTCGACATTCTCAGCAATGTCTTCAACCTGTTCAGCATCACCCTTAGTATCATGAACTCCACCCGGTGTCACATCCGATGAAGTCTCCTATGATGCCGAACCAACTGGAGATGATGGAGTAGCATCAACCTCCACCCGCTGCGATCCAACCTTGGTCTCCGTCCTCTCCACCTGCTGAGAGACGGTGGACTTCACCACTGAAGCCTCTTTAAATGTGACATTCCTGCTCATCACAATCTTCTTGTCTTCGGGGTCCCACAACCTGTAGCTGTTTCCCTTGACGCCCAAATAGACAAACCTCTTTGCTCGCAGATTCACCTTGCCATTCTTGACACTGAAGTAGGCCGGACTTCCAAACTCCCGCAGCAAACAATGATCTTGAGCAGCTTTTCCAGACCAAATATCCATGGAAGCTTTACCTTCTATCGCAGTCGTTCTATTCATGAGATGGCTAGCATACTCGGTCGCCTCAGCCCAAAACGACCTGTCTAATCCTGCATTAGACAACAACCCCCGAACCTCCTCCAGCAAGGAACGGACCACATCTTTAGCCAACCCATCTGTACCTGTTGCGAAGTGAGTAGTAATACCTGTGTTCTGGCCAAAACGTACGAACTGGTACATGTCCTCTCCAACATTACCAATATGAAGCTCCTTTATCTTCTACCTATCTGCCTCTCCATTTTTCCTCTCCACTTCCTCAACACATCTAGGGCTTCACCCCTTTGTCTCATGGGATATATCCAAAACTGCCTAGATGAACCATCAATAAACGAGACAAAGTACCTGTGACCTCCAAGCGATGCCTTCTTAGCAGGTCCCCATACGCTCATGTGAACACAATCAAGAAGACCTTCATTGTGGTGAGTACTGGTGCTGAATCTCACCTTCTTCTTGTCCAGAACGCTGTGTCCACCTTCCAAATTGCAGGTAGCAACACCTTCCAATGATTCCATCTTTGCAGGAGCTCGCAAAGACTTTTCTTCTTCCTGTCTGATCTTTCCCTGCCAGACTTCCGGGCCACCATCATCTGAGGAACTAGAAGTCTCCACCTGATCTGTCATCGTACTACCCTTCAAGTAGTAGAGATTTCCTCAGCGGATGCCCTTCATCACCACCATCGAGCCTCTGATCATCTTGAGAATACCATCTCGAACAGATATCACCATACCCGATGCTTCCAAAGTGCCAACTGAGATAAGATTCCTTTTGAGCTGAGGTACATATCTCACCTCCTTCAACTCTCGAACTATCCCATCATCCATCTTGATGCGGACTGTACCCATCCCTTCTATATTACACGGATGGTCATCCCCCATGACCGTGTAACATCCATTCAGCTTCTCAAAGCTAGAAAACCAGGCCCTGTTTGGGCACACATGGTAGGTGGTTCCGCTATCCAAGATCCACTCAGCACTATCTGAGTTACTAACAGTAGGAGTAGTAACCGAGAGAGAGAACACCGATGAGTCATCATCCGATCCATCTGCCCATGCGAGATTCGACTCGGTCTTTGACTCCACCTTCTTACCTTTGGCCTTCGGGCATTCTGCTTTCCAGTGTCCTAGTTCCTTGCACAAGGCACACTGATTCCTCTTCAGATTCCTGAAACCGTCCTGGACTTTGATCTTCCTCTAACCTCCTTGCCCTTCCATGATGAACTCCTGCCCCTTACTGTTGGCCCAATGGCCTTCCACTCTAGTTTTGATGATGATCAACACTCATGTAGTTATGTTTACTAATATTCTTGTGTTTCTAAATTTCAGATCATTAACAGGATATTAGTTGGTGATTAGCTTCAACAAGATGTTTAGAAGCTTATCATGATGATTCCGGTGCCAAAGCTTAAAGATCATACCTTTGCACTTGGAGAATCACGGAGTTTTAGAGCAAGTCTACTTGAAGATGAAGATCATCAAGAAGACTTAGGTATCTAGTTTAGATTATGAGTTTTAGATCCATGTGTAAAGCTTAGTTTAGTTGATATGCTCAAGTGCACAAAACACACACGCTTTATGATTTGGTATTTGGTTTTCATGAATAATAGATCAAAACAAGTTTACATATGTTATATGTATAGTAGATGTTTTCTATTTATACATACATGCTTTAAATTGGTAAACAAACTTATTTTGACTATCCTATTCATGTTTTGGAAAATCAAGTTTGACAAAAATACAGGATTTGTTTTTGATAAAATTTGCAAGACACAAAAATGAATTGATATGTTGATATATTGTCTTGAAATTTTATCACAGGTTTATGTTTCAATATAAAATGACAAAACAATTTTTATGGAATTTTCAGAAAAGATAAAAGATTTTTATAAAATATTTTTTTCCAAAAATTCTGACCTTGATTTGTGCTGACAGGCTGGTCGGTCGACCGTGTCGGTCGACCGCACCAAGGGGCCGGTCGACCGACCCGGTCGACCGACGTGCACAGACGTGCACGTCTGTTAGGCACAGATCCGGTCGACCGGGTCGGTCGACCGATGTGAGAGTTCTGCTCTCTGGAAGTTTTCGGTCGACCGGGCCGGTCGACCGATAGTGCCCAACGGTCATATTTCTGACCGTTGGCGGTCGACCGGGCCGGTCGACCGGTGGCTGTCAAAATTGCCACATCAGCCTAACGGCTAGTTTTGATTTTTGGCCTATATAAACCCATTCCTTTGGGATTTTGAAAAAGGTTTTTAAGAGGAAAAATTCTGGTTTTCAGTAGAGTTCAAAAGAGTTTTTAAAAGAGTTTAAGTGCTAAAAAGATTTAATCTTTATTTGTTTTGTGTTTTTGGAAAATCAAAGAAAATAGGATTTGGGATATTTGTGTTGATTTTCATTCTATATCTTTTGGCAAGAATTTTCCCAAGTATTTTTCTTTGTTGCTTGTTTCCAAAACACTTTGTTTCCACTTGAGCTATATCTTCTATCCTAAGTTATTAGGATCTTTGTTTTGTGTGGAAAAAGAAAAGAGAAAAAGAAAGAAAAGAGAAGTTTGTGGTTGTGGAACCACTTGTTGTAAACCCTCCTTGCTTTTGTGAATCCCTCTTCGGTAGAGGTGATCGGAGTGGTATTGTGATCGGTTTGTGAGCCTCTTAGGTAGAGGTAGTTGTTGTATTTGGCTACGGGCCGTATCCCTCTTCGGTAGAGGTGGATTGTGGTTGTATAGCCTCGGTGGCTTTGTAAGGTAGAGAGAGGAGTTTGGTACTCCTATAGTGGATTGGGAAATCCTACACGGTGGTGTAGGCGGGGATGTAGAGCTAGGGGCTCGAACCTCGAAACACATCTTGGTCTTTGCGTTTGATCCAATTTCTCTCAACTCTATCTCATTAATTTGTGCAAGCATCATTTCATTTCATACAAGCATTAGTCTTTCATAGCATTCTTATTATATAACTTGCTTGTGTTGCCTTGCATTTCCTTTATATTGCCATAACTTTGTATGCTTGGCTTAATTGTGTGTGTATACATTGCTTGGATTGCTTGTGTGTGTTTGCCCTACTTGTACTCATCCAACAAGAGCTTCACATAGCGCCTCAACCCATATCAAGGGGAATCAAGAGGAGTTAGTCCAGAGCCTCGCAAGGGGAATTCGGCTACACTTGTTGTATTGTATTAGTTTGTGCATAATTTGCATTAGCTTCCGCATTTAGCACACTTAGTTTGCATTAAGTTCACTAGATTAGCACTTTCACCTATTCACCCCCCCTCTAGGTGTACTTTCAATTGGTATCAGAGCTAGTGCTCCTGATATTAGGCTTAACATCCTAGGAGTGATCCATTTGCTTGCTAATCTCTTTTGCATTTGCTTGCTTGCACACATTTAGTTTATACCATGGACTTCATGACCCACCTATGTATGACCCTTCCAACATTCATGTTTGGAAGATTAGGATGACTGTTTATTTACAAACCCTAGGTCATAAAATTTATCTTGCTATTACCAAGGAATCCTTCCTTAGTGATTGCAATCATATAGGGGCCAATGCACAAGCCCTTGAGGCTATTAGAAGCACTTTACCTAAAGATTATCTTATGCGTGTTTCTAATATTGATTCCGCTTTTGCAGTGTGGAATCTATTGTCAACTACAACCACCACCTCCGAGCTTCAAGCACAAATCCAAAGGGAAAAGGAATCTAGTGGAGAGTCCGAATCTCAATGCTACATGGTCCAAGGGAATGACTCCCTTGAGGTACAATCGGAAACCCACTTAGATAGTGATGATGCTAGTTCTTCATGTGATGAACATATTGATCCCCATGCTTTAAATGAAGAACTTTCAATTGTATGTGAAAAGCTAATAGAAAAATATAAGCTTTTGAAAAAGAAAAGTCTAGAAATTGAAAATGAAAATAAGAATTTGCATTCTACACTTGATAATGTTTTGCAAGAGAAGGTTGAGGTCTATAATGAAAGGGATTCATTGAGATCTCAATTAGACCTTGTTTTAAAAGAAAATGAATTTTTAAAGTCTAAAAATGATTGTGATAATGTGTTGAAAAATAATGATGTTTTGTCATCGAAAATTGATTTTGTTTTAAAAGAAAATGATTCTCTAAAAAGAGAAATTGATTTCATTTCAAAAGAATTAGAAATTTGTTTAAGTAAAAATAATTCTTTGAAAAATGATATGTCTTCTCATGTTTGCCATGCTAGGGTAGTATCACACACTTCACCTATTGCATGCCACACTTCTTCTTTGATTAACAATGAAATATCCATGCTTAAGAAGAGTGTAGATTGTTTGGGCTCCACTTTGAGCCAATGTGTAGAAGGGCATACACGCTTGGAATCTTTGCTTCGAAAGAAACAAGTTCCATCTTTCCATGCACACCCTCCACGGCATACACATGCTCCTCACGGACACCATCAACACATGTATGCTCATGTGTACACTTGTACACATTGTGGACGTAGGGGCCACCTAGCTAAATTTTGCTTTGATAGACTACATGTTGATAATTTAGCTAAGAAGTTTGTTTGGGTTAGAGAAGGGACTAACCCCCATGGACCCAAGAAGGTATGGGTACCAAAGACCACCCCTCCTATTTTTGATGTAGGTGTGGGCTCTCACATGACGTGAGAGTGATGACACCTTGGAGTGGATGCGTTCCGGGCTTCATGGAAATCAATTGGATGCATCACTTTCAAGGGAAGATTTGGTGGAGAGGACCACCATGTTTTGGAGACAAGGAAAGTTGCCCTCTTGGCCTTGGTAACAAATTCCTAAACTCCATTTACTACATGCGTTACATTTTTATCATTCTTAGCATGTATTGATAGCATGTTTTATTGTTTGATTTATAACATGTTTTGTTGATTACATGTTTATATCATTTGATTTATAGCTTGTCTTTGGATTAGTGTGTAAATGCCATGTTTATTAGATCCTTGACATACATGTATAGTATTTGAGACACATGCTTATATGAATCCATAATTAGTGTTCTCGTGTTTGTTTAAACTATAATGTACATCATGAATCTAATACATGTGTTTTTTACATATTAATCATGTTTTAGTTTTATCATGATGATTTTTAGCTTGGTTTTGTACTTCATGTGGTATAAACTAGTTTAGATGTAGATATTATCAAAACTTGCATATATACATGTACACATAGTGAGAACAAATTGACTTATATATGTTTTGTACCTCATGCTCATTTGTACCCACTATATGCACTTGTATAAGCTAGTTTTGAGGATTCTTCCATTTAAACTTGTCATACTTATTTTCCTGATTTTACTTCATGTATATGTATTTTTGAATTCAAAACTAATAAATATACATGTATACCCATCGAGTCTTTTGCCTTCATGCAATTACTTTTAAATAGACTCGTTTATGATTGGGATATGTATGTATACTTCTTGTTTGTCAAGTCATACATATACCTTGAAAAGTAAATATTTTTTATGATTTCTTGTTTTAAGGAATATTTGAACTTAATGATAAATTTTCATGATTGTGATCTCCACACTTTACTTGTACACTCACACCTTCAAATTGGTCATGCTTTGTTTTCATGAGACCTTTTTTATACTTAATTGAATAGAGTGTTGATTATCATGTGGATTTCATTTTTATGAAAAATGATTTGTATTTATTCCTTGCTTGAAGGATTTCGTACTAGTTAACAAAAACTATTCATTTTAACTAGTTCGTATTCTTCGCTTTGATAATATGAGATATACACTTGACCCTATTCTTTAAATTGGTATCTTTGAACACTTTCAATTGGTATCAATTTTTGATCCTTCTGGTATACTCATATATGTTTTATGTATGTATGTATGTATGCTTTCTATCCTATGGTATCAATTTCAATTGGTATCTATTACTCTCATACATATATATCTTAATGCTAAGCTTGAAAATTTTTCAAATGGTTGATTTGTTTTTCAATTGTTATCTTAACAAGCTTATGCATATGTTTTGTTGGTATTTCATAAAGGGGGAGAAAATTTGTTGTTGTCTTTCAATTGGTATTTGATTCCCACTCCCTTGCTTTATGTTAAAATATAGTTTCAAATTGGTATCATGTGTTTAAAAGAACATATTTCTCTTAATGATATCAAGATGTTTATGTTGAGTGTTTTTAATTGGTATCTCAAAATTTTGTTTAAGAAAAATATATACTTTTGATTTACATTGCTATATGTTTTACTTCAATTGGTATCAATATGCACTTTATTGTCATATCTTGAATTGGTGTCATTGTTGTTATGAATGTTGGATTACCCCTTCTTGATCTTTTTGTTTTTGACAAAAAGGGGGAGAAAATATTGTTTTTATGATTTTAACCCTTTGTTGGTTCCTTGATTAGGACAAAAAGGGGGAGAAGACTTTGGTTGTTTTGTAACTTATATGCATGTCTTTGTATGCATGTATTTGCTTTAAGAATTAAAAAAAAATGTTTGATTTTGCTATTTACCCCTTTGTTGATGATTGACAAAAGGGGGAGAAGAATTTGTGTTTATGTTTTTAATATATGCATGACTTCCTTGCTTAATTGGTATATTGTTTTTATTGATATCTAGAACATTAAGTATTGCATGTTGTTTGGTTAACTTGGTATCTAGAACATAGTTTATGTTGAATATTCCATTAGTATCTAGAGTACCATGTTTATATGCATTGTCATGCATTGCATATTATTGTTTATTTGTTTATGCATGAGTTAAGGGGGAGCTTCTTTGAAGCTTAACTTTAATCCATGCATATATAACTCCATGAGTTTTGTCATCATCAAAAAGGGGGATTGTTGGCCCAATGGCCTTCCACTCTAGTTTTGATGATGATCAACACTCATGTAGTTATGTTTACTAATATTCTTGTGTTTCTAAATTTCAGATCATTAACAGGATATTAGTTGGTGATTAGCTTCAACAAGATGTTTAGAAGCTTATCATGATGATTCCGGTGCCAAAGCTTAAAGATCATACCTTTGCACTTGGAGAATCACGGAGTTTTGGAGCAAGTCTACTTGAAGATGAAGATCATCAAGAAGACTTAGGTATCTAGTTTAGATTATGAGTTTTAGATCCATGTGTAAAGCTTAGTTTAGTTGATATGCTCAAGTGCACAAAACACACACGCTTTATGATTTGGTATTTGGTTTTCATGAATAATAGATCAAAACAAGTTTACATATGTTATATGTATAGTAGATGTTTTCTATTTATACATACATGCTTTAAATTGGTAAACAAACTTATTTTGACTATCCTATTCATGTTTGGAAAAATCAAGTTTGACAAAAATACAGGATTTGTTTTTGATAAAATTTGCAAGACACAAAAATGAATTGATATGTTGATATATTGTCTTGAAATTTTTATCACAGGTTTATGTTTCAATATAAAATGACAAAACAATTTTATGGAATTTTCAGAAAAGATAAAAGATTTTTATAAAATATTTTTTTCCAAAAATTCTGACCTTGATTTGTGCTGACAGGCTGGTCGGTCGACCGTGTCGGTCGACCGCACCAAGGGGCCGGTCGACCGACCCGGTCGACCGACGTGCACAGACGTGCACGTCTGTTAGGCACAGATCCGGTCGACCGGGTCGGTCGACCGATGTAAGAGTTCTGCTCTCTGGAAGTTTTCGGTCGACCGGGCCGGTCGACCGATAGTGCCCAACGGTCATATTTCTGACCGTTGGCGGTCGACCGGGCCGGTCGACCGGTGGCTGTCAAAATTGCCACATCAGCCTAACGGCTAGTTTTGATTTTTGGCCTATATAAACCCCATTCCTTTGGGATTTTGAAAAAGGTTTTTAAGAGGAAAAATTCTGGTTTTCAGTAGAGTTCAAAAGAGTTTTTAAAAGAGTTTAAGTGCTAAAAAGATTTAATCTTTATTTGTTTTGTGTTTTTGGAAAATCAAAGAAAATAGGATTTGGGATATTTGTGTTGATTTTCATTCTATATCTTTTGGCAAGAATTTTCCCAAGTATTTTTCTTTGTTGCTTGTTTCCAAAACACTTTGTTTCCACTTGAGCTATATCTTCTATCCTAAGTTATTAGGATCTTTGTTTTGTGTGGAAAAAGAAAAGAGAAAAAGAAAGAAAAGAGAAGTTTGTGGTTGTGGAACCACTTGTTGTAAACCCTCCTTGCTTTTGTGAATCCCTCTTCGGTAGAGGTGATCGGAGTGGTATTGTGATCGGTTTGTGAGCCTCTTAGGTAGAGGTAGTTGTTGTATTTGGCTACGGGCCGTATCCCTCTTCGGTAGAGGTGGATTGTGGTTGTATAGCCTCGGTGGCTTTGTAAGGTAGAGAGAGGAGTTTGGTACTCCTATAGTGGATTGGGAAATCCTACACGGTGGTGTAGGCGGGGATGTAGAGCTAGGGGCTCGAACCTCGAAACACATCTTGGTCTTTGCGTTTGATCCAATTTCTCTCAACTCTATCTCATTAATTTGTGCAAGCATCATTTCATTTCATACAAGCATTAGTCTTTCATAGCATTCTTATTATATAACTTGCTTGTGTTGCCTTGCATTTCCTTTATATTGCCATAACTTTGTATGCTTGGCTTAATTGTGTGTGTATACATTGCTTGGATTGCTTGTGTGTGTTTGCCCTACTTGTACTCATCCAACAAGAGCTTCACATAGCGCCTCAACCCATATCAAGGGGAATCAAGAGGAGTTAGTCCAGAGCCTCGCAAGGGGAATTCGGCTACACTTGTTGTATTGTATTAGTTTGTGCATAATTTGCATTAGCTTCCGCATTTAGCACACTTAGTTTGCATTAAGTTCACTAGATTAGCACTTTCACCTATTCACCCCCCCTCTAGGTGTACTTTCACTTACTTCCAGTGCCTCCGCCGATGAGCTTGACTGTGAAGGATGCCTCTCATTCTTACTCGTCTCATAACTCATCAGTGCAGAGGACACCTCATGGTAGTCCAGTGTCTGCCTACCATTGATAAACGTCATAGTGAATGTTTTATACTCCTCCGGTGGGAGTGAGTTCAGGAGAATGACCGCCTTGTCTTCCTCTTCTACCACGACATCCACGTTTATCAGATCTGTAAGAAGCTTGGTATATCGGTTGATGTGCTCATTCACTGTGCTACCCTTCTTCATCCGGAACTGGTACAACTTACTTTTAAGCTACAACCTGGATTCAACACTCTTCGTGAGGTATTTCTTTTCAAGGGTATCCCACAGACGCTTCGCCGACGTCTCATGTTGCACAAGATATTTTATGTCTTGTGACAAACATGAACGTATCAACCCACATGCCGACCTGTTCATCTTCGCCCACTCATCATCAGTGGTAGTGCTCTTCTTCTTCTCCAATAGGAGAGTGTCCTCGAGGTTTGATGCATTCAGCGCATCCATAACCTTGCATCTCCACATACCGAAGTTATTAGTACCATTGAACTTAACAACTTCAATCCTAGGGTGAGTATTCATTGTCTTTACAGAAGCAATTTCCTCTGCCATTTAGATTTCTCTGATCCTCTAACTATGCGGAAGAACAACCAACTGAAAATAGATCTCTACTCAGATAAAAATCGGATTTTTACCTGTCCCTTGAAACCCTAGATCGAGTTTCTCACCAGATCTATTCCACCACAGATTCAACGAGCCCTCCTTGCGTCCTTCTGAGATCGACACACGATCTCCACGAACACTAATACCTCTGATCTGAATCGAAACACGATCTCCACCGAATCAGATCTCGAGCTCTCCGAATCTCCAGAAATCCCAAGCGAAACCTGGAAGCTCTGATACCACTTGTTGTGCGCTCTATCCAAAATCACAACAACCAAACAATAGAGAATCCCAAGATCTCCAAGCACAAAGAACTCAACCACAAATAACAGAAGAAGAACACACACAATCACAAACACACGATTTAACGAGGTTCGGCCTCAAATGCCTACGTCCTCGGGGCAATCCAAGAGAGAGATTAATTACTTTGAGGAAGATTAAAATTGCTAGCAGTCTCTTTAAATGCAAGAGAGCTCCAGCAAATCCTATTTCGCAGGTACTAAACCCTAGAATTAACAACAGCCTTAAATACCCAGATTTTCGGAACAGCAGATTTTCGCCCAAACCCAACTGTCGGTCGACCGGCCGGTCGACCGACCTCCACCTCGGTCGACCGGTCGGTCGACCGAAAACAACAGAGAGTTGGGACTTACAGTCAGGGAATTGCGGTCGACCGCCTCTAGACCCTGTGCATGCTGTGCATGTCGGTCGACGGGACCGGTCGACCGACCAGCCTCTTTTCTGCTGCTTCTGTTGTTTCCTTCCTCGTCTTTTCGTCGTCGACTTCCTCGGCGATCACTCGACGACCCCTCGACGATCCTCTTCGACTTCCTCAGCAATAACCTCTCTCTTTCCAACATTAAGTGCTCTAAAGATGTGAACTTGAACTTTGGAAGTGATACAGCTATTTTGGACATTTATTATATTCAAAATAAAATGAGTTTTGATAAATATATTTAATAAGTGAAGTGTATCAAAAAGTGAAATGTGAAAGTTTTCAAAATGTTAAGAAAATCCTCAATACTATGTGAAGTGATGTGATTGAGCATGTCATATGGTATTGAGTGTACCGAATATGTGGCCTTGGGGCAATCTATGTGGCCTTCAGGAAAATTATGTAGCGTCCGAGCAACTTATGACATGTTAGGTACACTTTATCCCTGGGCGACTTTTTAAGTGATCTATGTGCATTCCCATGCTACTGAGCTATAATCTGTAGAATTATTTAGTTTTAAGTGCATTTACCTCTAGAATGGTTAAATAAATTTTTAGTTTACAATTTTCTGTTTCAGCACAACCGCTGGAGGTGTTGGTAAATTCTACGTTTAAATTTAACAATACTTAGATCTTAGTGGTTGCTCAAAGTTATTATTTCTACTTTTGTTGACAATTCTTTTTCAATTGTTAAATTGCATACTCTTATTAAAATTGACTAATTATTTATTATTTATTATTGCTCGAGCATATACTAATTAATAGCATGTTCTATGTCATGGTCATCTATTCTCCATAACAAAATTGATGGGCCTGTTATCAGTACCAAGATAGGCCTGTAATCAGTTTTTGGTGTGTTTGGTTGCCACTTTAGGTTTAGATACAAAACATAATTTTTGGGTCTAATATTTGAATGCTATCATATCATATTTATTCATCATCATATTATGAGATATATCTATTGGACAATGCTAAAACAAACTAAAACTCTCACAATTTGTTAGTATCTTATGTGAGTTTTGTTTGGATTAGTAAGATGAGCATGGTCTGGTCCAAATTTACTTCTAGATTTTTTCTTTTAAACATGGATCTGCCTCTACAGATATATCAAGGTCAGAATAAAATTTGAATTGGAACCAAAGATGTTCGATAGAAATAGTGTTACTTCTAGTACAATAAGTTTGAAAGAAAAGGGACCTACCAGAGAGGAAAGATTTGATCTTGTTTAAGAAATATGACTACAGTTAAAAACATAAACATGATCTTTCTAGGGCCGAACTCCTAACAAAAAATCTAAATATATAAAAAGAAATAAGGAACTGCATAGATTTAAGCACCACTCACCTGAATTCTGGTCTGTGCTCCAAAGGAACAAACACCATTAACAAGGATTGAGCAGCTATCAAGACTGACTTTCCTTCAATGCCATCTACAAGCATAAAACACCTCAAATATTCACAAGCAGGTACTTCCCAACTTCCAATCAGAGGTTGGTCATGTAGATGAAGTGTTTCTTGGAGTAAAAGCGATACTTATTCCCATTTTCAGCAAAGATTTCTACCCTAGGGATGTTTTAGACAGTCTACACCTAGCAGTTTTTGAGATCAAAACTTCCTTCGTCTTAATACTCTAACTCTTATAGTTATTTTTTGTGAAGTAAGAAATAACAAGTTGAAACCCATGCCGCGGATACGAGCCAAGTTCTGATCTTCGATAAAAAAAAGATATGAGAGGAGAGGAATCTATGGAGGAAGAAACAAAGTAACTTTATTTTATTGACTTTAATAATTTCTCATACAATTTTTAATACAAAATTGAGATCGATTGTGCTTTATTTATAAAAATACAAATTCTCTAATCTTCTACTCCTACACACTCTAATAACCAAATACTACTACTATTACATAAAAATCCAAATAAATAAAAACTCTTACTATAATCATAATTGGACTTTAACTCTTAAAGAAATAGAAACTCTTCTAAATAATTCCTACTTTAACTCAACTTTGACCAAAATCTTTTACTAACATAACTTAACCTTTCTTTTCTTCCCACTAAGCTAGAGCCTCAGTAACATTAAAAGGATAATTTAGCTGGAACTAAGTGAACTAAATTATTAAAAGTTACAAATATTCAATCAGGTTAAAAATTCATATCCAACCCAATAAACCATTGGACATGATTTTAAAGATCCAAACTTACTTTGAGTTAAGTAATCAGGCCCCATTAAATGACTTCAGCCCAGTTCAATGACCCGAGCATGATGCGGGGTACCAACTATATTGAGCCATGGCCTGAGCACAGCCCAACAAACTAGACATTTGTAACCATATAAAAAAAATACAATAGACTATCAAAAAAATATATATATTAATAAATACAATACGATGGAGGCACAGTTTGCAGCCTAACAACATACATAAGAGATAGATGAGTATTTACACAGGATTTCGAAAACTAGTAAAAACCATAGTTTCCAAAATTTCTCCTGCCAAACACCACGAATTTTCATCTAAAATAATTTTAGGAAAAAACCACAATTTTCAACATCCGAACCCGAACCCACAAGACCTGACCGAACTACCACATGCGGGGACACGGTCCAAAGGTAGCTGTTCAGGAAAATGGTAACCAGGCATTGGAAGTCCATGACACTGATGGGCTCTCTTTTCAAACCATGCCCATTTACCTACTGTAATGGGCTATAGCCCATTTAGTAACAGTTGGCGTTTCTTTTTTCTTTTTCGAACAAATACTGTAGCCTCAACTTGGGCCTAGGAGTTCTTACATCATCACCAACCCATTAACAACTTTGTGTCATGCCATTGCCGAACGCTAAATTGTTACCAAAAGACAAAGTAATACCGAAAACACATTGACATAGTTACAGTGATGAGCAAGCACATTTCATGTTTAAATACACAATCAATACACATCTATCATAGTTTAAATTACTCGCAAGCGGAAATATAATCAATTCAACTAATTTTACAGCTCTAGAATACTGACAAACTGGATTAGCCCAGAAATAAGTTGTCTGGAGGTGACCATAATTTCTCAAGAGTAATGAAAGACTTATAATAATAAATTTTAATCTACATAAAAATCTATAAAAAGATCCTTTTGTGAGAGAGAGAGAGAGAGGTTGGTATCATAAACAAAGGGTCTCTTGGCGAAGAGCAGATGCCCATCTAGACCTGAGTAGGCATTCACTGCTAATGTTTTGGATGATTGGGCAGTATTCACATCCCTTTAAGCGTCTCTTCATTAGATTCTCATTTACAGTACAACTCCACTTGGAAATTATCATCCTGATGTTTCTGTTGGTTGGAACAGCCACTCTGGGAGACATTCCATCCTATCATCCTCCCTCCAGAGTCCATCCATTTTCTCAACACATTTCAACAACGGGCAATCTCTTATTGACAGCCAGTCCGGAAGACTTTCCAGGCCAGCATCTTCTATGTTTGACTTCTCCAAGGGAGACTGCTTCAGCCCCCTACGAATCGATTCCAATTTAGAGCAGCCATAAACCTCCAGCTTTTGTAGCCGTGGAAGTACGATCAGTTCTTCCCCTTCTCCATATAATAACAATTCTTGCAAATTTGGCATTCCTACAATCTCGAGAGTTTCAAGTTTTGGGAAGGACACTGAAGCAGCACTACTTCTGCCAAAAAATTCAGGCCCAATGGTTGCAACTCCTGAGGCATTGGAGATATGAAGATGTCTCAATTCAGGCAACAGACCCAGTGGTGGAAGTTCTTCGACTACTGTGCAAATAGAAAAACACAATTCTCTGAGTTGGGGAAGATAGGTTCCCAATGAAGATGACATCATCCAACTTGGAAACCCACGACCAAAGTATTCAACGATAAATAGGCTTTCTAAACATGGTGGTGGAAACAACTCCTCAAAGACCTCTTCAATTTATGGGTCGCCTCCTCACTCTGCTCAACAATTATTCCAAGAACATCAGTGCCGCTCAACCATAAGCGCTTAAGGTGAGGTTTATTCCTAAGCACCAGCTGTCCCTTCTGTGCCACCACCGCTTTCTCCAAATTATATACACCCAACTCTCTAATCTGCATGAGAGACTTCAACTCTTCCAAGCTGCAGCTGCAGCTTGGCCTTGTTCTTGTCCTTCACCTGTCCTGAAGCTATTTTCTCCCACAACAAATTTAGTGACAATTTGTAGTTGTTCCAATCTCCCCATTCCAGCTGGCATGAAAGAAAGGGGTGTCTCATCAAGATTAAGAAACCATAAATTGCACAATCGAGTAATACCTTCGGGAAGGACGTGGAGCGAGTAACAATATTGGAGATTTAGAACTTGTAGGTTTGTAAGATACCTTATAGATTCCGGTAATCTGGATACTTTTGTGCCGGCAAGATCCAAAAGCCTCAGGTGTATTAGATTGCCCAAAGCATCCGGAATGTACTCAATTCCAGAGTAACTTAGTACCAAGAACCGAAGAAATGAAAATTTAACAAACAAGTCGTTCCCATTTGTGGGACATTTATTTAGAAACATTGTCCTCAAGTTCTTCTGCTTTAGTAATGGATCAGGGATCACTTCTAGCTTTCCATCAGTAATTCTCAGTCGGCGAAGCTTGGCTGCGGTGGAGATGGAGGCTAACTCGTCTACTTCTCCACAAAAGCTTTCATCACGTGACAGAAACTGTGCTAGTGATCGCAAGAGATCATGCATTTTATAAAGATCGCACCTTCCAAAAAATGTACCCCATGCCTTCTCAATAAGATTCCTCCTAACTAGCTCTTCAAAGCAATCGTCTGACAGTTCAAAGAACGAATCCTTTTGTGTGTCTACAAACCCTTCCACAACCCAGTAGTTGACTACATCTGGACGAGAAAATCTAAAATCCTCTGGGAATAAGGAGCAGAAAAGATAGCACTGCTTCAGGTGCGAGGGTAAATCCTCATAGCTCAGGTATAACCCCCCGCAAATCTTCAGGTAGATTGTCCATAGACCATGCATCCCTTCTTAGAATTTTTTCCCATTCTCCCCGCCTTCTCTCCTTTGTTGTTAAGACACCAGCTATGGTCTTAATTGCTAGAGGAAGACCATGACATTTTTTAACAATTTCAATCCCTACATCTCTCAAGCTCTGCATTTCCTCCTCCCCATCATTGACAAATATACACTTACAGAGCAACTCCCAACCAGATTCTTCAGTCAACAGTTGTATAGGATGGATGTGTGCCGGCGCCGCCCATCTGTAGTGCAACATTTCGGTCTCTGGTTGTAACTAGGATTCGGCTAGTAAGGGCTCCGCTCTGTAGTGGATTTCGTAGCAAACTAAACCATACATCTGCCCGCCACACATCATCTAATACTAAAAAGATATGCTTTCCCGAAACAGCAGTTTTCAGCAAAGTTAGGAGCTCTTCTTTACTTTCAGCATCTCCGTGCTCCCCCCCAGCTCCTCTTATTATCTCTTTAAGCAAGCCAGTCTCCGAGAAATTTTGTGAGATGCATACCCATATTTTTATAGAAAACTCAGACTGCAGCTTCTGGTGATTAAAATATTTTTTGAGCAAGAGTGGTCTTCCCAATTCCACCCATTCCTGTAACTGCAATGACTCGGCATCTTTGTTCATCTTTCTTTACTATCAACTCTATGAGATTCTCACTGGCACGTTGAATTCCCCCCCCAACTATATCAGACAGATCTACAACTGATGAGGTCTGGTGAGGATTTACTCTAGTGATCTGAGCATCTGGTTCATTTTGAAATAAGTTGAGGTTCGGTGTTTCCTTGTTTATCTCATCCAATCTCTCATTGAGTTTTTTAATCATGCCACCAATCTCATGGCGGAAACGGACTCCAGTAAAGCAAGAGAACATGGAAGAGAAATTGCAGCGTACCGTTGATGGTTCAGATGATTTAGATGGTTGGTCACCCAGCAACTTTCCACCCTCGAATCTGCAGAGGTCAATGATGTCATCGACATCATACACAACATCTTTGAGCTCCTTCACCCAGCCTGCAATAAGTTCCGATTGGATGCGCTTTCGCTCTGCATCCTGAAGTCCACGCTTGATCCTCTCCATTCTTTGCTGCAGCTTCTTGAACTCGTCCTTCACACCCAGTACAGTCACAACCTTCTCCTCAATAAATTCTGCCAGCCTATCCACCATCCTTCCAGCAAAAGCATCTAAGATAATGGCCATCTTCTCAAGGAAGAAAGTGTTGCAAAGGATTGGAGATTTCACAGTTCAACGATGAGCTCTCTTGCTCTCTTTGCTGTGGGTTGACTGACTAGTACATGCCCTTAATTATTTGAGAGAGAAGGAAAACTGACAGGTGGAGGTATCTTCACATGCTCTTGTCATAAATTGGAGGAACATAGCGTACACGACGATAAAAGCCAAATGAAAAATTCACAGTGAAAGCAAAGTGGTCCCATAATCATTAGAAAAGAAAATCCAATTGTGTGTGTGAATCATTCACCTGTACATTCAGTGAGAGACTATAATGGTCAGTTGTTAAATTTACACAGTAGATTTTGCTCCTTTTACCTTTACAAATCATATGGGATATGAATTGACTTGCTGGCTGTTGCGTCTTCGTCGATAGAACTTCTCACATCTAGCGCTTTCTATTCAGATAGCAATCAACTTGAGGAGCCCAAACAACGGAGATGAACGCGTCGAAGAAGTACCCACACGAATAAGAATAGAGAAATAAGAGAGAAAAAGCAAACTAACACAATATTTAACGAGATTTGACAATTTGTCTACGTCCTCGGAGCAAGGGAGAGAGAATTTTATTGATTTAACAATCAATACAAAAGAATATCAGAGGAATACTTCAAAGGATACAATTTATGAGGGCTTTAACCTATATTTATAGCCAGAGAGTCATAGGGATTTAGGAAATCACAATTGGATTTAATCCCAACTCAGAAAAGTAATCCAAATCTTAAATGGAGAAGCAATTCGCCTGTTAGGAAACTTCAATTTGATCCGATTCCTTTTCAAAAACGAAGTCCGAATCCAAGTTGGATTCCACAAGCTTCATCAAGCTTTCATCTCCTCTCTCTCCGTATAATTCTCCACCTCGGTAAAGATTTCTCAAATCTGAGCCGAAATCCAATGAACACCTGGCGAAATCGACACACGATCTCGGCTTGAGCGCTTCGAACGAAATCGACTCATGATCTCGACTTGGCCAACAGACGAAACTGGTTCCTTCAAAATGAATCGCCAGCAGACATACAATTGATTTCCACTGATCATACCAGATCCAATTTGAGTTTCTCCAAACTCCAATATCAATTGTAAGATTTAAACCTCAGCTCAGCTATCCAAACGGAATGCAACATACATGTCTTCCCAACACTTCACAAGAAGAGAAATACCATACGAGTCGACCAACAAATGTCTTTCCTACTCAGCAACTTAATGGAAATCTGTTGACTGATTTTTCCTGCACACAAAATATTATATGTTAGTTTTAAGAATAGATGTGCAAGTCTCAGTTCTAATCCGCGGTAGCAGGGCTATGCGGGTCGTGATCCTCAGGGAGGGACTGCGATGGAAGCGTTAAGCAAGTTTCTCTAAAGTTTTTATTTTTATTTGTTAAGTTAGAAAGGAAGTGGTATTTACAATGGGTGGTAGAAAAGAATATGGAGATGAGTTGTATTTAATCTACAAAAAAGAAAAGAAAAGAAAAAGAAAGAAAACTTATCTCTTTAGTCTGCTTGCCGTTTGAACCGTTGCGATGATTTCCCTTTTCTTGGAAGGTGTACAAGCACGGCTTATGGGATCGTCCGCCTTCTTAATCTACTCTACGAAATGAAAAACAAGCTATGAAGACCTGTTCATCGCCATTGGGCCGTCAAGGTTCCTTCTTCGGCTAGGTATTCTCGAAGCAGTTGGATCTCATGGTGGGCAAGACATTAGAGAACAAATAGAAGAAAGTAGATACAAGATTAAAATAAGAATAAAAGAAACTAGAATAATACAAGAATAAAATAAAACAAGCCTTGATTTGATTATTAAACAATGGTGGAAAATAACACTTACACCGACTGTCACCATCAGTACAAGCAGATCCCTTCCTCCATGAATACATCATCTCCTCTCAGCTTTTACAAAAAGAAAATAAAAAATATACAGAGGTGGAAAGAAAACCTAAAAACCCTAACTTTGGCCCTTGGCTCTTCTCTGGACTGTGTACTCTCTGTGTTGCATCTGCAGGGATATTTATAGGTGTTGAAAGATGTAGAGTCCTAGTACAACTCTCCCAAAAAGATCTTATCTCCAGAAATTCAAATCTGTCCTGCAACTTCTTATCATGTTGATCGCCGAAATCAGCTTATCTACGAATTGAATTGGAAAGTTTGATCAACATAAGAGTTGTAGGTCTTCAAGTCTTCTTTCTGGAGCATCTTGAATCATCGGATTTGCATAACTGTAGCAAAAGTTATGATTTAAACACTAAAACGTGTACAGTCTGAATCCGAATTCTTTGAATTTTTATCTTTGCACTCTCTTTGGCTTTTATCCTCATCCTGCAAGAGTTTAGGGTTGGGTAGAATTCTATCCTTCCCTCATCTTTAATAATTGCAACTTTAGCCCTTGCATAATTGCACTTTGACAATTGATATTTGCATTTTGACTCTTGGGCTTCAAATATGGGCTTTTGGCTTCATTAGGCTTTATTTCTTATAAAAATAAGAACTCGAGGCCTGCACACAATAAATCACAAAATATTAATAAATGTGCAGAATTAAATGAATAAATATGAAAATGTGATGGTAAATGTTATGATAAAAATGCATTTTTCACTACCAATCACACCCCCACACTTATCTTTTTGCTCGTCCTCGAGTAAAAATAAAGAAAAAGAAAAAGAAATGAAAAGTTAATCTAACCTAACTCACTTTCGTAGGAATCACGGTTGCACTTAGCACGTGCAACAAGCCGTTAAACCTCTAGGTTACCCTAGAGGACGAGTGTTGTCTCGTGAGGGTTTTCAGCGGATTGCACCCACAAAATCCATAAAAAGAAAAATATTTGAATTATTATTGAAGAGACTAAGTAGTCTATAAGTTTTAGGATCCTCATTTTTATTCATTCTTTAAACTTAGTCTTAATAAAGTTAATTGTTTTTCATTTTAGGTAAGAATTAAAATTGAATTTCTAATATAGTCTTTTTCGTTACCAAAAATCACATGCATCCTTATGTTTTTACTAGGAATTCCTTAACTTGGACTCTCATGCCTCTTTATTATTTTTATAACTTCATCTAATTTTCTTTCGTGTAAGTATCAAGGCTTCTTGAGGCCCTAATACCTAACTAATTGATTATTAGATGTGTTAATATAATTTTTTTTTTGGCATGTATAACTCATCTTATTTTCTTTCGTATAAGTATCAAGGCTTCTTGAGGCCCTCATACCTAACTAATTGATTATTAGATGTGTTAATACATATATTATATTTCTTAGTCTTCTTAGGCTTTCTAATCCACCCATGTAACGAACTTAAAGTCGATGACTCCCAAACCGGTTGGCTTTAGGGCACCAGGTGAGAAAACACCCCGCGGACTCAAATTCGAGTGAACTAGGCCCCAAAACTAAGGATTTTATTTTATTTACTCACCTTTAGGCATGAATACTTATGCTTCTTGAGGCACATGTATCAGCTTAATTGGTGATTTTTTTTTCTTTTTTTTTTCTTTTTTTTTTATGAGGCACAAGGTCTTTGTCTTAGAATCCTAGATATGCATTTGGTATGCATATTTCTTTAAGGTAAAAATCAAGACTAATTATTTATTCAATTTCTCTCCTATACCTAAAAATTTAAACAATTTATTTATTTTGACCAAGTTTTTAGAAATCCTAATCGTGATTTTCCTAATCCTTAAAACTAACTTAGATTTCTTTCAAAAAATAAGTCAAAATATTTCCTTTTTATAACAATTTTTTTTTAAATTTTTTTTTTAAAATTTTTTTTATTAGCAAATTTTGTTAGTGTCTACTTATGTTAGTATGTTAGTAAAGCCCACCCCCACACTTATCTCATGCATTGTCCTCAATGTATGAATGAATGCATATATGCATGAAACAGAACAAGGGAAGGCGGAAGTTACCTTAGGGTGGTGGTTCCGGAGGTGGTCTAATTGGTCCACGAAATGCGGCCCAATCAAGATAACAGATAATTTGGTGGAACCTACCAGAAACTTTCCTTACATAACCCACTAAAATATATGTATAATCATTTTTTAGTATTTCCACCCTATCAAATTTCCAAATTTCATAATAAATTTCAGAGTTAATTGTCTCAACCTCCTTGTCCCAAAATGGAGTATGAAAAGATGGAATTATTGACTTGGACAATATAGGTGCGGGAACGAATACCGACTCAGGGAAAATGCTCAAATCAAGTAAGGGCTCAGGAGTCGGGCTAGGTTCAAGAATTGGGTCCAAGTCAAGAAATTGAAACTTAAGTCCACAATCTTCTTCCCACAATGGAATGTGACCTAATATGGGTGATATCTCTTTACTTCCAATATTAAGGAATTCTAGCTCATCGCCATACAATTCTTCAAAACTAAGGTCAACATCTTCCGTCAGAATTGTACAATCAGTTTCAGAAGTAAAGAGATTGTGAGAATCTAGGTCAAGTTCAATATGATCATCTAAAATGGGTGATTCAATTTCATAATGAATTGGAATAGGATCCAATGTTGACTCGGGAGAAGTGAAATCAGGTGGAGACACTGGAGTCATTATTGGATCAGGAAATAAAATTGAATCATCAAATGGGAGATCATGATCATATTCATGCTCAAGTTCTATTTCAGGAAAGGAAAAACTTGTCAAATTATCAAGAATTGGAGTTTCGGCAAGTCCAGATGATGGCACTGAAATAGAATCTTGTTGTCCAAAGCAACTTGGTTCGTCGGCTCTAAGAGAATGGTCAGCGATATCAGAATTTGCCGAACTGTAAGAACGCAAAAATTGAACCATCATATCTAAATCATGCTCGCGAGCTAATCTAGCCTGAGTCATGGCTTCAAGCCTCTTTTGGAATTGGATTTGGAAAGAGGAAGTGAGATCGTGATGAAGTTGTGAATCGGTGGACTCACGCATCATCATGTCTAAGATTGATGGTGGTTGTTGCTTGGACTCGTGCATACTCATCATTTCCCCGATAGATGGTTTTCTATTCTGAATGGGTGGATCTGAGTATGAATCTTGGGAAGAATGTGGACTAGATGGATATGGAGGACAATTTGGTTGAGAATTAGACTCGGGGGACTCGAAACCCCATGAACTCTGTGACGAGTTGAAATTATTATGGAAATTATAGTCATAAGATGGGGGGTGTGGTTATACTCATTCGGATAAGACCATTCCGGCACACTAGATTGGTCAAAGTTAGGGTATGCCGGGTTGGTAATATCCGAATAATAGTTAGGGGTGTAATATGGATTAAAATTGGAATTATTCTTATATGCCATATCACACCAACACAAACACAACAAACAAATAAACAAACAAAAAAGAAAAATTCTAACCTAAGTTAGGGTAGACCTATGACCTAGACGACTCCTAACTGGTTAGACCGTCCACAGGAGGTTGGGTGCAGACTTTGACCACAAGTTAATCAGCCAGGTCAGGGCAAGAGTGGTGGGAGGTTTTCCGTCAAAGACGTTCCTTAATTAAATAACCACCACACTTCGGGCTTTCGGCCCTCAATCCCCTTCCTAGACACTGATTTGACAGGAGTCAACTTCCAACACCGTTCCCCCTTAGGATAATCTCCTAATTGAGTCCGAGATGTCCCTAGGGCCAACGTCTACTCTTTTTTAGTTAGGCTTGGGTTAGTGAGTGCTTGGGATATGATTTTTGGGCTAAGGAAGGGTGATGAAATCCCCACCTTATCTTGTTAATGGGTTATGCCCTTAAGATGAATTAGTGCAAGTGTACAAGATAAATAGATAAGAATCACTCAAAGCAGAAAATCAACCAAGAGATGAGTCCTATTCTACATGCAATGCGTACGTACCTTGCTCCTCCAGCACTCTTCAACAGTAAATAAAAATAATTGAAAAGACACGTGCCTAATATGCAAACGTCTAATCAAATTTTATTTTTAACAACCAATTGAATTATTAGCAATTTACAGGTATATCACAGAACAAATCAGAACAGAGCAGAAAGCAGAATTTTTAACTTGAAGCACCCTGCAAAATTTGGATCAGTAATTCACCACTGTTGCCGCGTTTTCGCGGCTCTGGCCGCGGATCCGCGGCAAAACAGTGGGTTCTGGTGCTCTGCCTTCGAGGGCAGAGGCACAGAATAGCAATATGTCCACTGCTGCTGCTATGTTTCTGTTTCCTGTTCTCCAAACCTGCAAACAGAAAAGAATAAAGAATTAGTTAAAAATTAAATTTTGTTTTAGAGATAAACTTACCGTCCCTCCCCGGCAACGGCGCCAATTTGTTGACTGATTTTTCCTGCACACAAAATATTATATGTTAGTTTTAAGAATAGATGTGCAAGTCTCAGTTCTAATCCGCGGTAGCAGGGCTATGCGGGTCGTGATCCTCAGGGAGGGACTGCGATGGAAGCGTTAAGCAAGTTTCTCTAAAGTTTTTATTTTTATTTGTTAAGTTAGAAAGGAAGTGGTATTTACAATGGGTGGTAGAAAAGAATATGGAGATGAGTTGTATTTAATCTACAAAAAAGAAAAGAAAAGAAAAAGAAAGAAAACTTATCTCTTTAGTCTGCTTGCCGTTTGAACCGTTGCGATGATTTCCCTTTTCTTGGAAGGTGTACAAGCACGGCTTATGGGATCGTCCGCCTTCTTAATCTACTCTACGAAATGAAAAACAAGCTATGAAGACCTGTTCATCGCCATTGGGCCGTCAAGGTTCCTTCTTCGGCTAGGTATTCTCGAAGCAGTTGGATCTCATGGTGGGCAAGACATTAGAGAACAAATAGAAGAAAGTAGATACAAGATTAAAATAAGAATAAAAGAAACTAGAATAATACAAGAATAAAATAAAACAAGCCTTGATTTGATTATTAAACAATGGTGGAAAAATAACACTTACACCGACTGTCACCATCAGTACAAGCAGATCCCTTCCTCCATGAATACATCATCTCCTCTCAGCTTTTACAAAAAGAAAATAAAAAATATACAGAGGTGGAAAGAAAACCTAAAAACCCTAACTTTGGCCCTTGGCTCTTCTCTGGACTGTGTACTCTCTGTGTTGCATCTGCAGGGATATTTATAGGTGTTGAAAGATGTAGAGTCCTAGTACAACTCTCCCAAAAAGATCTTATCTCCAGAAATTCAAATCTGTCCTGCAACTTCTTATCATGTTGATCGCCGAAATCAGCTTATCTACGAATTGAATTGGAAAGTTTGATCAACAGAAGAGTTGTAGGTCTTCAAGTCTTCTTTCTGGAGCATCTTGAATCATCGGATTTGCATAACTGTAGCAAAAGTTATGATTTAAACACTAAAACGTGTACAGTCTGAATCCGAATTCTTTGAATTTTTATCTTTGCACTCTCTTTGGCTTTTATCCTCATCCTGCAAGAGTTTAGGGTTGGGTAGAATTCTATCCTTCCCTCATCTTTAATAATTGCAACTTTAGCCCTTGCATAATTGCACTTTGACAATTGATATTTACATTTTGACTCTTGGGCTTCAAATATGGGCTTTTGGGCTTCATTAGGCTTTATTTCTTATAAAAATAAGAACTCGAGGCCTGCACACAATAAATCACAAAATATTAATAAATGTGCAGAATTAAATGAATAAATATGAAAATGTGATGGTAAATGTTATGATAAAAATGCATTTTTCACTACCAATCAAAATCTATTCCAAATGACCTCAAGAAGAACCCATCATGAGCCAACATTGACTCTCCAACTGACTGACTCTTTTAGTCCATATGTCTTCAAGACGGTCCAACCAAATTTGAGTAGAGCACACCAAACATCATCATCGACTTCAGCAAACTGGATGCACACCCCCTTCATGCAAGCTCAACTATCTTCACACCAGAAGATTAAACGTTAATCAAGATCACAACACTTCACCTCTACGTGAAGTCCAACTCTTTACCTTTACGTGAAGTCCGGCTCTTCACCTCTATATGAAGTCCCAATCAGCTTCTCAAGATCCCAAATGAACCATATAGCTTCATATGGGTTGCATCACAAAATAACTGCGCCTTTATGGTTGCCTACGTACCTCGCCCCAGGGATCAAGCCCACTGTAGTTTATTTGAAATGAGCTCCACTGAGCTTAAGCACCTATGACTGAATCTTCAGAAGTGAACCGAACTGGCTGAGTCATATGAACCTCCTCACTACCGTTATGGAGAACAACGGCCCTCACTTGTCGCGGTTACCAACTAAGATTCATGTTTTTTCACCCACTTTCGTGGTTTTACCTTGGTTCCTATTGCTGCAAATAATTCGACATTCTCATCAATATCTTCAACAAGTTCAGCATTAGAACGGGCTACATGATTTTCACCCGTGTCACATTCGTTGAATTCATTACTGATACCGAATCAACTGGAGATGGTGGAGTAGCATCAGCCTTCACCCGCTGCGATACATCCTTAGTCTTCATCCTCCTACCTGCTGAGAGATGGTAGACTTCAACAGTGAAGTCTCATTAAATGTGACATGCTGACTCAACACAATCTTCTTATTTCCAGGGTCCCATAACCTGTACCCTTTCATATTTTTTTAACATAAAAAAACACAAACTTCTTTGCTCGTGGATTCACCTTGTCATCTTTGACACTAAAGTAGGCTGGACTTTCAAATTTTCGCAGCAAACCGTGATCTTGATCAGCTTTCTTAGACAAAACATCCAGAGGAGTTTTTCCCTCTATCGCAGTTGATGACAATCCAGTTATAAGATGGCCAGCATACACAATCGCCGCAGCCCAAAATGATTTATCTAATTGTGCATTAGACATCAAACAACGAGCCTTCTCTAGTAAGGAACAGTTGATCTCCTTAGCCAACTCATGTATTTCATTTATGAAGTGAGTACCAATACCAATGTTCTGGCCAAATTGTAGGAATTGATTCTTGTATCTTTCAACGTTACCATTGTGTAGCTCCTTGATCTTCTTACCAGTCTGTTTCTCCATCATATCCTTCCACTTCACCAGCATACTTAGGGCTTCACACCTTTATCTCATGGGATATATCCAACAATGCCTAGATAAATTATCAATAAAAGAGACAAAGTACCTATGACCTCCAAGCGATGCGGTCTTAACAGGTTCCCAAATACTTAAGTGAACACAATCAAAAAGACCTTCAGAGTGGTGAGTAGGGGTGCTTAATTTCACCTTCTTCTTGTCCAGAACGTCGTGTTCACTCAATTCCATGTTGCAGGTAGATGCACCTTCCAATGATCCCTTTTTTGCTAGAGCTTGTAAAGACTTTTCTCCTCCGTGTCCGAGCTTCATCTGTCAGACCTGTGTGAAAACATCATATGAAGAAATAGAAGTCTCCATCTGACCTGTAACTGTACTACCCTTCAAGTAGTAGAGATTATTCCGACGGACGCCCTTCATAACCACCATCGAGCCTTTGGTCATCTCAAGAACACCATCTCGTATGGATACCACAAGACTCAACATTTTCAAAGCACCAACATAGATAAGATTCCTTTGAATGAAGGTACATACCTCATTTCCTTCAATTCTGGTACTATCCCATCAAACATCTTGATACAGACTGTACCTATCCCTTCCACATTACACAGATGATCATCACCCATGACAGCAAAACATCCATCTAGCTTCTCAAAGCTAGAAAACCAGGCCCTGTTCGAGCACACATGATAGGTAATTCCTATATCTAAGATCCACTCAGAATTACCTGAGTAACCAACAGTGGGAGTAGTAACAGAGAAAGAAAATATATGAGTCTAAATCTGATCCATCCGCCTGTGAAATACTGGCATGAGTAATGACCACATGTGTGAAATTTGCCTCGGTCTTCGACTCATTCTTCTTACCTTTGGTCTTCGGATAATCAATCTTCCAGTGCCCTAACTCCTTACATAAGGCGCACTGGTTCTTCTTCAGATCTCTGAAACCTGATCTGAACCTCTGCCCTTCCGATTGAAAATCCTGCCTCTTACGGCCAACGCCTCTGCTGTTGTGCTTCCTGAAGAAGACAATCTGTCCTGCCTTTTTACTTCATAATTCACAAGAGAAGCAGACACCTCATTGTAGTTAAGGGATTGACTTCCATTGATCAATATAAGAGTAAATGTCTTATACTCTTCTTCAGGAAGAGAATTCAATAGAATTACAGTCTTATCCTCTTCATTGATCTTCACATCCATATTAATCAGGTCTGTAAGAAGCTTTGTGTAGCTATTCATGTGCTCGTCTATGGAGATTCCCCTCTTTATTTGGAAACGAAAAGCCTCCTCTTCAACTGTAACCGCGATTTGATACTTTTCGTCAGATACTTTTCTCCAGGATCTCCCACAGGCTGTTGTTCGCCTCGGGAAAAATTTAAGGGATCGCAATAAAATTTCCTTGAATCAATGAAAAATTATAACAATCTCAAAAATTTCAAATACAAGAGAGGGAAGATATTCAAGCCCAAATCTTCTCTTTGTTTAGTGCTGGGTTCTTGATGTGGCGATGGAAAGTGAGTCTTGTTTTCTATTGACCGGATGAACGTCACAGACTTTTGGGAACTCTTCTCTTCGGACTATGGAAGGAGTAGCGCAGCTCCTGTCCAACGAAATCTCAAAGAGACTTGAGGCAAGAACAAATTTGTACTCAACAAGTTGTTAGAAGAGTTGAACTCTTTGTTTTTCTCGATGAAGAGCTCAGATCAGGAAAATCGATCCAAAGCTTCCAACTCCAATTTTTTCCCCTTGTGACCTCTTTTTCCATAGCAAACTAGGATATTTATAGGGGTTTCAGGGGTAAAACTGTCCCTAAAAATACTCCATAATTGGGGTAAACTCCCTCATTACGTGGGCAGTAATTGACCCAGTAATAGGGGCAGTTATAACAGAGACGTAGGGTTCCTCTGTGGTTGAAACGCGGGCTTTGAGCCTCGCGTTTAGCCATTAAGATAACGCTTGAGCTTCGCATCTGGTTAAAATGTGAGCTTCAAGTTCTGCGTTAAGTTCTATGTGAGACGTTGCGTCTTGGTCATGGGTGAAGTAGGGACGCGGGTTTTCGCCCCTCGCGTCTTGGCCCTGCAATGATGTTGAGGCGCGGCTCTCAAGTTCTGTGTCTTGTTCATTGCAGTGAAGTGGAGACGCGGGTTTCGACCCTTGCGTCTTGGTGCTGCGGTAGTGGTTATGATAGCCTCGCGTCTGAAATTTGGACTCTGCTTTCTGATGACTTGTCCTTAGTGATTTTTGAACAGCTTACAGAACCCCCTCCAAAGTTTTCAATATTTCGCGGTTGACTGGGACGGATTTCGAAATATTTTGGACGTTGGTTGGGTTTATGGTTCTCATGATTGGATTGACAATCATTTGAGGTGCTCTGAGCTTGATCTTGTCTGGAATGTGATCTTCGTGAGTGTACTATAAAACCCTTTGAAGATACCAGAGATGATCGTCATGAGTGTCTAGATACGCAGTTCAGACCTCCTCAGTGCTCTGAGCTGGTTATTGATGTACTGTTGAATCAGGGGTAATCAGTCGTCTGCTTGTGCCGGTGTACTGTTGAACTGATTACAGAAGTGAAGACTGAATGCAAGCCTTGTAGACGCACAAGTCATGTTGCTTTAGAGACGCAGCCCTCATTCGAAGTGGAGGCGCGTCTATCACTTTGCTGAAGATGCGTGACCATTGAAGGGATGCAGTTTTTGAAGTGAAGACGCAACCTTTAGAGACGCAGTCCACATTCGAAGTGGAGGTGCGTTGATTAGTCTCTAATTCTGCATAATTTTTATCACATCTGCATAGTTATTTGATGTAAAATTTGGCTAATAAAGCTTTGCTTGCTTGATCCTAGGTCCATGGTGTGCAAGTGAAGAAGAAGACTCTAAATCACCATTTAATGGGTGATTAAAGGTCTACCAATTAGCCATTGAGTTTAGAGTGAAGATTTTGTCAGCCCAGGGCATCAAATCTCGAATCTAAGAGATTCAAGCGACAGAAGACAGATGGGACGACGCGCTGCCCGAAACCAAGCGCGCGCCGCCCTGGCAGGGCCGCGTTTCCGCAGCCCTATGGGCGCGCGCGCCTGCGCTTTGGGCCAGGGGTCGTCCCCCTGGCCTCCTTTACCCTGGTGCCTATAAATACCCCTCCAGGGCCTTCAGTTAGGAGATATCCAGATAATAGAGTTGTATTTGTTGCTTTATTATTGTAGTTGTTTTAGTTTCCTTCTTCTTCTAGTTTTAGTTTTAGCCATTAGAGTGAAAGAGAAAGAGTGTGTACAAGTTATATTTGAAGGGTGACAAGCTAATACAAATAACTACTTCTCTTTCTTCTTTCTATTTACTTGTCTTTTCCATTTACTTTTATTTCCTTGTTGTAGTGTAACTCCTTTTCTCTTTACTTCTTCTTTTTGTTGTTGTTTAACTCCCTTCCTCTCTACTTCTTTTTTTTTTGTTGTTTCTTTTACTACCATGTCTAACTAACTTTTCCATTGCATGACTAACTAACTACTAACCCACTAATCTTTAACAACTTGATTGATAAACCCAAATGAGTCAATAGTGTCAACTAAGCCTTGTGCAAATAAGAGCTATGATATCTTAAGACGAGGGTTCTAACTCTAACTTACATTCAAGTATTCACTTTCTTATATTTCATGCTTAACGGGTTTTTGATAATCTATGGATTGCATGCTTTACTTGTTTTTGTAAGTTAGAGATTTTCCTTTTAACTTTATTGATACCATTAGTGCACTTATGTCTTCCCCTATTCTCGCCTTCAATTGGATCTTGATGAGGGAATGTCCAAGTTTTTTGCTGTGTTAAGCTAAGTTATAGGAAGAACTTTCACTCGATTTTCACGTGAATAGTTCCTATGCATAAGGGGCATGCTTGCCTATGATCCATCGTGAGGCTACATCTTCAAGAATTAGGGATTAGTGGGAGCAATTAGTAGAAAGTTAGCTATGCGCTTTTAAAATTAAGAAAAAATTCACTTTTACAAACCACAAATCATTCTAAAACAATTCTTGAAACCAACTTGTTTTCATTTTCAAATTCTTTATTTGAAACAAAGAACCTTCTCTTTTCTTGAACATAGAAGCCGCATCAAGCTTCCATTGCTCTCCCTCCTTGTGGATACGACCCGTATAGCCACTTCGCTACTACAGAAGAATCGTAAAAGCAGTAACATCGACCCACACTCTTTTTACTTATTCTTGTGCTTGCTTTTTGCCGATCAAATTTTGGCGCTGTTACCAGGGAGAGAATGACTTTGTTGTTCTATACTAAAGATTTTTTTTTGTTCTTGTGTGTAGGAGAAGTACCAAGGAGCTTACTATCACAGGAAGCGAAAGTGGTGGCCAAAGACATTGCACGAGAATTCATTTGCCCTCGAAAAATTCGTGTAAAAACGAGTTTCTCTAATTGAAGTACTAACGAACTCTTCTGCAGGGTTGCTGAAAGCCGCACAAAAAATTGCTTTCTAAAATCTTTTTAGTTCCTTTGAATGCTTCACCTTATACATGTGTAATAAACTCAACAGAAATCCACTTGTTGCTTAATTAAAATTTGGATTAGACTCTTGCATTTAGGGCACGTGTCTATTTCAATTCATTTCAATTTCTATTGAAGAGTGCTGGAGAAAAGGTGCGTGTGCATTCATATAGAATAGGACCAACATTTTGGAGTGATTTATCGCTTTGAGTGTTACCTTGTTGTGAATAAACTGTACACTTGCACAATTGACATTATGGGCTAAAACCCAAATAAACAAGATAAGGTGGGAATTTCATCACCCTTCCTTAGCCCAAAAACCATCTCTAAGTGCACTCACACTTTCCCAAGCCTTAACTAAAAATTGATAGACATTGGCCCTAAGGACATCTCAGACTCACTAAGAGATTAATCGAGGTTGGAAATTGCAAGAACTATACTCCTGCAAAATTGGTGTCTAAGGAAAGTGGATTGAGATGCAAAGCCTCGAAAGCTTCGTGGTTTGGCGTAATTAGGCCCATGGCTCACGCCCGGATGCCTCCCCCCGAGCTTTGCCCTTTCCTGCCCGATTAGCTTGTAGTCGAGTTCCTGCAACAATCTCCCTCGGAGAATCGACTAGTTAGGAGTCATCTAGGTCCAGGTACCTTAGACTAAGGCTTTGTGGTTGTTTTTCTTTCTTTTGTTTGTTTTTTTTATTCTTTTCGATTGTTTGTTATTTTCACGTTGTTTGTGGTATGCTGCACGCAAGAGTGGGCAAGAGATCCTGTATCTTTAGGATTAACTAGAAATACTTCCTTACCCTTGCATCCAGAACCTGTGATGGCATCACTTCAGGACAGATTTTACCCGATCAGAACCTCATTACCATCTTGTATAAAACTGCCTGAGGCAAATGGAAATAACTTTAAATTAAAGCCTCAATTCATCAACACTCTCCCAAAGTTTTATGGTTTAGAATCAGAGGACACATACTTCTTTGTTAGGAAATTTGAAGAAGTGCGCCTCATGATGCGTAATCCCCAGCTAGGAGACGATGCCGTTAGGTTACGTTTCATTCCCTTTTCCCTAAAGGACCTAGTGAAGAAATGGTTGTACAGTTTGGCGGTAGATTCTTGCACGACGAGGGATGATTTCGTCAAGGCCTTCTTGAAGAAATTCTACGCAATTCACAAAACCGCCCTCATTATGAAGAATATTATGTAGTTTAGGCAAGAACTGAGCGAACCATTTTGGAGATACTTTGAGCGATTCAAAGATCTCCTAGCTCAGTGCCCTCATCATGGTGTGGAGAAATGATGTTAGTGTCAGATTCTCTACGATGGATTAGATTATCAAACGAAACCCTTTTAGAAACTATGTGTCAGGAAGGGTTCTTGCAGAAGGATGAGAATCAGGGTTGGGATTTATTTGAGGATTTAGCTGAGAAAACCCTACAACGAGAGCCAGCCTCAGAAAAACTAAGAAATTCACAATCTATAACTTCAAGAGGAGAGCTCCTATCTCTAAAATCATCCATAGCTGCAGAAGCTAAGATTGCAACCCTAATGAGGAGAATTGAGGCTCTAGAGACAAAAAAACCTGCCAATGTCAACTAAATCAACCCACCATCAATTCACAATCCGGGTTGTTCATACTGTCAGGCACGAAAAAGAGTGCCCTATTTTCCATGCCCAGCAAGTGCCACTGGAACACGAAAAAGAGTGCCCTATTTTTCATGCCCAACAAGTGCCACCGGAACACCTGAACGCGGCCTACCACGGCCGCCCCATAATCCCTACTCACAAACATACAATCTAGGTTAGAGGAATCACCCAAATTTCTCCTGGGCCTAGAACAATCCTCCTAGGCCAAATTTCTCCCACAACTTTCACCATCCCAGTCCTCCACCAAACTTTCCCAGTCCAGCTTCATCTTCCTCCTCTCAAAGTTCATCGATGGAAAAGAAATTCAGCAAATTAGAGGAGAGTATGGAAGCTTTTATGAAGTCCCAAACCGCTTTTATGTAAAACCAGGAACAATCACTAAACAACCATTCACAGGCTATATCAAGATTGGAAATGCAGATGAGCCAATTAGCTAGCTCCCTAAGTGAAAGACCAAAGGGTGCTTTACCTAGTCAGCCGCTAGTTAACCCAAAAATCTCCAATCAAGCATATGAAATTCAGGATCCATCGATCAACCAGTGCAATGCTGTTCACACACTTCGATCTGAAATGAAGGTAGACAACTAGGTCTACCAACAGAAAAGTCCAGTCCATCCTGATCCTACTCCAGCCTCTACCTCTGCTAGTCCTCCAAAACTGCTCCTCAAACATCTGACGAGGACAAAGCTGCTGAACAAGTTCATAAGCCTGTAGCACCCTTTCCTAATAGGCTTAGGAATAATAATAAGAATATGCACATGGAGAAAATGCTAGAGATGTTAAACCAGGTCAAATTGAATGTGTCTCTTCTTGACGTTATCCAACAAGTCTCAGCTTATGCAAAATTTCTTAAGGATATGTGTATTAAGAAGAGAAAGACAAATGTGCCCAAGAAAGTGTTCTTGGCAACCAATATAAGTGAAATTCTATCTGGTCCCATTTCAGTGAAATACAAGGATCCCGGATGTCCCACAATGTCCTGCACCATAGGACAGACAGAAATTAGTAGAGAACTTCTTTATCTGGGAGCAAGTATCAACTTGCTACCCTCTTAGTATACCAGCAACTTGGGTTGGGCGAGCTGAGCCCAACCGGAGTCACCATTCAGCTAGCTGACTGATCTGTGAAAATCTCTAAGGGGGAAATCGCAGACGTTCTTATCCGGGTAGAGGATTTCATCTACCCCGTTGACTTCATTGTGCTTGAGACCCAACCTGTGTCCAATCTAAGGTCTCAAACTCCAGTCATCTTAGGGCGCCCTTTCCTTGCTACAGCCAATGCCATAATCAACTGTAGGAACGGGTCCATGCGATTGACCTTTGGAGACATGACGAAGGAAGTCAATGTCTTCAATCTCGGAAGACAACCAAGGGATATCAATGATCAGACATTTGAGGTCAATTCTATTGAAATCAGACTAGTGAGTATGAGGAAAGCATGGAGATAGACACAGAGGCAGAGTTTGATCTGGATTTTGAGGATTTTAATCTTGACCAGATCGTCGCTTCGGCAATGGACTGGGTGTTAAGCCCAAGTGTACCTCATCATGGGATTGAAAGTTCGGATATTACCTCCAATGAAGCAACACCTTCCCTAGAGCTAAAAGCCTTACCTGAACACCTCAAGTACGCCTACCTGGGCGGAAGAGAAACGCTGCCAGTCATCATAGCATCCCACCTGACTGAGCAACAAGAGGACAGCTTGATGTATATTCTAAAAAGACATAGGGAAGCCATTGGATGGACGATGAAGGATATCAAAGGGTTAAGTCCAGTCATAGTGCAACATAGAATCCATTTAACCGATGAAGCGACTCCCAAGAGGGACCCACAACGCAGGTTTAATCTGCTCATGCAAGAGGCAGTAAAAGCGAAAATTATGAAACTATTAGATAATGGGATTGTTTTCCATTGATTTTGCAAAGGGGAAAACTTACAAAAAAGAGGGTCGAGGAGCTAAATTACAAGTAACACAAAAGATTACAAGTAGATCTCCTCGGAGATTCTGGAGAAGTGTGCCGATAGGAGTCTGGTCAGCGCGCGACCACTTTGTCCCTTTGACGATGCGAGCGATGAGATTCCCGTCTCGCCTGGTTTGGGGAATCAGAGAATAGAAGGTTGGTAGAACCCTCTTGTTACTTCTCAAAACCGCCTTCGCTTAGGAATTCCTTCTCGCCTGGTTCCGGAGATTCCTTGAGAAGAAGGTATTAGGGTATCAGCACCCTGATTAGAAGAGCAATTCTCTAAAGTCTCTGAATTCTTGGAAGCAAGAGAATAGATCTCTGTTTAGCCTCTCTTTGCCTATGCGCGTGTATGCGTGTCTCTGCCTGTGGAGATCCCGTGCCGTCTCTCTGGGGGTCTGTTCTTTCTCCTTGTGCTCCTGGTGGGCTATTTATAGGGAGAGCAGGGGTATAATTGTCCCTTAAAAATATGAAAACAGATTGAATCGAATCTGTTCAAATCTGAAAAGTAGCCTTGCTGTGAGGCTAGAATTAGCTTTTGTGAAGCTAGAAGTAGCAGGTAGGTCGGTCCCCTGATTTGTTTTGGATTCTTTCCATATAATTGGAAGATCTCCCTTGATCCTCTTACTCGTTTTAGGAGAGTCAATAGATTATGACAATCAACTGCCAAATTTGATCTCAGATTTGATCTTGATTGGATTTAATCTTAATCCTGATTAGATTTGATCTCATCTGGAGATTTAATTGGTCAAAGGTTGACCATAGCAGACCCGCAGCGGAGCTGCCGCGTTGAGCTCACAGCGGAGCTGGAAGAAGCATCTGGCGAAGTCAGAAGAAAGCTCTTCAGCGGAGCTAGATAACATCTGTGACGAAGCTACCACTCTTCTGCGCGGTTGCGTGTGACTTCAGGCGAAGCTAACTCTCTGCGGAGTTAACTGAGTACTTCAGGCGAAGCTGTAAGTTAGCTTCCTGATGGAGCTGTGAATGGCTTCAAGGCGAAGTTGGATGATCTTAGCCTCTCAGGCGAGGCTATTCCTTTGGGCTCATGTGATGCTAAGTGTTGAGCTAACCTAGCATCTTAGACCTGCTGAGGTCTGTTTAGAGACAATTAGGGCTCACTGTCTGCTTTACTGGATCAGTAGAGTCCAAGTTGCTGCTTTGTCCCTCGGGATGGGTGAAAACTGGTCGTCAGCTTATCTGTCACTTGTCTTTTGTAAATGTCAACAAGTGCAGAACTGGTCGTCAGCTTGTCTGTCACTTGTCTTTTGTAAATGTCAATAAGTTTAGACATTGTTCAGGCCAGTCAGAATCTTGTCTTTTTTTTTAAAGTGTCAACAAGACTCCCTTCAAAGTTTTCGAAAGTCTGCAATGGCTCAGACTTTGAAATACTTTGAATTGCTTTGATTGATGGTATATGAAGTACGAACGTCGCCATGGTGGTTGAGTTCAGCTTCGCTTTTAATCCTGCTTTGGGATAGATTCGCCGAAGAATCGTGTAGATTCGCGACTCTGGGTAGCTTCGCGTCTTGGTAGCTTTGCGTTTGGGTGGCTCTGCGTCCGAGCCTTCCGGAATAAGTTCGCTTTGGAATGCCGTTCCCTTCCCGAGGCCAACTGCTTTCGGCCAGTTACGAGAAGGATTGCTCCTTTTTTGAGGTTAGAATAACCTCTCTTGCATTAATCGAGGGAGATCATTCCTCCCTTGTGCGTTTCCGAGGGAGAATATTCTCTTCCTCAAGGCTCAATAAATGCACGTTAACGAGGGAGATCGTTCCTCCCTTGCGCGTTTTCGAGGAAAACCGTTCCCTTCCTCAAGGCTCAATAAATGCCTTAAATCCGCTCGCGCTTTTATGCTTGAAGCCGTAGCGGTGCGCTCAGGCCATGAGACCTATAAATAGGACACTTGAAGTCCTCTGAAGAGAAGTGGTCTGCTCATATCTTCTCTTGATTATTAGAGAGAGATACTCAGATCTCTGAACTAGTGGGGATGCCCACTCTGGTCATTATCCGGCCAAGAACCGGTGAGTCTCGGTCATCCAGAGACTTTACCAATGAACTGATAACTTTTAGGGAGTTTATCTCCCTTAATTTAGCTCTAACAGCTGCCTCAGGGATTAATTTCCCTTGTTCTTCATTCTATATCTGACTGATCTGCAGAGAAGGGGTTCAGCCCTATTTCCCAGCTTCCCAGCGAAGCTATCTTTTGAACAAAGAAAGATCATTGCATGCTTGCTAAGTTCGCCATTTAGGCAAAAATTGGGACTTAGTCTCTTCGAAGTTGAGCCAGTCTTGCCATATCGGGTGGGGTCAAGACTGTGTCCCTCTGGATCAGTCTGGCTTAGCCATATAGGCGAGGCTAGGACTTGGCTTATGCTGAGCTAGCCCATCATCACTGTGCAAGCGAGGCTATCCTCTGCTTAACTGAATCGGAAATCCATTCTGCAACTAAATCGGATATAAATTGCTTCGCCCCAAAGAATTTGACTTAGCATTTCACTTTTGTAGCTTTTCCTTTGACTTACTGCTAACTTGTTTCAGTTTGCATTGCAGTGAGCTATGTTCGCCAGCCTTTCAATCTGATGAAAGAGATCAGAGACTTGTCTCTTGCTTTTCCAGTTGAAACTTTAATCCTAAGCAGGAGGAACAAACTGGGGCAGCTGATGTGTGTTCGCAGAAAAGGTTGGCAGTCGCTTATCCGAGATGATCCACTTCGAGGCAAGGCTGGTAGTCGCTTATCCGAGATGATTCACTTCGGGAAAGCGGACGTCACCTGTAAGGTCTCGGATCCTTTGCCAATTTTCATCAAAGACGATCCAGCCTTCTGGTGGCAACCTGGACCTTTGCCAATTTTCATCAAAGAACATCCAGCTTCTTGATGGCAAAATCTGCCATTAGGCGAAGGATTACGGCCTTGTGCAGGAGGAAGGCCTTTCGTGTCCAGTTGGTTAGGCTTGAAAGTAGATAGGATCACTTGTATGCCTTTGGAGCAAATGGTTCTGTTGTACGAAAGACAACCTTGATGTAGTAGTATCAATGTGCCTTCCCTTTTGAATCAATAAAAGTTTACTTTCTGCTTATCTGTTTTTGCTTCTCCTTCACTTGAATTGGTCCGGCGGAGCTAGACTTCATGCGAGGTTAAAGACATAATCCTTTCTGAATCAGGAACGCGCTTCCAGCGAAACTAACATGAAGTTTTCGCGAAGTTTGGACTGTGCTTTTAGCGGAGCTAAGGCATGCTTTCGGAAAAGTTATTGATACGTCGCGCTAAGTCAGCACTTGACTCGTGGCGGAGTTAGCCCTTGGTGGGGCTAAATCAGCACTTCTCGGGAAGGCGCTTTAGGCGCCGTTTCAAATTAATTTGAAACGACAGCCTGTGCTCTTTTCAAGGCGTCGTTTAGGCAATCATCAGCCTATAAAAGCCTGATCGGGCTTTGAAAGAGAAGACACTTCTCTTTGAATTTTCAGAGAACTTCTCTCTACTTCCTCTTCTTCTTCGTTCAAGATTTCAAGAATCTTTTCAGTTCTTCAATGGCTCCCAAGAGACGATCAGGAAAAGAGGTTGTAACCTCTACGACGGAGGGTCCTTCTCCTCCTCCGGTCATCGAATGACCGATCGCCAGTAGGGATCTTTCCCTTTTGATCAGAGATTTTCATCTCTCTCTTAAAGCCAATTTCTGGCTATCTTTAGATGAAATCTAGAACGATCAATCATGATCTTGTGATTTTAGGGAGTTCAATTCCCTGAATTTCCCTTGATTTCTTGACTTGGAATACTAGAACCGAAGGGTCTCTTCTTTAAGCTTCCAGGCGAAGCTATCCCTTAGGCGGTTCACATCCTGTTAAATGATAGGATGCGAGGCTAACCTTTGGAGTGTAACTGAAAAGGACCTTAATGCTTTTAAAATAGTCTTTAGGCAATAATACCCTTCTGACGAAGTTAGCCCCTGGGGCTTTGTCGCATTCTGTTGTTCGAGGCCAAGCTTCCAGAGCGAAGCTAACACTTGGATATTTTTCCTGCATCCTGCCTTCATGTGGAATGCGGAATTACACTGCAGCTGCGAAGCTAAGCTTCGGGGCGAAGCTATCATTAGGCCAGCTTCACTCGGAGAGCGAGGCTATGCCTTAACAAAAGTTGCATTTTTGTTTTAGCCTTTGTTTGGCTGATGAATCTAATCATAGTTTTTCTTTGTTCTTGCAGTGCACTATACTCCTGGTCCTTTGAACAGTCTCTTCAGCACAGCCAGGAGACTAGATGACAATGTCAACTTGCAGTTTCAAGGGCAGGCCTCGCTGTTCAGCGAGCGAAGCTCTCCTGCTCGGGATACTCTTGTTCATGGTGGGGATCAACGCACCATGAGGAGTATCTTAACTACTGCTCCCCTTGAAGATTCCGACCGAAGAATCTATCAGAAGCCCGGCTTCATGTTCGGAGATGCAGCGCCAGACCATGATCGCCAGCTGCTAGCCGGAGAGGGGCAGTGGATTTTCCAATTAGATGGTGAGAAGTTCTATCTCCCGTCTAGCAAGCGGCATTTTCCCTTGTCTTTCTTTCAATGCGTGACGAGGGCTCGGAAGATGCAGTGGCAAGTGAGTCAGACTACTGAATCCGTTCACGTAGGGAAGTTGATAATTCCCTCACGCGGTTACACAAGAGCGGGGCCTCCTCACTGCATAATGGGTCTCCACCCTGGGAATGTACTCCCAGACATCCCAGTGGGAGAAAATCCTGCGGTGGTGCAGACCTTTGGGAATCAATTCTTTAAGGTTCGTGGCAACTATCCAGCCACTGATTTCAGGACTCCAGGGTGGATTCTGAAATCACCTAGAGGGGGGGTGAATAGGTGATATGGCTAATCTATAAACTAAATGCGGAAGCTAAAAATAAATTGCAACACACTTAATACAACCAACAAGTGTAGCCGAATTCCCCGTGAAGGGCTCTGGACTAACTCCTCTTGATTCCCCTAGATAAGGGTTGAGGTGCTATATGAAGCTCTCGTGGTTAAGTACAAGTGAGGCACACAAACAACCAAGCATATAAGATGAATAGGCAATATGAATATATGCAAGGCACAACACAAGCAATATATGATATGAATGATATGAATGATGCTATGCACAAATGTAAAGAGAGAGTTAGAGAGACAATGGATCAAATGCAAACACAAAGATATGTTTCGAGGTTCGAGCCCCTAGCTCTACGTCCCCGCCTTCACCGAGAAGGATTTCCAATCCACTATCTCGTCCACCTAGGACTCCCACCGAGGGAACCTCCACCGAGGAGGATTTGTACAACAACGGAGTACCCAACTCCTCTCTAAAACACCACCTCACAACCGAGGGGTAGGCCCGTAGCCAAACAACAACCAATCCACCTCTACCGAAGAGGGATAAGGCCCGTAGCCAGACAAACAACTCAATCACCTCTACCGAAGAGGGATACAAACCAATACCACTCCGATCAACCTCTACCAAAGAGGGATACAACAAAATAAGGAGGGTTTACAACTTGGAGGCTTAATCAACCTCAAACACTTCTCTTTTTCCACAAACAAAGATCCTAATAGAATAGGATAGAAGATAGCTCAAGTGTGAAAAAACTAGAGTTTGGAAAACAAAAACTCAAAGAAAAATACTTGGAAAAACTCTTGTAAAAGATAGAAATGAAGAACCAAAACAAATCTCCCAATTTTCTATTTTCTTTGATTTTTCCAAAAACTCTAAAACAAATAAAGATAAATCTTTTGAAGCTCTAAACACTTTTGAAAACTTTTTTTAAACACCAGAGAATATAGAAATTTTTCTTTTCAAAAGTCTTGTCAAAAACCCCAAGAGATGAGGCTTAAATAGCCTCTCTCAAAAACTAGCCGTTTGGCTGTTTCTGACAGCCAGACAGCTGGCGGTCGACCGGCCGGTCGATCGCCAACGATCATAAATATGACCGTTGGAGCAGCCCGGTCGACCGCCCGGTCGACCGCCTAGATACAGAGAGCAAAGCTCTCTGGTCCGGTCGACCGCCCAGTCGACCGGCCCATTACCTGGCCAGACGTGCACAGACCTGTGCACGTCGGTCGACCGACCGGTCGACCGGCTCTGGCTTACGGTCGACCGGCCCGGTCGACCGCCAAAGCATGGCAGCCAATTTCTGGGTCAGAAAATCATGTTAAAAATATTTTAATAAATCTTGTAAAATATATAAAAATCTCCAAAAATAGTTTTAACATTTTGCATTGATATATAAATATGTGATAAAAATTTCAACTCAAATATCAAGCAATTTGAACTATTTTTGTGTCTTGAAAATTTTATCAAAAACGAAAACTGTATTTTATCAAACTGTGATTTTTCAACACATGAATAGGAAAGTCAAAATATGTTTGTATAAGAAGTTTAAGCATGCATGTATAACTAGAATACATCTACTATACATATAAACCATTTAAACTTGTTTTGATCAATCTATTCATGAAAACAAATATCGGTTAAACTAAAAACCGAAAAACCATAAAACGTGTGTGTTGTGCACTTGAGCTTATCAACTATTATTATCTTTACAAATGGATCTAAACACACTAAACTAAAACTAGGATACCTAAGTCTTCTTGACGATCTTCAATCTTCAAGCCGACTTGATCCCAAACGCGATCCACCGAGTGCAAAGGTATGATCTTGATGCTCGGGCACTGGAATCACCATGAAAAGCTTCTAAACTCCTTGTTGAAACTAATCACCAACTAATATCTTGCTAAATGATCTGAAACTTAAAATCACAAGATTATTAGTAAACATAACTACATGAGTTAATCATCATCAAAACTAGAGTGGAAGGCCTCCGGGCCAATAATCTCCCCCTTTTTGATGATGACAAAACTCATGGAGTTATATATGCATGGATTAAAGTTAAGCTTCAAGGAAGCTCCCCCTTAACTCATGCATAACACAAAACAAATAAAGATGCAAGGAATACTAAATATGAATATGCATCAATCCAAAACATGCTCTTGATATCAATTTAATAAAACAAATACATTTTCAAAACAAGCTCTTGATACCAATTGCAAAACAAAACTAATTATACCTTTTACAAGTTCTTGATACTAAAAATAAATATGTTCTTTAATTAATGTCCTTGATACCAATTGAACTTAATAAAAATATAAAACATGCATATAAAAACATGCATATAAACACAAATTATTCTCCCCCTTTTTGTCAATCATCAACAAAGGGGTAAACACTCAAAACAAAACAAAAAAAATCTTCTCCCCCTTTTTAATACAAAGAATCAATAAAGGAAGATGTTCTCTCCCTTTTTGTCTAAAACAAAAACAATGTCAATAAGGGGTCATTAAACAAATATGATACCAATTAAAAATATGTCAATGAAATGCATATTGATACCAATTGAAATTAAGCATTATAAATTTTGAATTTCTAAACAAAAATCTTGATACCAATTGAAATTATTATTCTTTTAAAAGCAAATGATACCAAATTGAAATTCAATATTTTCTATCATAAAGTAAGGGAGTGGAATACAAAACCAATTGAAAGATAAAATACAAGATTTTCTCCCCCTTTATGAAATACCAACTAAAATATTGCATAAGCTTGAATAAGGATACCAATTGAAAACAAATCAATTGAAACAAAGTTGAAGCTCAAGCTTAGCATAAAACATATATATGTATGAAAAATTAGATACCAATCGAAATTGATACTATTTGAAGAGTATGCATACATACATAAAAATATATGAGTATACCAAAATGTCAATATTGATACCAATTGAAAGAATCCAATGATACCAATTGAAACAACAATAATATCAAATGTATATCTCATATTCCTATCCTCCCAATCATGTTCAAGTTTAAAATGATTTTCACTATAAAGCATACATGAGCATGATCTCCCATCCAACCGCCCGTTGAAGGTAGGGGTTTTCAAAAATAAAGATTTGGAAATATAGTATGTTTGAAAACATCTACCATAACGAAGAATACGAACTAGTTAAATGGAAAAATTTGTTAACTAGTACGAGATCCTTCAAGTAAGGAATAAAACAAAAATATTATTCATGAAACTATGTAAATCACATGATCACTAAAAACACTCAAAGTCCATAAAGCTCATATCATACTCATGAACACAATCATGAGAAACATTTAAATGAAGTGAGTGCACAAGTGTTATGTGAAACATATAATCATGAAAATAGTCAATTAAGCTCAAAATTCCTTAAAACATGAAAATCATCAAAACTATTTAATCTTCAAGGTCTATGTATGTCTTATACAAACTAAGGTATACATACATATCCAAAACATGACGAGTCCACAATAATATGTGCATGAAGGCACGTGGCTCAAAGGATGTATATGTATAAATAATAGTTTGGACAAGATAGACATATACATGAAGTTAAACATAAATTCATAAAACAAATCCGAAAATGGGAATGCAAGTTTAAAATGCATGAATAATCAAAACTAGACTATACTAGCACATCTAATGGGAACAAATAAGCATTCAAGCACAAACATATATAAATTTATTTGTGGCCCACTATATGTACAAGTATATACCTAGTCTTAATGAAAAACTAACATTTAAACAAGTAATGAGATCATGAAGCATAAAATAAGACAAAAATTAACATGATAAACATAAACATGATTATTATGTAAATCCACATGTTATTAGAGTTATGATAAACATGATAGCTAAACAATGGTGAGAGCACAAAAAATAGTCCATATTAAACATGGGTGTCTCAAAGGCTATACATGCATGTCAAAGGTCTAATAATCATGTCATTTTCATAATAATCTATAAACATCAAAACATGCTATAAACAATGAATATGAAAAGCATGTAAATAAAAACGGGAGTAAAGGATTGTCACCAAAACCGAAGAAGCAACTCTCCTTGTCTCCAAAATATGGTGGTCCTCTTTACCAAACTTTCTTTGAAAGTGATGCATCCAAATAATCCACATGAAGCTCGGAACGCATCCACTCCAAGGTACTGATACTCTCACGTCATGTGAGAGCCCACACCTACATCAAAAACAATAGGGGTGGTTTTTGGTACCATATCCTTTTGGGTCCATGGGGGTTAGTCCCTTCTCTAACCCAAACAAATTTATTTGCTAAATTAACATCATGTATACGATCAAAGTAAAATTTAGCAAGGTGGCCCTTACGTCCACAATGTGTACAAGTGTACACATGAGCATACATAGTGTTATGGTGGGACCGTGGGAAGCATGTGTATGCCGTGGAGGGTGTGCATGTAAAGATGGAATTTGTTTCTTGCGAAACATGGATTCCAAACGTGTATGACTAGAAATACAATGGCTCAAAGTGGAGCCCAAACTATCAACACTCTTCTTAAGCAAAGATATATCATTTTCAATTAAAGAAGAAGTGTGGCATGCAATAGGTGTTCTAGGTGAAACTACCCTAGCATGGCAAACATGTGAATCTAAATCATTTTTCAAAGTTTTATTTTTATTTAAACAAATTTCTAATTCTTTTGAAATAAAATCAATTTCATTTTTCAAAGAATTGTTATCTTTTAAAATAAAATCTAATTTTGAAGATAAAGCTTCATTTTTCTTCAAAATAACATTACAATCATTTTTAGATTTTAAAAATTTATTTTCTTTAAGTGCAAGATCAAGTTGAGATTTTAATGAATCCCTATCATTAGAAATCTCCTCTTTCTCTTGCAAAATCATGTTAAGCTTAGAAGAAAAATTCTCTTTTTCTTTATTTAAAGCACAAGTCTTCTTTTTCAAAAGGTTGTATTTTTCCAATAATTTTTCACACACAATAGATAGTTCTTCATTCAAGGCATGGGCATCAATATAATTATTTGAAGAACTAGCATTATCATCATTATCTAGTTGGGATTCTGAAGATACCTCAAGGGAGTCATTCCCTTGGACCATCAAGCATTGAGAATCGGATTCTCCACTAGATTCCTCCTCTTGTTGGATAGGCATTTGAAGTTTGGAGGTGGTTGTGGTTGTCAATTTGTTCCACACTGCAAAAGCGGAATCAAGATTAGAAACATGCATAAGATCTTCTTTAGGAAGCGTGCTTCTAATGGCCTCAAGGGCTTGTGCATTTGCCCCTATATGATTGCTATTACCAAGATAGCATTTCTTGGTAGCGGCAAGGAAAACATGCAATCCTAGGGTCTTCAAATAACAACTCATCATAACCTTCCAAATCTCAAGTCTAAAAATATCAAACATAGGAGGGCTATCCATGAGTGCAAACTATATGTGTGCAAACAAATATATGCAAATGCAAATGTAGATTAACTAACCAAGACCTCACTCCTAGGTGGTAAACCTAAGTATCAGGAGCGTAGGCTCTGATACCAATTGAAATCACCTAGAGGGGGGTCAATAGGTGATATGGCTAATCTATAAACTAAATGCGGAAGCTAAAAATAAATTGCAACACACTTAATACAACCAACGAGTGTAGCCGAATTCCCCGTGAAGGGCTCTGGACTAACTCCTCTTGATTCCCCTAGATAAGGGTTGAGGTGCTATATGAAGCTCTCGTGGTTAAGTACAAGTGAGGCACACAAACAACCAAGCATATAAGATGAATAGGCAATATGAATATATGCAAGGCACAACACAAGCAATATATGATATGAATGATATGAATGATGCTATGCATAAATATAAAGAGAGAGAGTTAGAGAGACAATGGATCAAATGCAAACACAAAGATATGTTTCGAGGTTCGAGCCCCTAGCTCTACGTCCCCGCCTTCACCGAGAAGGATTTCCAATCCACTATCTCGTCCACCTAGGACTCCCACCGAGGGAACCTCCACCGAGGAGGATTTGTACAACAAGGGAGTACCCAACTCCTCTCTCAAACACCACCTCACAACCGAGGGGTAGGCCCATAGCCAAACAACAATCAATCCACCTCTACCGAAGAGGGATAAGGCCCGTAGCCAAACAAACAACTCAATCACCTCTACCGAATAGGGATACAAACCAATACCACTCCGATCAACCTCTACCAAAGAGGGATACAACAAAATAAGGAGGGTTTACAACTTGGAGGCTTAATCAACCTCAAACACGTCTCTTTTTCCACAAACAAAGATCCTAATAGAATAGGATAGAAGATAGCTCAAGTGTGAAAAAACTAGAGTTTGGAAAACAAAAACTCAAAGAAAAATACTTGGGAAAACTCTTGTAAAAGATAGAAATGAAGAACCAAAACAAATCTCCCAATTTTCTATTTTCTTTGATTTTTCCAAAAACTCTAAAACAAATAAAGATAGATCTTTTGAAGCTCTAAACACTTTTGAAAACTTGTTTTAAACACCAGAGAATATAGAAATTTTTCTTTTCAAAAGTCTTGTCAAAAACCCCAAGAGATGAGGCTTAAATAGCCTCTCTCAAAAACTAGCCGTTTGGCTGTTTCTGACAGCCAGACAGCTGGCGGTCGACCGCCAACGGTCATAAATATGACCGTTGGAGCAGCCCGGTCGACCGCCCAGATACAGAGAGCAAAGCTCTCTGGTCCGGTCGACCGCCCGGTCGACCGGCCCATTGCCTGGCCAGACGTGCACATACCTGTGCACGTCGGTCGACCGACCGGTCGACCAGCTCTGGCTTACGGTCGACCGGCCCGGTCGACCGCCAAAGCCTGGCAGCCAATTTTTGGGTCAGAAAATCATGTTAAAAATATTTTAATAAATCTTGTAAAATATATAAAAATTCCCAAAAATAGTTTTAACATTTTGCATTGATATATAAACATGTGATAAAAATTTCAACTCAAATATCAAGCAATTTGAACTATTTTTGTGTCTTGAAAATTTTATCAAAAACAAAAACTGTATTTTATCAAACTTTGATTTTTCAACACATGAATAGGAAAGTCAAAATAAGTTTGTATAAGAAGTTTAAGCATGCATGTATAACTAGAATACATCTACTATACATATAAACCATTTAAACTTGTTTTGATCAATCTATTCATGAAAACAAATATCGGTTAAACTAAAAACCGAAAAACCATAAAACGTGTGTGTTGTGCACTTGAGCATATCAACTATTCTTATCTTTACAAATGGATCTAAACACACTAAATTAAAACTAGGATACCTAAGTCTTCTTGACGATCTTCAATCTTCAAGCCGACTCGATCCCAAACGTGATCCACCGAGTGCAAAGGTATGATCTTGATGCTCGGGCACTGGAATCACCATGAAAAGCTTCTAAACTCCTTGTTGAAGCTAATCACCAACTAATATCTTGCTAAATGATCTGAAACTTAAAATCACAAGATTATTAGTAAACATAACTACATGAGTTATTCATCATCAAAACTAGAGTGGAAGGTCTCCGGGTCAACAGATTCACCCTCCCAAGGCATGGTGGAGGGACTTGACTCTATATGTCCTTACTCATTTTGAGGAGGATCTGGAGAGGCTGGGGCTTTATGAGGCCGTCAGGGCGACCTGTTATGGCATTCAGATGAGCTTAGCGTTCTTCTATGCCATCTTTGAGTTATACTGCCCGGCTACAGGGACCTTCTTTACCCCTGTTGGTGAATTGGGTATGGCTTTGCAAGAGATGTGAGAAGTCTCTGCTTTGCCTTTGGGATCTCTCCCATACGAAGAATATTTTCCGTGCGAGGCGGAATTGGCACTTCTGGAGAAGCAGGAGCCCGCCTTGTTTGAGACCTATCGGGAGTTGATGTGCCATTTGTACATTTGCTCCAGCATGCATGGGAGCCATAAGGGGGCTTCATGCAGTTTGAAGAGCTGGGGAAACTATTTGTTCCCTGACATGGAGAATACTCCTGAAGCGGCTCATTGTGGAGTTGCTGATGAAGACATCTTTCGCCGGATGCAAGAGCATTCTCAAGGGGATCTAATTCTGGAAGAAGATGACGGCCCCTATGAGAAAGGCGATATTCTTCGGAGTTTCCACCACCAAGCTCGTCGGCCGACGTCCCGGAAGTCACTTCTGGCTGGTTTCTTGACGGTCTGGTTGAAGAGATGCGTGGTGCCATCTTCTTCGGGCGATGTCATTCATCCGACTGTCTTGTTGCCTGCTGTTCGTCTAGTCCATGGTCGCTCTCTTGGACTTCTTCCAGCCATGGTGTGCTGTATTTAGAGAGGCCTTCGCGCATTGACGGAGGCTTCCTGTAGGCCACCAACGACGAAATGGGGAAAGGGGACTATTTTGTCCTGCGATGGACCAAACCCCAGAATAGGCCTGCCATACACTTATTTGATGGCGTGGTTCGCCCTTCACTGTCCTTCCATCATCAAAGCCGGAGAGGACCCCCTAGAAGGTGTTCGAACGGCGCTTCTCCATCGATTCGAGGGATGTTCATGGTTGAAGACTTACGTGGCTGCGGCCCGTAAGCTACTATGCCGCCGTGATGTCTATACCCTTTCCCGCTGCTTCCCCTATATTCAGGGTGCGGGCTATGGTGAAGAATTCAAGGACGTGGGAGAAGGGCAGACGTCGTTGAGCCGGGGAATCTTTGAGTGGCTAGTTAGCATTCGGCCCTCACATTTGTTATACAGAAGCGGGGACACCTGTTACTTGGATCCTTATGTTTCAAGTCGGTTTGCCCGTCAGTTTGGGTATGACCAACTGTACGTAGGCAATCCAAACAGCAATCTGGCTTTCATGGGGAGCCTCATCGATGGAGCCCGTGCCTGGAGGTTCTTCATTGCTGGCTGTACCGAAGCGCGACTGTGCATGCCGCTAAGGACTCTGAACCTTTTGACGACCCTGAGATTCTGCCAGTGGTATACGACCTCAAACTCCACACCCACCAGATTTTCTATTAATTCTTCTGGTGTGAAGTTAATTTCTCAGCGGCTGAAGCGGAAGGTCACTGAGAAGAGCGAGGGTAAAAGGGTTCGCGTCTCAGGCCTCGGGGAGTTCATTGCTGTCGATGATAGCGAAGCCTCGGATGTAGGAAGTCCTCGCTTCGAAGCGATACATGTGCTGAGACTCCAGCAGCTGCTTCTGGCATGGTGGGGACGGCCCACGTAGAACATGCCGATGTTGAAGAAGTGGAGGAAGAAGATCCCGACGTCCCCCTCAAGCGAAAGCGAGAAGGTAGGTCTCATAGGAAGAGGGTAGTGAAGAAGCCTCGTCGCTATGCTCCTACGGTTGTTGCAGAGGGCGAACCATCTGCAACGCTTCCTCCTCCTGCCCCATTAGTAACTGAATTGTCAGTTCCTAAACCGACTACTGGTGAAGCCGCTCCGGACCCGGGTAAGATTAGCTTCGTCCCTGTAATATACTTTTTATGTGTTCCGGACAGCTCATTACTTACTTTGTGATTCAGGAACTGAGGCGGTGAGAAGCCCGAGAGCTGAAGCTGTCAGAGAACAAGGGGAGCATTATGACCCCTTGTTTACTAATAAGGAGGGCGATGAAGCTGGCTATTTCACCATCTTGGAAGAGTCTGGAGGTGATGCGGCTGATGTAGGTCCTTCGGGTGCTGGGACTTCGAAAGGAAGTCCCGAAGCCTCTAGCTCCTTTGGGTGGACCACGGAGGGTTCGGCAAGTGAGGGTGAGCCGGCTATTCGTGTTGATTCTGCCAAAGATTTTCCAATGGAGCCGGTAGGGACTGATGCAGCCGTCAAAACAATTGAGGCGACATTATCTTTTCGTACTGTTCTGACCTTTCGACTCCTGCTATTTATTGTGCCTTGCCTAAACAAAGTCTTGTTGTAGGTGTTCCGCCTCTGGGTGCATCGACTTCAAGAGAGCCAACCTGTCTTCCTGAGTGATCCAGGGGTGAAGTAAGCACTTCGACTGCGACAGATGCTGCTGAGTTGGATGCTTTGTACGGCGACCTGCCCTCTTATTAGCCTGAACCAGCCAGAGGAGCTGAAATTGAGGGGACGGTAGTCATGGAACCAACCTTGCTCCCAACTATATCAATGAGTGAGGTGCCATTGGTTTCGCTAGTGCCGCCTACCTTGCCAGGTACAGAGCTGAGGGTGATTACCAGTCCTACTTCTCCAACACTGGTGGTTGAGCCCGCTCTCCCGGAAATAGTTACTAGTCCGACCTCGGTTGTGGCTAGTGTACTGGTTTCAATGGAGACTCCCCCGAGATCACCGATGACCTCTCATGTTGCTGCAGCTAGTGCTTCTGCTATTCCTTCCACAGTAGTATCAATAAAGCCAGTGGAATCTTCAGGGGCTGCTCGTCTGCCAGGAGTGATTGAGGCCGAGAATGAGTTTGTGGATGAGCTAGTTGATAGCTTTTATAAGGGCTTGAAGCGATCCATTGCTTTGATCTTGAAGGCTCAACTACCTCATTTTCTGTTTTAAAGGTGGTCCTCTCCCGAAGCATTGAGAGTATCCGAGACTTTGGAGGGGATGACCAGGCCGCTGCATTGGAGCTTCTGGTGGACCAACTTGAGAGGGATGTAGACGAATGGCGCCGTCTTAGCCATTCGGACCTGGAGTCTTCAGTTGATGAGCAGCTTGCGCACCTTGTCGCTTAGATGCATGAAGCTCATCTTGCCGCTCAGGAAGCCGCTAAGGCCATTTCTTCCGACTTGAAATCCTTGGAGACAAGGAAAGTAGAGTTCGGGGACGTCATAGATGCTTCTAGCAGTGCTCTTCTTGACGCTAAAGATAAAATTGAAAAAGGCCAAGGAGATGATTAGGAAGGCAAATCTTCTTTTATCCAAGGCTGAGCCAGTGCGTCTTGAAGAGGCTGCCCGACTTGAGCAACTTAAGGCTCAGAGTGACGAACTCTTACGGCAAGAGGTAGCTCAGAGGGCAACCTTGGTTAAAGTTGAAGCTCGCTTGGCCCAGACAGCGAGCTTTAATGAGGCTGAGCTGAGGTCGCAGGCGCTTGTCCGGGCTGCTGATGATAGGAAGGCAAGGCTGGCCATCCTTGAAGGACGGATCAAATCTTATGAAGCACCATCATAGCTTGTAATATGTGCCTTCATGTATCCCTCTTTTTAGAATCAATGAAAAGTGATTTTACTTTGACTCCCCTGTGTATTTTCGACTTGTTTTATCCTTTGAATTGTCGCTTTCAAATTATATTGCAGCCGTTTGAGAAAATAGTCCTTACTGGATTGAATAATGAGACTTGGCTATCTGCCGGTTCAGAGGTCGCAATGACGTAACCGATTGAGAAGCCACCAAGCTCGAAGTAGTCCTTGTCGGACTGAAAGGTGAGACTTGGCTATCTGTCGGTTCAGAGGTCGCAATGACATAACCGATTGAGAAGCCACCAAGCTCGAAGTAGTCTTTGTCGGACTGAAAGGTGAGACTTGGCTATCTGCCAGTTCAGAGGTCGCAATGACATAACCGATTGAGAAGCCACCAAGCTCGAAGTAGTCCTTGTCGGACTGAAAGGCTTCACTTGTCTTTTGTAAATGTCAACAAGTTTGGAACTGGTCGTCAGCTTGTCTGTCACTTGTCTTTTGTAAATGTCAACAAGTTTAGACATTGTTCAGACCAGTCAGAATTTTGATAGAATTTGGAAAGAGGTCTCGTTTTCATTGCGAAAAACGAGGAGATCACTGTCATAGGTTTAATGTTAACGTAACAGCGAAATGGATGCCAGAGGTTATACTGTTAAACATAGCATAAAAGGGGTTTCGTTCTAACAGGGAGAAATGAGGAAATCACTGTCATAGGTTTAGTGTTAACGTAACAGCGAAATGGATGTCAGAGGTTATACTGTTAAACATAGCATGAAAGGGTCTCGTTCTCACGGGGAGAAACGAGGAAATCACTGTCATAGGTTTAGTGTTAACATAACAGTGAAATGGATGCCAGAGGTTATACTGTTAAACATAGCATAAAAGGGTCTCGTTCTCACGGGGAGAAATGAGGAAATCATTGTCATAGGTTTAGTGTTAACGTAACAGCGAAATGGATGCCAGAGGTTATACTGTTAAACATAGCATAAAAGGGTCTCGTTCTCACGGGGAGAAATGAGGAAATCACTATCATAGGTTTAGTGTTAACGTAACAGCGAAATGGATGCCAGAGGTTATACTTTAAACATAGCATAAAAGGGTCTCGTTCTCACGGGGAGAAATGAGAAAATCACTGTCATAGGTTTAGTGTTAACGTAACAGCGAAATGGATGGAGAGATTTTTATATGTGATCTTACCATTCTATGGATGAGAATCGGTAAGTGATTTTGGAGAGGGAATCAAATGGGAACCGGTCCCTTAGGATTTTTAGCAAATCCTCAGCTGTCAACGGGTTTGATATGCCTTTACCAACTACCGTTTGAGTCGGGCTAGCCATGCTATTCCCCTCAGCATGATGAGTTGTCGAGGACTTATGTTGGGCTTAAAGGCCAACATTTTCCTCTATCCTTAACCGTTAAAGGTGTTGGATCATTTGGTTAGTGCATATAACCTTGATTCTCCTTTGAGACAACCAGTATATGACCAGGTTCCTACTGGTTTATGGTTGTACGATCTCGTTTGAAGGAAGAGAAAGGCTCTCTTTCTGCGTACCTTGGATTTGAAGGTCTTGATCAGAGGTGTAATGTTAACTTGATCGTGAGAAGGATCCTTAATCAAGGATAATACTTCTTTAAGAATTTGCCATTGATCGGCATCATGAGTAAATCACCATCTGAAGTCATAAGGCGATATGCTCCATTTGAATAGACTATTTCTATTACAAACGGTCCTTCCCATTTAGGCTGAAATTTGCCTTTGGTTTTGTGCGTCATGATCATCGGTCGTCTGACGGCTAAAACCAGATCTCCTTTCTGGAAGATTCTTTGTTTGACCTTCTTATTGAAGGCTTTTGAGATTCGAGCTTGATACAACTCCATGTGTTACTGAGCTTGTAGCCGCTTCTCATCTAGGGCTTCAAGCTCTTGAAGACGCAACTGATCATTGTCCTCTGATGTGACCTTAGTGGTCAGAGCAACCCGTAATGACGGCACCTGGATTTCCAATGGTATGACTGCTTCACACCCGTACACCAAGAAAAAAGGCGTGTTGCCTGTCAGGGTCCGAACCGTGATTCGGTAGGCCCAAAGACATTCACCAAGCTTTTCGTCCCAATCTCGCTTATTCGAGGAGACAAACTTTTTGAGTAACTTGATGATCGTTTTGTTGAATGCTTCCGCCAAGCCATTTGCGGCGGGATTATAGGCAGTTGAAGCCACATTCTGAATTCGGTATTTATCGCAGAATCGATAGAATACTTGGCTTATGAATTGGGGACCATTATCATGGATGATCCGCCTAGGGACACCAAATCGATGAATGACATGGTGTTTGATGAAATTAACCACGTTAGAAGTTTTGACTTCAACCAGTGGTATGGCTTCTGCCCACTTTGAAAAGTAATCAGTTATTGCCAGGATAAACCGGTGACCTCTTGTCGAAGAGGGGCTGATTGGCCCTACGACATCGATTCCCCATGCTTCAAATGGCCATGAAGCAACAGTTGGGTGGAGTAACTCCGGAGGCTGGTGTATGAAGTCCGCATGAATTTGATATGCTTTACACCTTCGTGCATATTGGATGGAATCGGCTATCATGGTTGACCAATAATATCCAAGCCTATGCAACCTGTCTTTAAGTTTTGGACCTGACTGATGAGCTCCACATATGCCATCGTGTGCTTCTTTAAGCACTTCCTGTGCCTCTGAATTAGAAAGGCAACGGAGAAGGACACCGTCATATGAACGACGGTAAAGTGTCTTCAAAGCTGGATCGTAGTAGAAACGGAGAGACCTTCGTCTGATAGATGCCGCTTCTTTAGGATTGTCTGGGAGCAGACCATGTAGAGCATAGTCGATGAGAGGAAATCGCCAATCTCTCGGCTCAAGATCCGTCGAGATATTATAGACCTCTCTGGTTCTTAACATATGTTTAGAACAGACAAGGTGTCGAGTCGCCTGATTGGTAGTCAAAAGTGCATTTTATCATCATATTTACCATCACATTTTCATATTTATTTATATAATTCTGCACATTTATTAATATTTTGTGATTTATTGTGTGCAGGCCTCGAAATAATAAAAAGAAAGAAATAAAGCTTAAAGAGCCCAAAAGCCCAGATCCAAGCCCATATTTGAAGCCCAAGAGTCAAAGTGCAAATATCAATTGTCAAAGTGCAATTATGCAAGGGCTAAAGTTGCAATTATTAAAGTTGAGGGAAGGATAGAATTCTACCCAACCCTAAACTCTTGCAGGATGAGCATAAAAGCCAAAGATGAGAAGGAAATTCGTGGGAGGAAGATTTGAAGAAATCTGGATTAAGGGTAACTTGATTACCAAGTTACCTCGAAAATCCAGATTTAAAAGGCCAGGATTAAAATTCCAGAAGCAGAAGCCCACAGGGACGGACCAGGAGAGGCCACGCGCCAAAGCGCGTGGCCAGAAGCCACAAAAGTGCCGCGGAACCGCCGCAAATCCGCGGCACTTTGATAAGATCCTGATCCCAAATTTCGTGGGCAGATTCTTCCGGGACTCTGTAGCCTTCTGCACCTATAAATATCCCCTGCAGTACAACGTAGAGAGTGTCCAGCGTCCAGCGAAGGGCCAAAGTTCAGATTTTTAGGGTTTTTCCTCTTTCTTCTAGGTTAGGTTTTCTTTTTGTTTATTTTTTGTAAACCGAGAGGAGAGGATGTTCTCATGGAGGAAGGAGATCTACTTGTACTGAGGGTGACAATCGGTGTAAGTTTTGCTTTTCCACCATTGTTAAATAAATCAACTCGAGGTTCGTTTTGTTCTTTTTATTTTTATTCTTGTGTTATTGTTTCTCTAGTTTTGTTTAATCTCTGTTCTTCTATTTTTATTTTATGTGATTGTTTCTTTCTCCGATGACTTGCAAACCGTGAGAACTTGACGCTTTGAGACTACCTAGCCGAAGAAGGAACCTTGACGGCCCATGGCGATGAACAAGTCTTCATAGCTTGTTGTTTTATTTCGTAGAGTAGATTAAGAAGGCGGACGATCCCATAAGCCGTGCTTGTACGCCTTCCAAGAAAAGGGAAATCATCGCAACGGTTCAAACGGCAAGCAAATAAAGAGATAAGTTTTCCTTTCTTTTCTTTTATTTTCTTTTCGTAGATTAAATCCACATCTCTCCAATATTCTTTTCTTCCGACCCATTGTAAATACCATACCATCCATTGTAAATACCACTACTAACTAAAAAAGATAAATTTTTAGAGAAACTTGCTTAACGCTTCCATCGCAGTCCCTCCTTGAGGATCACGACCCGCATAGCCTTGCTACCGCGGATTAGAACTGAGAACCTCACACTATTATTTCTAAATCTAATATCCTTACTTTTGTGTGCAGGAAAAATCAGTCAACAAATTGGATAGCCTTGCTACCGCGGATTAGAACTGAGAACCTCACACTATTATTTCTAAATCTAATATCCTTACTTTTGTGTGCAGGAAAAATCAGTCAACAAATTGGCGCCGTTGCCGGGGAGGGACGGTAAGTTATCTCTAAAACAAAAAATTTAATTTTTAACTAATTCTTTATTCTTTTCTGTTTGCAGGTTTGGAGAACAGGAAACAGAAACTTATCGCAGCAGTGGACATATAGCTATCCTGTGCCTCTGCCCTCGAAGGCAGAGCACAAGGACCTGCAACTTTGCCGCGGAAACGCGGCCAGAGCCGCGGATCCGCGGCAATTGCAGTGAATTACTCACTGAAATTTTTTGCAGGTCTCTGTAAATTAAAATTCTGCTTATTGATATATTCTGTTTTGTTCTGTGATACACCTGTAAATTGCTAATAATTCAACAGTAAATTATTGGTTGTTAAAAATAAAAATTTGATTAGACGTTTGCATATTAGGCACGTGTCTTTTCAATTATTTTTATTTACTGTTGAAGAGTGCTGGAGGAGCAAGGTACGTACGCATTGCATGTAGAATAGGATTCATCTCTTGGTTGATTTTCTGCTTTGAGTGATTCTTATCTATTTATCTTGTACACTTGCACTAATTCATCTTAAGGGCATAACCCATTAACAAGATAAGGTGGGGATTTCATCACCCTTCCTTAGCCCAAAAATCATATCCCGAGCACTCACTAACCCAATCCTAACTTAAAAATTAGTAGACGTTGGCCCTAGGGACATCTCGGACTCAATTAGGAGATTATCCTAAGGGGGAACGGTGTTGGAAGTTGACTCCTGCCAAATCAGTGTCTAGGAAGGGGATTGAGGGCCGAAAGCCCGAAGTGTGGTGGTTATTTAATTAAGGAACGTCTTTGACGGAAAACCTCCCACCACTCTTGCCCCGACCTGGCTGATTAACTTGTGGTCAAAGTCTACACCCTACCTCCCGTGGACAGTCTAACCAGTTAGGAGTCGTCTAGGTCATAGGTCTACCCTAACTTAGGTTAGAATTTTTCTTTTTGTTTGTTGTGTTTGTGTTGGTGTGATATGGCATATAAGAATAATTCCAATTTTAATCCATATTACACCCCTAACTATTATTCGGATATTACCAACCCGGCATACCCTAACTTTGACCAATCTAGTGTGCCGGAATGGTCTTATCCGAATGAATATAACCCACACCCCCCATCTTATGACTATAATTTCCATAATAATTTCAACTCGTCACAGAGTTCATGGGGTTTCGAGTCCCCCGAGTCTAATTCTCAACCAAATTGTCCTCCATATCCATCTAGTCCACATTCTTTCAATGATTTATACTTAGATCCACCAATTCATAATAGACTACCATCTATTGGGGAAATGATAAGTATGCATAAGTCCAAGCAACAATCACCATCAATCTTAGATAGGATGATGCGTGAGTCCACCGACTCACAATTTCATCATGATGACACTTCATCTTTTCAAGACCAATCAGAACAAGATGATCCTATCGACTATAAAGAGATGCTAGCTGCCATGACTGAGGCTCAATTAGCCCGTGATCATGACATAGATTTGATGGTTCAAGCTTTACATGCTCACAGTTCGGCCGTTTCTGCTTTCATTGACCACTCACTTAGAGCCGACGAACCAAGTTGCTGTGGACAACAAGATTCTAATTCAGTACCATCATGTGAACTTGCCGAAACTCCAATTCTTGATAACTTGGCAAGTTTTTCCTTTCCTGAATTAGAACTTGAGCTTGAATATGATCATGATCTTCCACTTGATGATTCAATTTTATTTCCTGATCCAATAATGACTCCAGTGTCTCCACCTGATTTCACTTTTCCCGAGTCAACATTGGATCCTATTCCAATTCATTATGAAATTGAATCACCCATTTTAGATGATCATATTGAACTTGACCTAGATTCTCACAATCTCTTTACTTCTGAAATTGATTGTACAATTCTGACGGACGATGTTGACCTTAGTTTTGAAGAATTGTATGGCGATGAGCTAGAATTCCTTAATATTGGAAGTAAAGAGATATCATCCATATTAGGTCACATTCCATTGTGGGAAGAAGATTGTGGACTTGAGTTTCAATTTCTTGACTTGGACCCAATTCTTGAACCTAGCCCGACTCCTGAGCCCTTACTTGATTTGAGCATCTTCCCTGAATCGGTATTCGTTCCCGCACCTATAATGTCCAAGTCAATAATTCCATCTTTTCATACTCCATTTTGGGACAAGGAGGTTGAGACAATTAACTCTGAAATTTATTATGAAATTTGGAAATTTGATGGGGTGGAAATTTTAAAAAATGATCACACATACATTTTAGTGGGTTATAGACGAAAAATTTCTGGTGGGTTTCACCAACTACTACATTATCTTGATTGGGTAGCAACGCTTGGCCCAATTAGACCACCACCGGAACCACCCCCTAAGGTAATTTTCTGCCTTCCCTTGTTCTGTTTCATGCATATATGCATTCATTCATACATTGAGGACAATGCATGAGATAAGTGTGGGGGTGGGCTTTACTAACATACTAACATAGGTAGACACTAACAAAATTTGCTAATAAAAAAAAATTTTTTTAAAAAAAAAAAATGTTATAAAAAGGAAATATTTTGACTTATTTTTTTGAAAGAAATCTAAGTTAGTTTTAAGGATTAGGAAAATCATGATTAGGATTTCTAAAAACTTGGTCAAAATAAATAAATTGTTTAAATTTTAGGTATAGGAGGAGAGATTGAATAAGTAATTAGTCTTGATTTTTACCTTAATGAAATGTGCATACCAAATGCATATCTAGGATTCTAAGACAAAGACCTTGTGCCTCATAAAAAAAAAGAAAGAAAAAAAAAAAAGAAAAAAAAAAAGAAAAAAAAATCACCAATTAAGCTGATACATGTGCCTCAAGAAGCATAAGTATTCATGCCTAAAGGTGAGTAAATAAAATAAAGTCCTTAGTTTTGGGGCCTAGTTCACTCGAATTTGAGTCCGCGGGGTGTTTTCTCACCTGGTGTCCTAAAGCCAACCGGTTTGGGAGTCATCGACTTTAAGTTCGTTACATGGGTGGATTAGAAAGCCTAAGAAGACTAAGAAAAATAATATATGTATTAACCTATCTAATAATCAATTAGTTAGGTATGAGGGCCTCAAGAAGCCTTGATACTTATACGAAAGAAAATTAGATGAGTTATACATGCCAAAAAAAAAAAAAATAATAAAAAAATAAATAAATAAATATATTAACACATCTAATAGTCAATTAGTTAGGTATGAGGGCCTCAAGAAGCCTTGATACTTACACGAAAGAAAATTAGATGATGTTATAAAAATAATAAAGAGGCATGAGAGTCCAAGTTAAGGAATTCCTAGATTCACAAGGGTGCGTATGACTTTTGGTAACGAAAAAGACTATATTAGAAATTCAATTTTAATCCTTACCTAAAATGAATAACAATTGACTTTATAAAGACTAGGTTTGAAGAATGAATAAAAATGAGGATCCTAAAAACTTATAGACTACTTAGTCTCTTCAAATATAATTCAAATATTTTTCTTTTTATGGGTTTTGTGGGTGCAATCCGCTGAAAACCCTCACGAGACAACACTCGTCCTCTAGGGTAACCTAGGGGTTTAACGGCTTGTTGCACGTGCTAAGTGCAATCGTGATTCCTACGAAAGTGAGTTAGGTTAGATTAACTTTTCATTTCTTTTTCTTTTTCTTTGTTTTTACTCGAGGACGAGCAAAAAGATAAGTGTGGGGGTGTGATTGGTAGTCAAAAGTGCATTTTTATCATCATATTTACCATCACATTTTCATATTTATTTATATAATTCTGCACATTTATTAATATTTTGTGATTTATTGTGTGCAGGCCTCGAAATAATAAAAAGAAAGAAATAAAGCTTAAAGAGCCCAAAAGCCCAGATCCAAGCCCATATTTGAAGCCCAAGAGTCAAAGTGCAAATATCAATTGTCAAAGTGCAATTATGCAAGGGCTAAAGTTGCAATTATTAAAGTTGAGGGAAGGATAGAATTCTACCCAACCCTAAACTCTTGCAGGATGAGCATAAAAGCCAAAGATGAGAAGGAAATTCGTGGGAGGAAGATTTGAAGAAATCTGGATTAAGGGTAACTTGATTACCAAGTTACCTCGAAAATCCAGATGTAAAAGGCCAGGATTAAAATTCCAGAAGTAGAAGCCCACAGGGACGGACCAGGAGAGGCCACGCGCCAAAGCGCGTGGCCAGAAGCCACAAAAGTGCCGCGGAACCGCCGCAAATCCGCGGCACTTTGATAAGATCCTGATCCCAAATTTCGTGGGCAGATTCTTCCGGGACTCTGTAGCCTTCTGCACCTATAAATATCCCCTGCAGTACAACGTAGAGAGCGTCCAGCGTCCAGCGAAGGGCCAAAGTTCAGATTTTTAGGGTTTTTCCTCTTTCTTCTAGGTTAGGTTTTCTTTTTGTTTATTTTTTGTAAACCGAGAGGAGAGGATGTTCTCATGGAGGAAGGAGATCTACTTGTACTGAGGGTGACAATCGGTGTAAGTTTTGCTTTTCCACCATTGTTAAATAAATCAACTCGAGGTTCGTTTTGTTCTTTTTATTTTTATTCTTGTGTTATTGTTTCTCTAGTTTTGTTTAATCTCTGTTCTTCTATTTTTATTTTATGTGATTGTTTCTTTCTCCGATGACTTGCAAACCGTGAGAACTTGACGCTTTGAGACTACCTAGCCGAAGAAGGAACCTTGACGGCCCATGGCGATGAACAAGTCTTCATAGCTTGTTGTTTTATTTCGTAGAGTAGATTAAGAAGGCGGACGATCCCATAAGCCGTGCTTGTACGCCTTCCAAGAAAAGGGAAATTATCGCAACGGTTCAAACGGCAAGCAAATAAAGAGATAAGTTTTCCTTTCTTTTCTTTTATTTTCTTTTCGTAGATTAAATCCACATCTCTCCAATATTCTTTCCCACAACTCATTGTAAATACCACGTTTCTTTGTAAATACCATCGTGACAATTAACTAAAAAAAAAATAAATTTTAGAGATTAACTTGCTTAACGCTTCTATCGCAGTCCCTCCTTGAGGATCACGACCCGCATAGCCTTGCTACTGCGGATTAGAACTGAACCTCACACTACTATTTCTAAATTTAATATCCTTATTTAATATCCTTATTTTTGTGTGCAGGAAAAATCAGTCAACAATTTGTTGACTGATTTTTCCTGCACACAAAAGTAAGGATATTAGATTTAGAAATAATAGTGTGAGGTTCTCAGTTCTAATCCGCGGTAGCAAGGCTATCCAATTTGTTGACTGATTTTTCCTGCACACAAAAGTAAGGATATTAGATTTAGAAATAATAGTGTGAGGTTCTCAGTTCTAATCCGCGGTAGCAAGGCTATGCGGGTCGTGATCCTCAAGGAGGGACTGCGATGGAAGCGTTAAGCAAGTTTCTCTAAAAATTTATCTTTTTTAGTTAGTAGTGGTATTTACAATGGATGGTATGGTATTTACAATGGGTCGGAAGAAAAGAATATTGGAGAGATGTGGATTTAATCTACGAAAAGAAAATAAAAGAAAAGAAAGGAAAACTTATCTCTTTATTTGCTTGCCGTTTGAACCGTTGCGATGATTTCCTTTTCTTGGAAGGCGTACAAGCACGGCTTATGGGATCGTCCGCCTTCTTAATCTACTCTACGAAATAAAACAACAAGCTATGAAGACTTGTTCATCTCCATGGGCCGTCAAGGTTCCTTCTTCGGCTAGGTAGTCTCAAAGCGTCAAGTTCTCACGGTTTGCAAGTCATCGGAGAAAGAAACAATCACATAAAATAAAATAGAAGAACAGAGATTAAACAAAACTAGAGAAACAATAACACAAGAATAAAAATAAAAAGAACAAAACGAACCTCGAGTTGATTTATTTAACAATGGTGGAAAAGCAAAACTTACACCGATTGTCACCCTCAGTACAAGTAGATCTCCTTCCTCCATGAGAACATCCTCTCCTCTCGGTTTACAAAAAATAAACAAAAAGAAAACCTAACCTAGAAGAAAGAGGAAAAACCCTAAAAATCTGAACTTTGGCCCTTCGCTGGACGCTGGACGCTCTCTACGTTGTACTGCAGGGGATATTTATAGGTGCAGAAGGCTACAGAGTCCCGGAAGAATCTGCCCACGAAATTTGGGATCAGGATCTTATCAAAGTGCCGCGGATTTGCGGCGGTTCCGCGGCACTTTTGTGGCTTCTGGCCACGCGCTTTGGCGCGTGGCCTCTCCTGGTCCGTCCCTGTGGGCTTCTGCTTCTGGAATTTTAATCCTGGCCTTTTAAATCTGGATTTTCGAGGTAACTTGGTAATCAAGTTACCCTTAATCCAGATTTCTTCAAATCTTCCTCCCACGAATTTCCTTCTCATCTTTGGCTTTTATGCTCATCCTGCAAGAGTTTAGGGTTGGGTGGGTAGAATTCTATCCTTCCCTCAACTTTAATAATTGCAACTTTAGCCCTTGCATAATTGCACTTTGACAATTGATATTTGCACTTTGACTCTTGGGCTTCAAATATGGGCTTGGATCTGGGCTTTTGGGCTCTTTAAGCTTTATTTCTTTCTTTTTATTATTTCGAGGCCTGCACACAATAAATCACAAAATATTAATAAATGTGCAGAATTATATAAATAAATATGAAAATGTGATGGTAAATATGATGATAAAAATGCACTTTTGACTACCAATCATCGCCACTGTGAGGTGATACTCGGTGTCGACTGGCAAGGCTAGCGTTGTTGCTAACACAGCAAGAGCATCTGCCTTAGTATTCTGAGATCGAGCTACGTGCCCGATGTAAAAGCCATCAAACAGATTAGCCAATTCGATGACTGCGTGATAATAAGGCACCAAATCCTCGTGACGGACTTCATATTCGCCTTTAACCTGATTGATAATCAGTTTTGAATCGCCATAAGCTTCAAGGTAGCGTACCCCCATTCCGTGGGTAAGCTGAAGGCCAATAAGTAGAGCATTATATTCCGCTACATTGTTGGGGCATGATTCCGTCAGAGAAAATGCTCTGGGAAGGACATGATTCTGTGGGGAGATAAACACAACCCCCACGCCGGCGATGATCGTGCCCTTAGGGCCTATTCGTGATGCTCCATCGAAGAACATCTGCCATACTTCATCCTCTGAAGTTACATTGGACTCGAAGACTTCATCCGGAATATCTTCGTGAAGTTTTGAGTTCTTTGGGACTAGATGAGCAGCCAAGAACTCCGCAAGGGCCTGGCCTTTAACCGCCTTTTGAGGGATAAAGATCATGTCGTACTGAGACAAAAGAAGTGCCCATTTAGCTAATCTTGAATTCAATGATCCTGGCTGCGTCATGAGAAGACGCAAAGGATTCACTCTGGAGATGACATTTATGGTTTGGCCAACCAAATAATGTCGTGTCTTCTGACAGCAAAGACAAGAGCTAAGCACTCTTTCTCAATAGGGTTGTAGCGAGATTCTGCTCCTATCAGAGTCCGGCTCAGATAATAAATGGCATGTTCATGACCATTGTTGTCCTTTTGAGTAAGGAGGGCACCAAGAGAATGATCCATAGCTTTCACATAAAGCAAGAATGGTTTCCTGATGTGGGAGCCACTAAGACTGGAGGTTTTGTGAGGTATCTCTTGATGTCTTCATAAGCTTCCGACAAGCTTGATCCCATACAAAGGAAGCACCCTTTTTCATGAGTCGGGTGAACGGTTGACAGCAGCCTGAGAGATTTGCGATGAATCTTCTAATATAAGCCAGTCTTCCTTGCAAGCCTCTAAGCTCTTTGAGGTTCCTCGGTGGATGCATGCTCTGAATGGCTTTGACCTTGTCTGGGTCAAGATGAATTCCTTTTGATGTAACAATAAACCCAAGGAACTTGCCACTCGAAACTCTCAAGAAGGATTTTGTCGGATTCATTTTCAGTTGATGAGCCCGCATTATGTCGAACATCATTCTCAAGTCACGAAGATGGTCATTCTTATTGCGGCTTTTGACAGCAATGTCGTCAACATAGCATTCTACTGTTTTTCAGAGATGATCGCGGAAGATTGTACTCATTGCCCACTGATAGGTTGCTTCGGCGTTTTTTTAGCCCGAAGGGCATGACAGTGTAGCAGTATACCCCCAAGGGTGTTCGGAACGAGGTATGCTTCTCGTCGTCGGGATACATTTTAATCTGATTGTACCCTGAAAAGCCGTCCATAAAAGACATTCTTTCAAATCCACAGGTATTGTCGATCATGACATCGGTGATGGGCAGTGGGAATTCGTCTTTAGGATAAGTAGTATTGAGATCACGGTAGTCGATGCAGATCCGTATTTTTCCATTCTTCTTGAGGACGGGAACGATGTTAGCAACCCAGTCTGGATGCTGTTCCTCCCGTATGAAACCACATGCAATTCGCGTGTTATCATAGTAATTTGCAGGTTTCCCAACACTCACAGGATAATCAGAGGAAATATTATCATTAATTACCCACTCGCTCTTATCTTCAGAAGGAGCGTTACATTGGGGATTATTAAGACATGCTATAATTGGTTCGCCAATCAAAATGGCTGGCATGCCTGCTTCAAATTCTGAATCCGCCTCATTGCCACTATCATCATCGCCCGGTAATGATTCCTTCAATGTTTCACCGGTCTCTTGATACAAGAGAGCGTCAGTGAAGTAATTTTCTACCCCTTTGAATGGCTGCTTCTCAGCGAAGACAGTTCGTACTGTCGCGTCATCTTTAACATATTTGAAGCACTGGTGCAGAGTGGAGGAAACAATCCAGTTGGCGTGGATCCACGGTCGTCCTAGGAGCAAGTTGTATGATGTGTCAGCTCAATGACATAGCACGTCACTTCTGACTTCAGGCTCCCGATTCGGCAACGGAGTCGAATTTTCCCAAGTGGATGACTACTCCCGGCATTGAAACCGTATATTGTAGTAGTGGTTACGGACAACCTATATAATGGTATACCGAGAAAATAGAGGAGCCTTTTGGGGATGATGCTGAGTGCAGACCCCTGATCAACCTGTACCCTTTCAATGCATGTTGAACCGATGTATCCGGTGTAGTATAAGGGTCGATCGTGCTTGTTATCATTGAGAAGCATATCTTTCGCTGTGAAGGTAATAGCGGGCACCTTTGATTGTACATGATGGCATTCAGGGCATGGAGACTGAGTGTCATCTTTAGGGATCTCCGGCATATATGTCAGGAATGATTCTGAATCAGCCAGCGCATCTCTAAGCGCTTCTCTTGTCTCTTTTGAGAGACAAAGGAGCTCGCAGGAATGATTCTGAATCAGCCAGCGCATCTCTGAGTGCTTCTCTTGTCTCTTTTGAGAGACGAAGGAGCTCGTGTATTGTAATACGAGCCGGGATATTGGCCAGCTGGGCCAGTATGTCAGAACGAAAGGGTGTGCCAAGCCCTTGTCCTGAAGGTTTTCTTCAGGACATGGTCGAACCGGACTTCCTTAGGCTTCTCCTTTCCCTTGGTTGGAACCGAAGCAGGTGTTGGTACTTGTACTGACGTCGTTTGCTGTTGTGTCCCGTCAGTAGCTTTCTCATACTGTTTTAAGTATGATTTTTCGGATCGAGTACCCGTCGGCTGAGGTACGTCAGCCTGCGTCGTGCAAGCGTGCTTTTCCCCTTCAGAATCACTGAGAGAAGCTGATGTAAAATTGTCATCGTCTGGTAGGATGGAGATGACATTGCAAGATTTGCCCTTTGACTTGGACTTCTGTGAATCCCATTGTTCGTCTCGGACAAGGTCTGGGTGTACCCACATAATTTCCCCTGTCTCTAGTGTCAAGGGAACAAGACCCCTATTATCTTGAGTTTTAGTTGCAGGATATTTGACCTCCAGTCGTGGCACAGGGACTGGATAAGTCCCGTCAGGAACTGTGACCTTTGGGGTTTTGCCGAACTCGAGGGTCACCATATTGGCGGTGACTTTCTTCTGCTCCGACTTTAGTGTCAGGACCCCGGCGTCGATCAAAGCTTGAATCCTGTCCTTGAGGACAAAGCACTTGTCGGTAGGATGGTGAATCATCCTGTGAAAGAGACAGTATTTGGGATCATTCGTATGCCCTATCTCATTGGGACGTCGAGCATCTGGCAGTTTCATTTTATTCCCTTTGTTGAGTAAATGGAATATTGTGACCACCTGATCGTTTTTGAAGGAGTACTGTTTTGGAGGAAACTTAGACTCCTGATTATTGAAGCCGCTCTTCCTGGCCTTCAACTGTACGTCCTCTGATAATTCAAACGGACATAGTCTCCTTCCCTTTGGCTTGAGAAGACTGCGCCATGTCGCCACGTCCTTTATTATTCATACCCCATTTGCCTTTAGGGGTGGATGGTTCGAACTTTTTAGCCGACTTTTCGGCTATCTCAGCTTGTTCGACCAGTTCTTTCCAGGTATGGGCTTTGACAGCCCCATGCGAACCTCTACTTAGTCCAAGAAGTTATGCCTGCACGTCTATAAGAGCATGGGTAATGGCATCCCTGCTGGGCACATCAAAGATAAGTTCCTGAACCGCTCAATATAGTCTCGGACAGATTCGCCCTTCTTCTGCACGGTGGAGAAGAGCTTGTCCATGGTTACCTCAGTATCGTCCTCATAGAAACGAGAAAGGAATCAGTTTTCTAGATCGATCCAGGAATTGACAGAACCCGGAGGGAGACTTCGGAACCAATCAAATGCTACCCCCTTTAAGGTGCCAATGAACAGCCTAGCCATGATAGCATCATTGTCTATAATATTACCGGTCTGAGACCGGAAATAGTAGATGTACTGGTTTGGCGAGCTCTTACCATCGTACGTATGTAACGTTGGTGGTTTGAACTTTGGTGGGTATGGTACTGAATCCCACTCCAACGGGTAAGGACGGACTGTCCCTACTTCTTTAATTCATCCTCTGGGCTAAGGATGCGATTTGAGCTTGGATGCCCTTAAGGACTTCAGCGTCCAAAGAAGAACCCTCCTTGGACTTCTCCGTCTTCGGCTGTTCATTGCTAAGATGTTCTTCCTCGTCGTGATTACTCCCGGTATCATTATTATTCCGGTTATTGAGGAGTTGAGCGAGCATCTGTTGGATGTTGTCCAAAGCTTCTTGCTGGGTTTTGGAAGTTTGCTCCTGAGCTTCCAAACGCCGACGAAGGTCATCATTGCCATTGTCAGCCATGTTTACTGATGCTTTGTCTGTTCGGACCGAGCTGACTGTTGCCGAAGAGGCATACCCACTATCTTCATCCTCTTCATCAGACCACTGGACTGATCCTTTCTTTGGTTCCGGCGAAGCTACTGCCGTTGAAGAAGATGGCTGTTCATAACTGTAGGGTATTGCAACCCTAGATCTGGTGTTTCGGAAGACACCTTCTTCGTGTACCAGGACTTCGCCCAAGCCGGGGCTGTAATCTAGATCTGGGGAGCTGTAGAAAGTGTCGTGGGATGCTCGTCTGTCTCTGCGCAGTTCTCGTCCTCTTCCGGTCACGTAACGGATACAGAGGGTAGATCCCGCGATACGCTCCTTTTGCGATGCTTCACTGGGGCCTGCACCGACAGTCGATCAAAAACTAATCGTCGGCCTGAAAGAGTGGCGGGGATTGGTCCTAGTCGGCAATGGACTGAGTGGACTGTCACCAACTGACATCCCATTTGTTGACAACAGGAGGAAGAAGTTTGGAAAGATTCTGACTTTCGTTTGCTTGTCAAGAATTCCCGCAAGTCAGACCCAGTTAGGCCTAAACGATCCAGCGCAGAGACTCTTTTGGATCGCGCATAGGACGATGTCCTGCTCCTTTTATCACCACAGAGGGGATTAGCACAGAATAGTGCTTCAGCTCTAGCTTCGCGGCTAAGAACCTCGGGAGTGCCCTTGGATGTTGAAGCTGCATAAGCAACGCTGTCAACATTTAGGGATAATCCCTTAGCTCTGCGACAAGGCGCGAGCTTAGTGCTTGATGAACTAGGAAGCGAAACACGCTGTGGTGCTTTATCCGCTATGCTGCTGCGAAGGTGATTGGTAGTGAAAAATGCATAATTGTCATCACATTTACTATCACATTTTCATATTTATTCATATAATAATGCACTATTACTAATATTTTGTTATTTAATGTGTGCAGGCCTTGAGTGTTTAATTAAATAAAAAATAAAAGCCTAATGAAGCCCAAAAGCCCATATCCAAGCCCATGTCCAAGCCCAAGTGCAAAAGTGTAATTACAAAATGTCAAAAGTGCAAATACAAAGCATAAATATTGCAAATACTACAAAGAGGGAAAGGATAGAATTCTATTCAACCCTAAATGCTTGGTGGATGAGGATAAATAAGAGTGCAAGGATGAGATTCGTTTTTGAAGGGATTTGGATGTAGGGTAACTTGATTTCCAAGTTATCCCGAAAATCCAAAATAAAGAGTCGAGATACAACTTCCAGAAGCATCAACCTGATGGACGGACCAGAGGAGGCCACGCGTGAAAGCGCGTGGCCAACCGACATGACTTGGCCGCGGAAACGCGGCCCAAGCCGCATTTCCACGGCAATCTGGATGAGACCAGGTACCAGTTTTCGTGGAGGAGTCGTTCTGGGACTCTACTTCCTTCTGCACCTATAAATACCCCTGCAGTGCAACCGAGAAGGGCGTCCAGCGCAGTACAGGGCCAAAGCTAGGGTTTTTAGGCTTTCTTCTAGTTTGTAGTTAGGTTTTTCTTTTGTAATTTTTATTTAAGAGAGAGAGAGAGGCCTATGTTGAGCGTGACACCGATGTACCCTTCTCTTTTCTGCCATTGATTAAAGCAATAAAGGTAATATTTTTCTTATGTTCATTGTTTTACTTTTCTTTTTGTTTCTTTTCCTTTTCTATTTTATCTCTGTTGGTTGTTGATGAGCATGCAAGTGATTTCCGAAGCACAAGTATAACGAGTCTTTGCGAGTGCCAACAATACTTCATGGAGATGTTCTCCTCCTCAAGGTCCGTATCACTTCATTCTTGCCTAGCTTGATGATGTAATGCGAATAGGGGACTGAGCTCGATCCTATGGTTTATGCGTTGAACGCCTCCTAAGCAAGGTAGAACATGTAAGGTTTTCACGTATCTTCTCAACCAAACTAAGGTAATTGTTTCTTTCTTTTCTTTTATTTCTGTAGATTAAGTCACCAACATCTCATCTACCAACTCTTTCTTTCCCGACTCATTGTAAATACCGCTTCTATTTCTCCATCTTCTTAACCTACCGCTTTCTTTCTAACCTAACTTTAACTAATATTTTCTTATTTTCTTTTTAATAACTAAAAGAAGAAATTTTTAGAGAACTTACTTAAACGCTTCCATCGCTAGTCCCTCCCTAAGGATCACGACCCACATAGCCATTGCTATCGCGGATTAGAATTGAGCACCTCGCACATCTTTACTTCTAAATCTAATACTCTATATTTTGTGTGCAGGTAAAAACTCAATCAAAATTTTGGCGCCGTTGCCGGGGAGGGACGGTAAGTTTATCTCTAAAAAAAAATTAATTATTAACTAATTCTTTTATTCTTTCTGTTTGCAAGTTTGGAGAACAGGAAACAGCAGCAAGGACATATAGCAACTCTGTGCCTCTGCCCTCGAAGGCAGAGCATCAGAGCCTACTACCTTGCCGCGCAAACGCGGCAATAGCCGCGGATCCGCGGCAGTAGTAGAGAACTACTTACTGAATTTATGCAGGTTGCTGCAATCTGAAATTTGATTTGTCAGCTCTGTTATATTTGTTCTGTGGTAAACCTGCACACTGCTAATTAATCAACAGTAAAACATTTGTTGAAAAAGATAAAAAATTGATTAGATGTTTGCATTTTAGGCACTTGTCTTTTCAATTCCTTTATTTTTGCTGTTGAAGAGTGCTGGAGCAAGGTACGTTCGCACTGCATGTAGAATAGGACTCATCTCTTGGTTGATTTTCATTGCTTTGAGTGAATCTTATTTACATATCTTGTACACTTGCACAAACTTATCTTAAGGGCACTAACCCATAACAAGATAAGGTGGGGACTTAATCACCCTTCCTTGGCCCAAAAATCATATTCCAAGCACTCACTAACCCAAGCCTAACTAAAAATGAGTAGACGTTGGCCCTAAGGACATCTCGGACTCAATTAGGAGATTATCCTAAGGGGGAACAGTGTTAGAATTTGACTCCTGCCAAATCAGTGTCTAGGAAGGGGATTGAGGGCCGAAAGCCCGAAGATTGGTGGTTATTTAATTAAAAAACGTCTTTGACGGAAAACCTCCCACCAATCTTGCCCTGACCTGGCTGATTAACTTGTGGTCAAAGTCTACACCCTACCTCCCGTGGACAGTCTAACAAGTTAGGAGTCGTCTAGGTCATAGGTCTACCCTAACTTAGGTTAGAATTTTTTTTGTTGATTATTTGTTTGTTTTCTTTTTCTTTTGTTTGTGTTTGTGTGATATGGCATATAATAATAATTTTTCTAATTTTAATCCATATTACACACCATCCTCTTTTTCGGATATTACCAACCCGGCATATCATAATTTTGACCAACCTAGTGTGCCGGAATGGTCTTATTCGAATGACTATAACCCATGCCCCCCATCATATGACCATAATTTTCATACCACTTTCAACTCTTCACAGAGTTCTTGGGGTTTCGCGTCCCCCGAGTCCAATGTTCAACCAACTTGTCCTCCGTATCCACCTTGTCCACAATATTCCCAAGATTCATACTCAGATCCACCCATTCAGAATAGAAAACCATCTATCTTGGAAATGATGAGTATGCATGAGTCCAAGCAACAACCACCATCAATCTTAGACATGATGATGCGTGAGTCCACCGACTCACAACTTCATCACGATTTTCCCAACAACACTTCCTCTTTTCAAGATGATGCACTGTACGCGCCGGAAAAAGAAATAAAGGTGTTCGCTGTAAAATTTCCTTGAATCAGATGAAAAATTACAACAAAACTGTTTTCCTTCCAGTTACAAGGGAGGGAGGATGTTGAATCTTGAATCCTCCCTTTGTTTAAGGCTGGGTTCTTCAAGTGGCGGTGGAGAGTGAATCTTGTTCTCCGTTGACCGGATGATCGTCGGGATCGTCAGGGATCTTCTCTTTGGCTGGTAGAAGGAGTAACACAGCTCTGTCTACCAAAACTCTCAAAGAGGAGGTAGGCAAAGGGCAACTTGTACGTAGCAAGCTTGCTGAAGAGTTGAGCTCTCTCCTGCTTCTCTCTCTGTCTGCCTGTGTGTAGTCTGTTGTCTCTCTCTTGTTTCTTGTCTTCGTCCTCTTGATCGGCCGACCCCTTCTCAATAGCAACGGGGCTATTTATAGAGGTTTCAGGGGTGGACGTGCCCCCTAAAAAGGCTCCACAATGAGGGGCTAACCTCCCCGCTATGTGGGCGGTGACTGGCCCCATAACCAGGGCGGTTATAACCGAGATGTGGGCCTTGGACCCTCACGCCCTGGGGTTGAGACGCGGGTGTTGAGCCCACGCGCCTTGAGGTTGAGACGCGGGTGTCGAGCCCACGCGCCTTGAGGGTGAGACGCGGGTGTCGAGCCCACGCGCCTTGAGGTGAGACGCGGGTGTCGAGCCCACGCGCCTTGAGGTTGAGACGCGGGTGTCGAGCCCACGCGCCTTGAGGGTGAGACGCGGGTGTCGAGCCCACGCGCCTTGAGGGTGAGACGCGGGTGTCGAGCCCACGCGCCTTGAGGTGAGACGCGGGTGTCGAGCCCACGCGCCTTGATTTTGAGACGCGGGTGTCGAGCCCACGCGCCTTGATGTTGAGACGCGGCTGGCCATCATCAGTCCTGCGTCCAGAACTTGAAACTCTGCCTTTTTTAATGGCTTGTCTTTTAATGATTTTTAGACAGCCTACAGAACCCCCTCCAAAGTTTTCGATATTCCGCGGTTAACTGGGACGGATTTCGAAATACTTTGGACTCTAGCTGAGTTTACCCTGATGACTGGACTGTTAATGCTCCGGGTTTGATCTTATCTGGAGTTGGTCTTCGTGAGTGTACTGTTGAACTCTTTGAGGCCACCAGAGTTGATCGTGTTGAGTGTCTAGATACACAGTCTAAACCTCCCCGATTGCTTTTAGTCTGTCGTGGGCGCGCTTTAAGCCAAGAGTGGACGATCGTCTGCTTGTGCCAGTGTACTGTTGAAACTGATTTGCAGAAGCAAGGACTGGACGCCAGTTCTTTTTAAAGAGCAGAGATAGTATTGCTTTAAAGACGCGACTTTCATGGGGTGCGTCTTTTGGAAATGGAAACGCGACTGATATTCCATTGGGCAGACGCGATGCTAGGCCGGATTGGAAGGACGCGAACTTCGGAGAGACGCATCCTTTTGAGTAAGGACGCGACTTTCTGGACGCGACTATGGCTGTGCTGACGGGGCACGTCCATCGAAGAGGCGCGCCTGTTGGGTGCGAATCCGTGCCATGTCATGAGTGCATCGCCACTTATTCTGGGGAACCGACGGGACATCTCTTTTTGGCACGCGGACTTCCCGGTATATTAAATGAGCTGTCCACGCGTCAAGCGATGACTCGATGCCGAACCAATCGAGCCACGCGCCGCGTATCTTTGCGAATCTTTGTGCCTATAAATGGCAACAGTCAGAGAGATATCTCTTTCGTCTCGAGCGCATCTGTTAGGGTTTTAGAAAGAGGATCTTTGTTCATCACTTTTTCATTTCTCCTTCATCGGACTCTTGATCACCAATGGCACCCAAGGCCAAGCCAACCGCATCATTCTCAAAGGCGGCCGTCGCCGAGGCCCAGAGGGGCGGTTCCTCCGCGCAAGAAATCCTTTTCTCAGGTATAATGCCGTTTAGGCTTAACCTTCACCATTAATGGAAGTTCATGGAACCCCAAAAAAAAAAAAAATCTTTTTTTTTTTGGAGGAGAACCGTCAACACAGAATATAAACCGTGTTTGATTCTCAGACGCGATCTCAGACGCGGTCTTTGAGTTGATAACCAAGGCGCGGGTTTGATGACCCGGTGCCAGTGAGCCCTGCATTTCGGATTCTTCACTTAGAATATTTCTAATTGTGAAGGGTTCGGACGCGGACTTGATCCTTGCGTTCTATGACATCAGGTGCTGATTTTTTATGAATCTGGCACCTGAGCCCAAGTACTTAGAGATTTTTCATAAGTCTTGGTTTTCAAAACGCGGGCTTGATCCTGCGGGCCTCACATCTGGACGCGGATTTGCAGGTCTGGACGCGGATTTGATAATTCCTGCGTCCAATGTCTCTTCTGCGTCTGGACGCGGATTCTCAAGTCTAGACGCGAATTTTGATAATTTCTGCGTCCAGTATCTTTTTTGCGTCTGGACTAAAGACACTTAACATTTTTTTTGTGATAAGATGTCTGATCAAGTGTCCTTTTCTTTTGCAGTGCCACACTCTTCTGCCCCACTCTCCAAGAAGCGCCACTTTGGGCACGTAGGTGGTGCTGACCGTGATTTAACCTTTGTGCTGCAAAGGACTGTACCTGTGACTGCTGACAGGTCGCAGGAGCGCAAGAAAAGGCTCTCCAATGTTGACATGACAACTTTTCGGGAGCTTATGACTGACGCAGCATTCACAACGGATGCTCGCGTTCCGCTGGAGAAGCCTGCCTTCTTCTTTGGAGACCATATCGGCGATGGCGGCTATTCCATGTATGACGGAGATTATAAATGGCTCCGCCAGATAGGGGATAGAAGATTTTTTCTTCCGGACATGGAGAGGATGTACCCGCTGTCTTATCTCCAGCACATGTCCGTTCCTCGGAAGATGAAATGGGACCTTCCCTATATGTCCCTGAGATTACTCTCGGTGACTTAGGCTCCAAAAGGGTATACCGTCATGATAGTCATGATAGGGCGGTTCTCAGCCTGTTCCCCGGGTCGCTCAGGACTGAGCCCCCAGTTGGAGAAACACCAAAACTTGGCACCACTTTCCTCAACGCATTCATGAAAGTGGAGGGTGATTTTCCGGTTGAGTTCCGTTCGCCCGGGTGGGTTCATTCCACCGATAAGTATTGGTGGGGCAGGATGGTGAGCTTCGTCCTTGCCGACCTTAGGGAATTGTTGGAGCAAACAGATTTGTACCAAGCAGTCAGGGCGTACAGTATGGTATCCCACCGAGTTCTCAGAACCTCTTCGGGATCCTGGAGCGTTACAATCCTTTGACGGGGACATTCTTCACTCCGGTCGGAGAGATGGGCCTTGCCCTGCACGAGTTGCATGAGGTCTCGGGGCTGGCAACAGGGGACTCTCCCTATGAGGAATATGTCCCAACCACTGAGGAGCTCAACCTTATGAAGAAAGGGTCTCCTCAAGTGTACGAGACTTATTGGGAGGTGTTATGTCACTTCCACATTTGCGGTCAGGTAACCTCTTGGAGGTCGGGAGGAGTCAAGCAGCTGTCTTGGGCCAGCTACTTGTTTAACGGTATCAATAAGAAAGACCATCCGGTAACCCGACTGGCTCCCAGCTCCGACAAGGAGATTGACGACAGGGTTAAGGCTTCTGAAGGCTTCTACACCACGGTTTCGAACGAGGATGTTTTCGAACCTGACATGGTTTTCGAAAGCTTTCATCATCAAGCCCGGATTCCTATCTCCGATCGAGCACTGTTGGCGGGCTTCTTAATGCTGTGGTTGAAGCGCTGTGTGGTGCCCACGCTGCCACATGAAGTCATTGTTGCCGATGTAGTGTACCCGGCGGTGCTCCTGGCCTATGGCAGTCCCATAGCCCTTCTCCCGGCCATGGCGGCTGGCATTCAAAGCGGGTTACGGGCGTTAACCCAGACTTTCTGCGAGGCAGGGAAGGCTGTCGACTCCCATGGCAAGCCGATTGTTGACTCAGTGGGGAAGCCGACGGTGAAGCGCCCCAACCCTCGGGTCGAGCTGCCCTACACGTACTTAATGGCTTGGTACGTGATGCACTGCCCCTCTCTGATGACGCCGGTGCCTTGGAGTGAGGGTTTTGTCCCTTTTGTACAGCGGTTGGAGGGTTCTAACTGGCGTAATACTTACATGTATTACGTTCGAAAGTGCATTCTGTCTGCTTCGAACTACCAGCTTAACCGCTGCTTCCCCGAGATTTCTGGTGCATCTTTCGGGGAACTATTTACTGACTCCGCAAGCCAAGATGATTTCACTAGGCTGTCAACGGGGATTTTCTGGTGGTTGGTTAACATCCGGCCTGGGTATGTGCTTTTCCGGCAAGGGACTTCATGCACGATCGAGCCATATATGCCGAATCGCTTCGCCCGACAGTTCGACTATGATCAACTCTACGTCGGCAACCCCAATGCTCGACTCGCCTTCAGTGGGAACTTGTTCGAAGGTGCTCGGGCTTGGTACTATAGCGTGGCCGGAGGGACGGAAGCAACTTTCCGTCTACCTATCAAGGAACCAAAGGGCCGCACAAGCTTCAGCTTCTGTACCTGGTACTTCCAGGTCAACCAGACACCATACTTTGTTCCGGAGTATTCATGCATTGAGAGTATCAATGCAAATTTCGAAGCAAGGTCGGGGTCCGGTAAACGCTCGCGAGGCGTCGAGCAGTATCTGAAGGCTCTGAGGGAAGTCGAGAGAGGGTCGAGGGAGGAGCCACGAGCAACAAAGGCTCGACAGGCGGTGAGTAAGCGTGCTCGAGGCTCTACTTCCACTGCTGACCCTGCCCAAAAGAAGGTCCGGAGAGACTTGACGGCCGAAGTTTCTCTATCCGAAGACATCCCTGCTGGTGTTGAGGAACCGAGGGAAGAAGAGGCAGATGAAGAGGCTGTCCCCTTAGTCCGTGCCCATAGGTTGCGCAGCAGGGGCTGCAGGAGTTCAGAGGAAGGAGAGCCTGTTGACGAACCGACCGCCGCTGACGAGGCCGAGCAGTTCGAAGTCGACATCATGAGCGGAGGTGATGTTGAGATTCCGGGGGTCTCAGCTCAGCCCGGGTTTTCCTCAGCTCACGAAAGGAGAGATGAGGCACAGCAACCGGAGGTCGACATCATGAGTGATGTTGAGATTGCAGGAGTCTCAACTCAGCCCGGGTCTTCCCCTGCTCATGAAAGAAGAGATGAGGCACAACAACCTGGGTCTCCAAGTGTGTTCATCTCCAGTCCTCGGACAGTTGACCCCAGCCCTACCACTGGGGTAATTGGTGGCAAGGCTCCGGCTACCGAGGCCTCTCGCGTTGAACTGTCGTCTTCCTTATCCGCAGAGGGAAGCGATTTTGAGGATGAGGTCGACTATGGTGACGAACCCGCTCCTCCTGATCCGAGTAAATTCTCACACATCTCGGAGGAGGAAATACATGGGTGCGAGCCGTTGACGGCATCACCACTGGCGGCAGTTATTCCCGCTGAAGGTACTCTTTTCACCTTCTGACTTGATTTCTCTTTTCATTTTGAAGAGGAGGTTTAACATTCTCCTTTTATGCTGCAGTGTTGGCCGAGGATATTGAGGCTGCAACCTCCTCGCATATCGAGGAGATGGTGCAAGAGTTGACCCAGCCGGAAGGAGTTGAGACTCCAGCCGCCGAGATGCCTCCAGAGAAGGCAACTACTGAAATCAGGGAGACTCCCACTCTGCAGGACGAGGAGGCAACCACTGAAGCCTGGGAGACTTCTACTCTGCAGGATTCGCCCAAGAATTCGACATCTCTGGACCTTCAACTTGGTAAGGAAGTTTTGATGTCTTGAATGTTTCTCTTTTCACCATTGTAGCTAATGTTGAGATAATTTGCAGAGAGAACTGGGGGGGCTCAGGTGGAGAGTCTGACGGTCAGTGCCCCTCCGGAAGGCCACACAGCTCAAGCCTCGGCCGAGGTTTCTGAGGAGGTCGAATTGAAAATCACCTAGAGGGGGGGTGAATATGTGATGAAGCTAATCAAAGGGCAATTTAAAAATTAAAGCTACAACAGACACCAAACAAGAATCACAAGATGAATGCAAGCAAGTAAGTATGACAATGAATATGATGAGCAAGTAATAAGTGCAAGCTAAGTAGAGTTAGGAATGCAAGAATGTAAATCAATCGCAAACACAATGATATGTTATCGAGGTTCGAGCACCCAGCTCTACTCCCCGCCTTCCCCAGAAGGATTCCGACCACTTCCACTATCACAAAGATCTCAAATACAATGGAGTACCCAACTCCTACAATCTTAGTACAAGTAATTTCCTTGGTAGTCAAAAGACCACAAACTCTCTCTTTCAAATATCTCTTCCCTTACAAAGGTCCTTAGAGAATATTGAGTAGGAATGAAGCTCTTGTTGTAAGTGAAGAAAGAGAATTAAATCAGAGAGTATTTGAAAAACCCTTCAGAAAATCAGTGAAAAATTCAGCACAAAAACAAGAAACAAGTCTCTTTTGAAAGCCTTAAACTTTTGAATTTTCTAGCAATAATTGTTGTAACAAATCTCTCCCCAAACACCCCTATTTATAGGAGAGGGTTAGGGTTTAGGGATAAAACATATTTACTGATGTTTAGGAGGTAATTAGATCAAAATATATCCTTAAACGAATTTTTAAACACAAAAGACAAAAATAAACAGCTCTTAAAAATCTGCCCGTTACTGTTCAAACGGCTACATCGGTCGACAGGGCCGGTCGACCGGTACAAAATTCCGACCGTTACAGGCTATCGGTCGACCGACCCGGTCGACTGATACAAACTGTGACTCAAAAATAAATATCGGTCGACTGCCCCGGTCGACCGACAGACATGCACACGGATACGTGCATTCTGCAGGACCTCGGTCGACTGGTCCGGTCGACCGGACCAGCCTGACATAGACTCGGTCGACTGTCGGTAGACTGCCGGTCGACCGGATCAGGTCAGAAAACGAATTAAAGACAGAATTTTGAGAAGAAAAATATTTTTAACAAAACTATTTTAACCAGGAATTCAGTATGTAACATAAAAAGAAATTTGTAGAAGAAAGATTTTGTACTAAAATATTTTGTATATTTTATAGGAAATAAACTAAGAAATAGTATATGCGCAAAAACGTGTGTGATTGAGCTTCAAACCTAATCTCTATTCTTTAACAATCTATAAAACTAAAAATACAAAACTAAGGACCTCTGAGCAATCTTCACGTCTTTGAGCCATCCAATGCCTTGCTAGTGCCTTCTCTTCTATGATCCTTCCTTGATGTGCAATTTGCCTTCCTTGCTTTGTGGAACTTAGAAGTTCTTGCAATAGCTAAGCGAATGGTCTCTAAACATGGTACAAAACCTGAAACTCATCTTAGCAAACTTGTTAGTACCAAATAGCACTAATTTGGTTTGTCATCATCAAAACACACAACAATTGGAGAGTGTAACCTCTTGGGCCAACAATCTCCCCCTTTTTGATGATGACAAAACAAATAGGCTATTAACAAAAATATAGGGTAGGAGAAAACTCCCCCTCAAATTATGCTATACATAAAACACAAGAATATGCTCTAGATACCAATAATTGAAATGATGTACCAATTATTGAAACCAATTAAAACAAATATATAAAACACAAAAATGCTCTTGATACCCAAAAATACCAAAAACAACTAAAACACAAGAATTTGTTTAAAACACAAAAACTCTCATAAAACAAAAACTCATAAAAACAAAACATATAAATTCATATGGAACCAAGACCAAATGAACTTATTTTTGTCCATGTAAACTTATTCTCCCCCTTTTGTCATACATCAAAAAGGGTTATGAAAAACATGTTTATTCAATAATACAAACATTAAGTTCTCCACAAATAAACGAAAATCTAGCAAAATCAAGAGGTTTAGTGAAAATATCGGCTAGTTGTAAATCCATGGAAACATAATCAATATCTATATCACCTTTCTCAAAATGATCTCTAAGAAAGTGATATCTAATCTCAATGTGCTTGGTCTTACTATGTTGATTTGCATTTTTGGTCATGTGTATAGTACTAGTATTATCACAAAATATTTTTATATGATCAAAGTGCAAATCAAAATCAAGGAGAGTATGTTTCATCCAAAGGACTTGTGCACAACAAGCCCCCGCGGCAACATACTCCGCCTCGGCGGTTGAGAGAGCTACGGAATTTTGTTTCCTAGAGGACCATGAAACAAGACAATTACCAAGAAATTGACATGTCCCACTAGTACTCTTTCTATCTACTCTACAACCCGCATAGTCGGCATCCGAATAACTAGTCATTGAAAAATCTATAGTTTTCGGATACCAAAGACCCATTCCAATAGTGCCCTTAATATAACGAATAATGCGTTTTACCACAATAAGATGAGACTCTTTAGGACACGATTGAAATCTAGCACAAAGACACACACTAAACATGATATCCGGCCTACTTGCCGTCAAATATAAAAGACTTCCTATCATGCTTCTATATAATTTAATATCAACATTTTTACCTTGTTCGTCCTTATCAAGCTTGGTTGTAGTTGCCATTGGAGTGTTGCAAGCCTTTGATCCTTCAAGCCCAAACTTCTTTACTAGCTCCTTTGCGTACTTGGCTTGGTTAATGAAGGTTCCGTCTTGCAATTGCTTGATTTGGAGTCCAAGGAAGAAATGAGCTCACCCATGGAAGACATTTCAAATTCTAGTTGCATTACCTTCTCAAAATCCTTGCATAAAAGCTCATTAGTAGATCCAAAAATTATATCATCAACATAAATTTGCACAATTAAAATATCATTATCAACATGCTTAGTAAAAAGAGTTGTGTCTACTTTGCCTTTAATAAAATCATTTGAAATGAGAAAACTAGAAAGCCTTTCATACCAAGCTCTTGGAGCTTGTTTCAATCCATACAAAGCTTTATCAAGTTTAAAAACAAAATCGGGATGAACATGATCAATAAAACTGGGAGGTTGAGAAACATAAACTTCTTCATTAATAAAAACCATTCAAAAATGCACTTTTCACATCCATTTGAAAAAGTTTTAAATTTTTAAAAACATGCAAAAGCTAGTGTCATCCGTATGGCTTCAAGCCGTGCTACGGGTGCGAAGGTCTCCTCAAAGTCAATTCCCTCAACTTGAGTGTAACCTTGGGCCACTAACCTAGCTTTATTCCTAATGACATTTCCGGACTCATCCATCTTGTTTCTAAAGATCCACTTAGTACCAATTATTGGTCTATCGTGTGGCTTAGGAACAAGGTGCCAAACTTGGTTGCGCTCAAATTGATTGAGTTCCTCTTGCATGGCAAGCAACCAATATGGGTCCGTCTCGGCTTCGAGAATGCCTTTGGGTTCAAAATGAGAAATGAAAGAAAGGTTACCACATATGTCATGGAGTTTGGAGCGCGTTGTGACTCCTTTAGATGCATCACTCAAGATGAGCTCCTTAGGATGATTTGTAGCGTATCTCCAAGCTTTAGGAAGCGGTTGAGTGCTTCCTCCTTATCCTCTTGAACTTCACCAATAGGGTCTAGCTTTTCTTCTTGAGCGGGTGAGTCCTTCAAGGATAGTCTCTCCATGTCTTCACCTAATGGTTCAATCTCTACAACATTCTCAACAATCACATTAGATTCTTCAAATTTAACATGCATGGATTCTTCTATGGTAAGAGAAGATCTAATGAAAACTCTATATGCTTTGCTAGTAGAGGAATATCCAACAAAGATAGCCTCATAAGCCTTAGCATCAAATTTACCCAAATTATCCTTAGTATTTAAAACAAAACACTTGCATCCAAAAACTTTGAAATATGCAACATTAGGTTTTCTAGAATGATACATTTCAAAAGAAGTTTTGAAAAAATTCTTGCATAAATAAATACGATTCGATATATAGCATGCGGTGTTTACGGCCTCGGCCTATAAATATTGAGGGAGGTCATACTCACTTATCATTGTCCTAGCCATCTCTTGAAGTGTTCTATTTTTCCTTTCTACAACTCCATTTTGTTGTGGAGTTCTAGGACAAGATGTTTCATGCTTAATTCTCTTTTCATCACAATAAGTCATGAAGAGTTGGTTAATAAACTCACCACCTCTATCACTCCTTATTCTCAAAATCGGAAAACCCTTTTCTTTTTCAACTCTTTTTCGAAAAATCTTAAAATGAGAAAAAGTTTGATCTTTATTTTGCAAAAAGAAAACCCAAGTAAAACGGGAGAAATCATCAACCAAAACAAATGCAAATCTACTTTCATTTAAACTTTTAGTTTTAGTTGGTCCAAAAAGATCCATATGAATTAATTCTAAAGGCCTAGTTGACATGATATCCTTGATTGGTTTAAAGGAAGACTTAGTTTGTTTCCCAAGTTGGCACGCACCACAAATGCGGTCTTCTCAAAATTCAAGCAAGGTATACCCTTCACTAATTCCTTTGAATTAATCCTAGAAATATGGTCAAAAGATGCATGTCCTAGTCTTCTATGCCAAAGCCAAGAATTTTTCATCAAAAGCATTTAAGCATTTAGTAGAACAATCTAAATTAAGCATGTCAATGATATAAACATTATTATCACGAAAACCGGTAAGAATACAATTATTAGATTTAACATCAAAAATCTTGCAAGAAGTATCATCAAAAACAACTTTAAGTCCACGGTCACAAAGTTGGCTAATGCTAAGCAAATTATGTTTCAAACCATCAACTAAAACAACATTCTCAATAATAGGAGATGCACCAATTTGAATGTTACCTATACCGATGATAGTTCCTTTGGAGTCATCCCCGAAGGTGACGGTGCCGCCTTCCATGTACCTTGATAGGGTTGTGAAGTTGTTGATATCCCACGTCATGTGTCTCGAACAACCACTATCAAGGTACCACCGCTCCCTACGTCTTGGAGCCTTGGTGTGTACCTACATCAAACAATTTAAGACTTGATTTTGGTACCCACATTTTCTTGGGTCCTCTAGGGTTAGTGTCATGAACCCAAACAAGATTATTCGTTCTATTTAGTTGATCATAACAAAACTTAGCTAAATGTCCATTTTTACCACAATATGTGCATCTATATACTCTACCATATTAAAAGCATAATGGGTGTGTGATTTGTGAGCATGAGCATTGTGAGCATGAGCATGAGAGGTGTTAGCATGAGAATTCTTAGCTTGTGAAGTGTTAGCATGATAATTCTTAGCTTGTGAAGTGTTAGCATGAGAAGTGTGCTTTTTAGAAAACATGTTCTCAAGTTTCTTAGTATTGAAAGCACAATCATTTAAAACTTTTTCGAAATCATTCATTTGGATTTAAAAGAAGAAATTTCTTTTTCATCAATAATAGGAGATTTTGCCTTACAAGTACTCTTGTAGGCACAAAATTCTTTTTGAATGGAAATGAAATTAGAAGAAACATCATCTTTTTCTTTAGAGACAATGGCAAGTTGATTCTTAAGAAAAGCAACTTCTTTTTGTAATTTTAAGCATTCAAGTTTCTTATTATCATAAGTTTCAGAAAGTTCTACAAAGGCATGAACTAGAACTTCCTTACTTAGTTCATCATCTTCATCATCAAAGGATTGAGGGGTTACCTTAGGTGTGTTTGCCATGAAACACATATTAGCTGATCCACCTCCTCTTCGGACTCGCTTTCCGAATCCCATGTTGCTTTGTAGGCTTTCTTCTCCTCCGGTTTCTTTGGCTTGAAGGAGGAAGTCATCTTCTTCTTGAACTCCGGACAATCCGCCATGATATGTCCGGGTTTGCGGCAATTATAGCAAATGATCTTCCGCTCCTCTTTGCCTTCGAATCTTCTCCGGAAGTTGAACTTGTTCTTTCGGTACAACCTCTTGACATTCCGCACAAGTAGAGTTAGCACCTCATCTTCTTCTTCGTCTTCATCATCGTCATCATTGGTGGATGAAGTCTTGAAGGCTATGGATTTCTTCTTTGAAGTAGTGGCTTCTTCTCTTGCCTTCTTCTCCATCTCATGGGTCTTTAGGTTCCCAATGAGACTAATGATGTCCATCTCGTCCTTGTCGTTCAACTCCTTTAAGGTGGTGGCCTTGATCTCTCATGAAGAAGGAAGAGCCCGTATCACTTTGCGCACCTTTTGATCGTTGGAGATGACGTCACCTAATGAAGAAAGACCATTTGTAATTTTAGTGAAACGAGTAATCATACACAATCAATGGATTCATCATCTAGCATTTTAAATGATACATATTGAGACCTCAAGAGATCTATCTTAGCTCTCTTGACTTGTGAAGTCCCTTCATGTGTGACCAATAAGTGTTGCCAAATCTCATAGGCGGATTGGCAATGAATTACCCGTGTAAGGTCATCCTCATTCAAGGCGGTTAATAGGGAGTTTGGGCTTTGGAGTTAGCCTCATATTCTCTAAAGTTGAAGTCGGTCCAAGTGCTCTCATCACAATCGGGTGCTACATAGGGTTTAGTTAAGGACTTGGCCACTAAGCTACCCAAAGATTGCAAAAATATAGTCATCCTAACCTTCCAAATTGGGAAATTAAGTCCATCAAATTTAGGAGAGGTTTTGATGTTATCGGCCATGTTTACTAGTGTATGAATGGATGAATGAAAATGTTGATTAGTAATATTTTAAGGATCTCTCTATGGATGTTAAGCCAAACCTAGAGTCCAAGCTCTGATACCAATTGAAAATCACCTAGAGGGGGGGTGAATAGGTGATGAAGCTAATCAAAGGGCAATTAAAAATTAAAGCTACAACAGACACCAAACAAGAATCACAAGATGAATGCAAGTAAGTAAGTATGACAATGAATATGATGAGCAAGTAATAAGTGCAAGCTAAGTAGAGTAAGGAATGCAAGAATGTAAATCAATCGCAAACACAATGATATGTTATCGAGGTTCGAGCACCCAGCTCTACTCCCCGCCTTCCCCAGAAGGATTCCGACCACTTCCACTATCACAAAGATCTCAAATACAATGGAGTACCCAACTCCTACAATCTTAGTACAAGTAATTTCCTTGGTAGTCAAAAGACCACAAACTCTCTCTTTCAAATATCTCTTCCCTTACAAAGGTCCTTAGAGAATATTGAGTAGGAATGAAGCTCTTGTTGTAAGTGAAGAAAGAGAATTAAATCAGAGAGTATTTGAAAAACCCTTCAGAAAATCAGTGAAAAATTCAGCACAAAAACCAAGAAACAAGTCTCTTTTGAAAGCCTTAAACTTTTGAATTTTCTAGCAATAATTGTTGTAACAAATCTCTCCCCAAACACCCCTATTTATAGGAGAGGGCTAGGGTTTAGGGATAAAAACATATTTACTGATGTTAGGAGGTAATTAGATCAAAATATATCCTTAAATGAATTTTTAAACACAAAAGACAAAAATAAACAGCTCTTAAAAATCTGCCCGTTACTGTTCAAACGGCTACATCGGTTGACCGGGCCGGTCGACCGGTAGTACAAAATTCCGACCGTTACAGGCTATCGGTCGACCGACCGGTCGACTGATACAAACTGTGACTCAAAAATAAATATCGGTCGACTGCCCCGGTCGACCGACAGACATGCACACGGATACGTGCATTCTGCCAGGACCTCGGTCGACTGGTCCGGTCGACCGGACACAGCCTGACATAGACTCGGTCGACTGTCGGTAGACTGCCGGTCGACCAGATCAGGTCAGAAAACGAATTAAAGACAGAATTTTGAGAAGAAAAATATTTTTAACAAAACTATTTTAACCAGGAATTCAGTATGTAACATAAAAAGAAATTTGTAGAAGAAAGATTTTGTACTAAAATATTTTTGTATATTTTATAGGAAATAAACTAAGAAATAGTATATGCGCAAAAACGTATGTGATTGAGCTTCAAACCTAATCTCTATTCTTTACAATCTATAAAACTAAAAATACAAAACCTAAGGACCTCTGAGCAATCTTCACGTCTTTGAGCCATCCAATGCCTTGCTAGTGCCTTCTCTTCTATGATCCTTCCTTGATGTGCAATTTGCCTTCCTTGCTTTGTGGAACTTAGAAGTTCTTGCAATAGCTAAGCGAATGGTCTCTAAACATGGTACAAAACCTGAAACTCATCTTAGCAAACTTGTTAGTACCAAATAGCACTAATTGGTTTGTCATCATCAAACACACAACAATTGGAGAGTGTAACCTCTTGGGCCAACACTCACTACTCTGTCATCAGCTGTGGAGGTTCCTGCAGAGGTAGCACCCCCAGAAGCGCTAGTGGCTACTCTTGCTCCTGCCGTACCGGTGGTCAGCCCGACTCTTGCGCGAGAAGAGCCAGCTTACATCCCTCACCCCGTGATAGAAAGGGGGTCGGGGAGCACCTCGGGCGATGATACTATGGAGTTCCTGACACGCAAAACGGTGCAGCAGTTCTTTGACTCGATGCGATCATGCATCGATTTCATCCTGTCTGGGGGTAGCTCCTTTGAATTCGCCCGGATGTTTCTCAGAAACTTGGCCGAGAACATCAAGTTGGCCGGAGGCCCTTCGCTAGCCCAGGCGTGTCTGCTGGTGGTGGAGCAGTTGGGACAAGACCTGAGAGAGCTTCGATCCCTGGAGGATGCCGGCTCATTCCACGAAGCCCAGGAAACTCTGAATAGGCTCCTTGCTGCTCAAGAGCAGGAGCGAAGGGAGGTGGAGGAGAAGATAACTGATAACACCCGTCTTCTTGAAGGTTTCCAGGCTGATCATCAAAGGCTAGCGGTCGAGTCCAAGGAATCTGTCATGATCATACAGGCTGCAAAGCAGGCTATCCTTGACTCTCGGGCTGCTATAGCCAGGGCTGAGGCCATGATTGCTTTTAATGAACAGAAGCTTGCTACCTCTGAAAAGAGGCTAGCGGAGTTAGAGGCTGCCAAGGCGCAAGTTGAAGCAAACCTCTCTGTTCGTTCATCCGAGTTGGAATCCCTCCGAGTACAAGCGCAAGGATTTTTATCTGAGGCGGATCTGCGGGCCCAAGCTCTCATGGAGGCTGAGAAGGCGCGTCAACATAAGATACATCGCCTTAGAGAGCAAATCCGTTCCTTGGCGAACCAGGACTTGTAGCCTTCTCTTTTTTTTTGTAAAGAAAAAGACACTCTGCTTTACTAAGAGTGTTTGTATTAACTTTTATCATTTTTTTGATGTAATAAAAGTCTTTGGAGTTCTTGTTCCATCTTTATTGCCTTGTTGTAGATGAATTCAACTTCTCAAGTCTTCTTGATGAGACGCGGCATTGATTCATAGGAACCTAGATAGAACTAAGTTTTTCTGATGAGACGCGGCATCAAATCATAGAGAGAGACGCGGTCATCAGTTCATAGGAACTTAGGCAGAACTAAGTCCTTTTGATGAGACGCGGCGTCAATTCACAGAGAGAAATGCGGGTTTAATTAACGCGAATCTGTCCTGCTAATGAAGACGCGGTTCAAGTGGACGCGAAGGACGCAGTTTTTGAGTGTGACTCACTGGTCGCAGTCCTTAAGGATGTAGCGCTGGGTCTTTTGACTAGGTGCAAAAACCCATCACTACCCATGCAGACGCAGCTCCTCTGATGAAGACGCAGTTTGAGCGGACGCGAGGGACGCAGACTTGCGTATTTTCCGACTAATCCCACAATGGCCTAAGTCTTTTGCTGAGTTAAGTGCTTTCCCTTAAAATGGGCCCCGTTTGCTGAAGGGACGCAACCTTGGGTCACGCGGACATTCCTCTGGAATGCAGGTGGACGTCATTCAGTCTGAAAAGGGGACGCGGATTCCTGGACGCGGCTTTCTCATCTGCGTCTTGATGTAACTTCCCAGGCGTTAAATGCGGCCTGACTTAAAGATTTCATGAGATCTTTGAACGTCAAGTCTTCACTGACGATTGGGAAACCGGATCGTCCGTTATTTCCCGAAGCAGTTGTCCACGCGTTGGTTCCTCATTGGACTCAGGCGTTAATGCCTTTTAATGCAAAACCGGCGCTGGCGGTTTGAGACTAGCGTCTGCGACGCTTCCCGAAGCAACGTTCCACGCGTCAGACTCCTATTGGACTTTGACGGTCGTGCGGTCATTAAGGCCGACGGTTTTGATTAATGAACCATTAATGACAGTTATCAGGGGCTGCCTATAAATAGGGCTCACCCTCTCCCTCTTTAACAACCCAAACTTAGACTGTTTTCTTTTGATTTGCTCTGAGAAATTTCGCCTTCTTCAGAGTTCTAACAGGGGTCTGTCTCCATGGATGAAGGTGACTTTGTGGATGAAGATGACTGATTGTTATTCAATTTTGCATATTTTACCACATCCATACCATGCATATTGTAAATAAAAATGTGATTTTTTAATCTTTTCTCTCTATTTTTGCAGGTCCATATTCTAATAGAGAAAAGGCCCAAAATCCCTTTAATTATCAAGAATTAAAGGAGAATAAATCAAGGCCCAAAAGAGAGCCCAAAGGTTGAGGCCAGGATCAGGAGATATCCACGCGTCAGCTCAGACTTCCAGAAGGTCCACGTGGCTAACAACCTACGAGATAAGCGCAACAGAAATCTCGGCCTCAACGGCCAAGATTCTGCTGCATATCCACGGCAACTGCCGCGATTCTGCGGCAGTTACAAGGCCGTTGAGCCCGAGATTCTCTCCAACAACCTGGGTTCTAGAGGCTTCTCTCTGAGGCTATAAATATACCACCAGGACCTTCGCAAAAACGAGAGGAGAGATTAGAAGATATAGCTTGTATTTTGTAGGTTTTTTCTCTAGGACTTTTAGTGCTCTAGGTCTTCTTCTTCCTCCCTAGAAATTCTGCAAAAAGAGAGATTGTGAGAGAGAGAAAGCTTGTGTAAATCAAGGTGTGACAACTTGTGAAGCAAGGTTTAATCCAATCTCCTTTCTCTACTTGAGCATTTTCTAGTACTTTACTTGCATTCTTTAATTCAAGCTTTACTTTCATTGCACTCTTATTCATGAATTGCTTTTCTTTTCTTGTAATGGCTAGTAGCTAAATTCTTCTAACATGACTAGCTAACAACTAATCTTGCTTAACTTCTAACTCTTGGGTGAATGCAAATACTTCATCTTGCAATTGTTGAGTTTTTTTCATCCCCGATGAGTTACTTTCATGCTTGGCAATCTCTTGTTGTAATTCTCCATATGATTCATGTGTGCCACATTTAGAGCCTTATCTTTAGAACAAGTGCCTTGATGGAACATGGAGATGGATCACCAACAATATGCTATTTGTTGTACAACTTCTTTACTTCAATTAATGAATGTTGTATCTTCTTCCTTAGCATCCCTTGAGTGGCAACTCTTTTGATTCCACCATTGAAAGTCTATCTTGAAGGCCTATGACATCAATGAGGCTACAAGACAAGTCCAAGAAGATTACCCGTCAATCAAGTGGGAAAGTAACTAGACCAACACGCAAGACAAACATATGCCGATGAATCAACATGAGGCAAGCATCACCCTAACGGAGATTAGTAAGTTAGCAAGTTAGTAATGTTAGCTAGTCATGGCCTTTCTCATCTAAAAGTCTTCTACAAGTTTTCATTCTTTAGTATTAATTCCAAAGCAAATCTTGTCTTCGATTCTTTTCATTTTATTTCCATAGTTTTCATTTCATGTACAAACCAACCACCAATTCTTTCATTTCTTTTTCCATGTCTTTTGCATTCTTTTAAAACAAAGAAGCACTTTCATTTTCTATCTTCACATTAAACCGTAAAGCTTCCATCGTGAGCTCTCCTTGTGGATTCGACCCATATAGCTTGTGCTACTACGGTGATTTGGAAAGGATACATCAATCATTTTAAATACATTGTGGAGTGATCAAGCACCTAAGGTTGACTCTAAACCTTCTTTCTTTTGTTGAATTTCTGTGCAATCTACCACACTATCCTTTTCGTAATCAAATTTTTGGCGCCGTTGCCGGGGAGAGCAACGGTTTTTGATTTCAAGTGAAGAACCAAACGAATTTTCTTCTCTGTTGCAGGTTACAGGTGAAGAAACAGGAAAATTTGCATTGCAGTGACATATAAGTGGCTCTGGGCTTCAGCTCTTGAAAGCAGAAACCAGTTGCCCTCTGAATTGCCGCGATTCCACGGCCAAAGCCGCGGATCCGCGGCAAGGAGGAGTGAACTACTGACCAAATTTCTGCAGGGTTGCTTGCTCTGCAAAATACAGCTGCTGCAATACTTAAATTCTTGTATGCTTCACCTTATGCCTGCTAATAATCAACAGTAAAAAATTGGTTGCAAAGTTTAAAATTGATTAGACATTTGCATTTCTAGGCACGTGTCTTTTCAATTCATTTACTTTTACTGTTGAAGAGTGCTGGAGCAAGGTACGTACGCATTGCATATTGACTAGGACTCACTCCTTATTTGATTTTTATAGCTTTGAGTGGACCTTGTTTGTTTATATCGTACACTTGCACCAAACTGATTTTAAGGGCACCACCCATAAATAAGATAAGGTGGGGATTTCATCACCCTTTCCTTAGCCCAAAAACCACTATCCCAGCACTCACTAACCCAAGCCTAACTTAATAAAAAAGTAGACGTTGGCCCTAGGGACATCTCGGACTAATTTAGGAGATTATCCTAAGGGGAAAAGTGTTGGAAATTGACTCTTGTAAAATCAGTGTCTAGGAAAGGGATTGAGGGCCGAAATCCCGAAGGTTGGTGGTTATTTAATTAAGGAACGTCTTTGACGGAAAACCTCCCATCAACCTTGCCCTGACCTGGCTGATTAGCTTGTGGTCAAAGTCTACACTAAACCTCCCGTGGACGGTCTAATCAGTTAGGAGTCGTCTAGGTCATAGGTCTACCCTAACTTAGGTTAGAATTTTTTTTTTGTTTATTTGTTTGTTTCTTTTTGTTTGTATTTCATTGTGTGATATGGCTTATAATAACAATTTTTCCAACTTTAATAATAATCCATATTACACACCGACTTCATTTTCGGATATTACCAACCCAGCATATCATAACTTTTACCAACCTAGTGTGCCGGATTGGTCTTATCCGAATCCATATGACCCATACCCCCATCTAATAACTATAATAATGATTTCAACTCTTCACCGAGTCAGTGGGGATTCACTTACCCCGAGCATAATTTCCAACAACCTTATCCTCCTTCTCCACCCAGTCCACAACATTTTCAAGATACATACTCAGTTCCACCAGTCCAAAATAAAAGACCATCAATTTTGGAAATGAGTATGCGTGAGTCCAAACAACAATCACAAAATCTGATGGACTCACAATTTTTCCAAAACAACACTTCATCTTTTGAACAAAATGATGAACCAATGAATTGTAAAAAGATGCATGAAATAATGACTCAGGCTCAAATGCTCGTAACCGTGACATAGATTTGATGATCCAAACTCTTCATTCTCATCCTATTTCTAATGTCACTAACCATTCTGTCAGAGCCAAAGAGTTATGTTGTTTTGGAAATCAAGATTCAATTTCAGCACACCCACCTGAACTTGTCCAAACTTCAGATCCCATTGACATTTTGGCAAGTTATCCATTTCCTGAAATTGAACTTGAGCATGAATATGATCATGAACCTCAAATTAGTGATTCAATTCTACTTCCTGATTCAATTATGACTACGGTATCTTCACCTGATTTCAATCCTTTTCCCGAGTCAATATTGGATCCAGTGCCAGTCCATTGTGAAATTGAGTCACCAATCATTTATGATGATCATATTGAACTTGACCAATTCCATACTTTTGAAAGTCCCATTGACAAATTGGCAAGTTCTCCATTTTTGATATTGAACTCAATGAGATATGTGACCTAGATTCTCACAATCTCTTTGCTTCTGAAGACCTATTCGCTGACAAGATCATGTGTCTGGATGAGTCAACTCGGGGTCAGTTAACTGATTGTACACTTCCGGATGTTGATCTTAGTTTTGAAGAATTGTATGGCGATGAGCTAGAATTCCTTAATATTGGAAGTAAAGAGATATCACCCATATTAGGTCACATTCCATTGTTGGAAAATACATGTGGACTGGAGTTTCAACTTCTTGACTTGGACCCAATTCCTGAACTCATTTCGACTCCAGAACCTTTACTTGACTTAAGTCACCTTCCTGAGTCGGTATTAGTTCCTGTCTTTCCTGAGTCCAAGTCAACCGTTCTATCATTTCATACTCCATTCTGGGACAAGGTGGTTGACAAATTTGACTCCGAAATTAGTTATGGAAAATGGAAATTAGATGGGGTTAAATACTTAATAAAAATCCTTCATGGATTTATCTTTTTAGTGGGTTATATTCATGAAATTTCTGGTGGGTTCCTCCGAACCCAAAGCAAAGTTGATTGGGCCACGTTTCGTGGACCAATCAGACCACCACGGAACCACCACCTTAAGGTAATTTTTTTCCCTCTCTATTTGTTTCATGCATACATATATCACGATGCATTGAGGACAATGCATGAAATAAGTGTGGGGGAGGGTTTACTAACATAGAGTTTTTAGATTTTCTTTCTTTTACACTTCTTTTAGAAATAAAAAAAAAAAACTTTTTGAAATAAGAGACAAAGTTTTGATCTATTTTTAATAAAATTAAGATGATCTTAGAAATTAAGAAAGCCTTAATTATGACATCTTAAACCTAGTTGAAATAATAGATCTTATTTAAAATTATAGGCTAAGTAAGAAAAATTGGGGAGATATTTTTATCTTGAATTTTTTGCCTTAGATAGTATGCACTTCACACTTACACATTTTTTTGGGATGGAAACAAAGACCAAAAAAGCCATAAAATAAATAAAAAAAGAAGAGAAAAAAATATATATATAAATAAAACATCACTTATTAAGCTGGAGAATTATGCCTCAAGAAGCATGATTATTCACGCCTAACGGTGATCAAAAGAATAATCCCCCTTAGTTTTGTGGCCTTGTTTGCTTGAGACCTTAAACCCGAGGGATGTTTTCTCATCTGGTGCCCTAAGACCGTCTGGTTTGGGAGTCATCGGTTATAGGCTCGTTACATGGGTGAACTAGAAAGCCTAAACTAAGGGAAGAAGAAAAAAAATAATAATAATATATAAATGGCTTGATGGTTAGAATTGAAATCCCAGAAATCTTCACTATCACAATGTGCATACTATCTAGGTTTTATGAAGGATAAAATATTCAATCCAATTTTGAATTCTTACCTTAATTGAAGACAAGATCTTGCATAGAGACTAAGTTTAAGGAAGAATGATTTTTGGTGGACTTATGACCTTAGATCACTTATATTTTTGCAAAAATAGTTTGAAAACATGTCTCTCTTTCAAATGTGTTTTCAAAATACTAACATTTGTCTTCTTTCTTTATGGATTTTGTGGGTGCAATCCGCTGAAAACCCTCAGGAGACAACACTCCTCCTCTAGGGTAACCTAGAGGTTTAACGGCTTGTTGCACACGCTCAGTGCAATCGCGTCACCTGCGAAAGTGGTATAATAACCCTTGTAGTATAATTTTTCTTTTCTTGTTTTGCTCGGGACGAGCAAAAGAATAAGTGTGGGGGTGTGATTGTTATTCAATTTTGCATATTTTACCACATCCATACCATGCATATTGTAAATAAAAATGTGATTTTTAATCTTTTTCTCTCTATTTTTGCAGGTCCATATTCTAATAGAGAAAAGGCCCAAATCCCTTTAATTATCAAGAATTAAAGGAGAATAAATCAAAGCCAAAAGAGAGCCCAAAGGTTGAGGCCAGGATCAGGAGATATCCACGCGTCAGCTCAGACTTCCAGAAGGTCCACGTGGCTAACAACCTACGAGATAAGCGCAACAGAAATCTCGGCCTCAACGGCCAAGATTCTGCCGCATATCCACGGCAACTGCCGCGATTCTGCGGCAGTTACAAGGCCGTTGAGCCCGAGATTCTCTCCAACAACCTGGGTTCTAGAGGCTTCTCTCTGAGGCTATAAATACACCACCAGGACCTTCGCAAAAACGAGAGGAGAGATTAGAAGATATAGCTTGTATTTTGTAGGTTTTTTCTCTAGGACTTTTTGTGCTCTAGGTCTTCTTCTTCCTCCCTAGAAATTCTGCAAAAAGAGAGATTGTGAGAGAGAGAAAGCTTGTGTAAATCAAGGTGTGACAACTTGTGAAGCAAGGTTTAATCCAATCTCCTTTCTCTACTTGAGCATTTTCTAGTACTTTACTTGCATTCTTTAATTCAAGCTTTACTTTCATTGCACTCTTATTCATGAATTGCTTTTCTTTTCTTGTAATGGCTAGTAGCTAAATTCTTCTAACATGACTAGCTAACAACTAATCTTGCTTAACTTCTAACTCTTGGGTGAATGCAAATACTTCATCTTGCAATTGTTGAGTCTTTTTCATCCCCGATGGGTTACTTTCATGCTTGGCAATCTCGTGTTGTAATTCTCCATATGATTCATGTGTGCCTCATTTAGAGCCTTGTCTTTAGAACAAGTGCCTTGATGGAACATGGAGATGGATCACCAACAATATGCTATTTGTTGTACAACTTCTTTACTTCAATTAATGAATGTTGTATCTTCTTCCTTAGCATCCCTTGAGTGGCAACTCTTTTGATTCCACCATTGAAAGTCTATCTTGAAGGCCTATGACATCAATAAGGCTACAAGACAAGTCCAAGAAGATTACCCGTCAATCAAGTGGGAAAGTAACTAGACCAACACGCAAGACAAACATATGCCGATGAATCAACATGAGGCAAGCATCACCCTAACGGAGATTAGTAAGTTAGCAAGTTAGTAATGTTAGCTAGTCATGGCCTTTCTCATCTAAAAGTCTTCTACAAGTTTTCATTCTTTTAGTATTAATTCCAAAGCAAATCTTGTCTTCGATTCTTTTCATTTTATTTCCATAGTTTTCATTTCATGTACAAACCAACCACCAATTCTTTCATTTCTTTTTCCATGTCTTTTGCATTCTTTTAAAACAAAGAAGCACTTTCGTTTTCTATCTTCACATTAAACCGTAAAGCTTCCATCGTGAGCTCTCCTTGTGGATTCGACCCGTATAGCTTGTGCTACTACGGTGATTTGGAAAGGATACATCAATCATTTTAAATACATTGTGGAGTGATCAAGCACCTAAGGTTGACTCTAAACCTTCTTTCTTTTGTTGAATTTCTGTGCAATCTACCACACTATCCTTTTCGTAATCAATGACGCAGAGCTTTCATGCTTTTGTTTGGTCTCTTCAGGAGAAAGCGTCTCTTTGATCATCTTTCATGTCCACGTTCTAATGCAGAGAGTTCAACTCTTGATAGAGGCCTCTGCGGGTATGCCGTCCCGACTTGCCATGATATTTTTAGTCCACCCAGGCTTGCATCTTGGCATCTCTTAAAGAGATATCACCATCTGGATGAAGTCTTAGTTGGTGCATTCCCTTTTTTTTTTTGGAATTTGCGCCATCGACTTGAACTTCTCTGGACGCGAGTTCAGAAGTCTTTGGCACTTGGCGCTGGCTTTGCTCATGAAGCTCGCGTTTTAAGGCCACTGACTTGGATGAATTCCAACTCGGGTCGAAGGTTTCAGACCCGAATCTTGCAACTCCTGTTCATTCAACAGGGAGATGGCAATTTTTTCGGCGTCTGAGTCTTTTCGCGCCTGGTGTGTTAGACGCAGATGCAAAAAATTGGACTGCGTTTGAACCCTGCGTGTATCACAGTTTTAACTCGCGTCTGTTTCTGCCACCGCGGAAGTTTTGGCTCACTGCGTGGGTCATTCCCGCGTCTGTAGTCTTCGGCAATAATTGCGTCTGTCACTTAGTTTTCTCTGTTAAAGTGTACTAAGTTCCAGATGTTCTGATTCCTTTGTTTATTCCTTGCAGGTAGGCTTGATCGTCCTTTTTCAGGTTCGCTGGGCCCTGGAAGAACATTTCGGCCGGCGAACTTGTTCGATGTTCGTCCACAAGGGAAGAAATCATAGTCTCCGTCGTCCACAAGGGAAGAAATCACAATCCCTGACGGGGACTTAACCCTCGTCAAGATCTCATTGGACGCGATGCACCAGTCATGCTTGCGGGCTGGTCACGGTCACAGTGGGTATGGCGGCGAGGGGGTTACGGTGGATATAGTGGCAGATAGCATCCCCTTCCTCTCTCACCCCAGAAGTGACATCAAGGACACTCCATGTTTGTTGGATGGCCTTCTGGCGAAAGAGATGCTCATGAATGAAGGGTTGCATGGCTTTCTGCTGCCACCGGACCTCAAGAACACCATTGCTCTTAGCTTAGTCAGCTAGGGCTCTTTCGATGTTTACGTCATGCACCATAGTGCAATCGGCTCCAATTGTCGCCACAGTTTGGCGCTTTTCCAAACATCGTGCACTTGGAATCAGATGCGGCTTCAAGGAGTGAGTACGGCCTCTGAGAGAGAGAGGGACTTCTTTGTACTCCTTAATTGTAACACTCAATCTTATTGTATAAGAGAGCGTTTTGTATCACTTTCATATGCCTGGATATAAATAAAAGTGACACTTTTCTTTTTGCCTCTTTCTATTGTCTTGAACCTTTTGTCATCAGTTAGACGCATAGAAGCAAAGAATCTTTGGCTCGTTAAAACTATGATGAAAATTTTAACAAGTCAAATTTTGTGGAGAAAAGATCCTATTTCAGGAACCCTACAATGCTGTCAGAGGTGTGATATTAACTTGACAGAGATAAGATAATTTTTGGTGGACCTGCTACTTTATAAAAGAAAGTAACAGGTTGAATTGGTACCCCCAGGGAAGGTGGGCTCAACTGGAGAGTTGATGAAGACACTGTCAACGGTGTAATGTTAACCTAACAATGTTTTTGGGTAGACTTATTTCTGTTGAGGAGAATAACAAGTGAGACTAGACTCGCGGGGAATCTAGGAAAATCTTTACCGTTAGAGGTGTGATATTAACTTAACGGGTTGAATGAAGTCTTGTCAGAAGTGTAATGTTAACTTGACAAGAATGTAAGTCAGAGGTGTGATATTAACTTGACTCAGAAGCATTTCGGTCTTCGCCCAGGAAAACTGAAAGTGTCATTGTCATATGAAATACACCTAGAGGGGGGGTGAATAGGTGTAATTGCTAATCTAATGATCTTTTAAACTTATGAAATGAGTGATGCAACAATCTCTCAAAAACACGACTAAGAGCCGAATACCCCTTGCGAGGTTCTGAACTCCTTCCTCCCAATTCCCCTTAAATGGGTTAGAGGTGCGCAATGCAACCGTGTTGTATTGAGGTGTGATTGATCAATGCCAAGTGTGATGATGAAAATAAAAAGCTCACAATGTAACACAACAAGTATAGCAACACAAGATTCCACAAGTAAAATAGCAAGTAAAGTAAACAAATAAGGATTGCACAAATAAAGGTTAGTTCTCAAGCAATAAATTGGAAGTGATATAAAGCAAGAAAGTAAGCAAGAAGAACGCCAAGGCAATCGCAAACAAGATGATTTGTTTCGAGGTTCGAGCCCGTTGCTCTAGTCCCCGTCTTCACCTCCGTGAAGGGTTTCCACTATCCCCTTAGGATCCCGTACAAGTTAGGCCTCCAAAGACCTCAAGCCCGTAGCTTCACCTTACAAAGAAACTCCACCGAGGAGCTTGTCTCCACAAGAACAAGGATTTACAAATAGTGATCTTTAACTAGACCACAACACTCTTTTACAAACACTCTCACTCTTTTACAACTTCACCTATAGAAAGAATATGAAATTTTTGGCTCTATGAAGTGTGGTGAGAAAAGCTTCAGTTGTAGAGTGATATTAGAGATCAAACAACAACTGAAAAACCAATTTTGAAAGAATGGAAATGAAAGCTTTAAACTATTTTTCTCTTTCTCTTGAAAACTATGAAAACTTGTATTTTTCTTGGTAAATAACTAAGGCCTATTCCCCACTATTTATAGGGAGAGAATAGGTTAAAAACTCTGATTTTTCCAGCTAATTTGATCAGAAAAAGAGTCCCAACAACTCCTAAAAACTCTGTTAAAGAGAAAACCAAAAACAGATTTTCAGAAATTCCAAAAGAAGAAAGAGCCGTTATGGCTGATGCAGGCCTACCGGTCGACTGCCGGTCGACCGGGTCCCTGCTGGCAAAAGAGCCGTTGGAGCTTCGGTCGACTGCCAGTCGACCGATCCAACAAAGGAAACACAGTTTCCTTCTATCGGTCGACCGACCCAGTCGACCGAAAAGATACAGAGAGCAAAACATCTCTTTTCCGGTCGACCGGTATGTAGGTCGGTCGACCGACAGACATGCACAGCCTGTGCATGTCTGGACACAGCAGCCGGTCGACTGCCGGTCGACCGGTCTGCCTGAAATAGATATTTTTTGGGCAGATTTTTGAGATAGAAAATTTTGTAAAAATTCTTTAAAAAATCTGAAGCTAAGTGTTATGCAGAAAATAGTTTATATCATGTTTTAAACAAGTTTTTGAAGATATAAAGCTTTGAGTCCATGTATGTATAAACTAAGGCATAAACTTAGAAATAAACATTTTCAAAAACAAAGGAAACATACAAAACAAGTGTGTGTGCAAATCCTAGAGCCAAATTTCACATATTCTATCTTTAACAAAACTACACTTACAAACTTCTAGGTCTTCAAGACTTCAAGATGGACAATCTTCACTTGATCTTCAATATTGTACTTTGAGCCCAATTTGACTTGTCTTGAGTCCAATGTACCTTCCTTTAGGGAAGAATTCATCTCTTTAATATATAAACCTGAAACACACTTAAACAACAATTTATATTAGTACAAATAACTAATATGTTTTGTAATCATCAAAATACACTTAACATGGGTTGATTGTAACCTTGGGCCAACAATCTCCCCCTTTTTTGATGATGACAAAACATATGAGTTATTAAACAAATAAAAGAGGAAAGAGCTTGGAAAGCTCCCCCTTAAACAATGCTATGTATTTAACATGAATATGAACAACTATGTAAGCATACATAAAGCATTGAAAAATATCATCACCAAAAAATAAACTATCATAAGGAATAACAAAATTTAAAACAAACCATATATTTTTCCTCCATATATTTTTCCATATATTTTCTCCCAAACTTATATATATTTATATTTCTCCCCTTTTTGTCATACATCAAAAAGGGTTAAAAAAAAAATTTAAGACAAAACAAAACAAACATATTAGAAACCAAAACAAAACAAACTAAAATATTTTAAGTATCAATCTTACATACATTCAATTCACCACAAATAAATGAAAATCTTGCATAATCTAAAGGTTTTGTGAAAATATCTGCAAGTTGAAAATCTGTGGAAACAAAATCAATATCTATGTCACCTTTTTCAAAGTGATCTCTAAGAAAATGATATCTAATGTCTATATGTTTGGTTTTACTATGTTGATTAGCATTTTTGGTCATGTGAATAGCACTAGTATTATCACAATAAATCTTAACATGATCAAAATGTAAATCAAAATCGAGAAGAGTATGTTTCATCCAGAGTACTTGTGCACAACAAGCTCCGGCTGCTACATACTCCGCCTCGGCGGTTGAAAGGGCTACACTATTTTGCTTCTTGGAAGACCAAGACACAAGACAATTGCCCAAGAATTGGCAAGTGCCACTTGTGCTCTTCCTATCTACCCTACAACCGGCATAGTCGGCATCCGAATAACTAGTCATGGTAAATTGGTTAGTTTTCGGATACCACAAACCTAAATCAATTGTGCCCTTAAGATACCTAATTATGCGTTTTACCGCTATTAAGTGTGATTCCTTAGGACATGATTGAAAACGTGCACATAAACATACGGAAAACATTATATCCGGCCTACTAGCCGTAAGATAGAGTAAACTACCAATCATGCTACGAAATAATTTGATGTCTACTTCCTTACCTTGTTCGTCCTTGTCAAGTTTCGTAGTGGTTGCCATGGGAGTCTTTGCTACTTTGGATCCTTCAAGCCCGAACCTCTTGATGAGTTCTTTGGTGTACTTGGCTTGGTTGATGAATGTCCCATCACTACGTTGCTTGATTTGAAGTCCAAGGAAGAAGTTGAGCTCTCCCATCATAGACATCTCGAATTCCTTTTTCATGCATGACTCAAAATTCTTGCAAAGTGAAACATTAGTAGATCCAAAAATAATGTCATCAACATAAATTTGAACTATGAGGATATCTTGATCTATATGTTTGGTAAATAATGTTTTATCAACTTTTCCTTTCTTAAAATCATTTGAAATCAAAAATGAAGACAATCTTTCATACCAAGCCCTAGGGGCTTGTTTTAAACCATATAGAGCTTTATCTAATTTATAAACATAATTAGGGTGTGTAGGATCAACAAACCCGGGGGGTTGTTCAACATACACCTCCTCATCAATATAACCATTAAGAAAAGCACTCTTTACATCCATTTGAAATAACTTAAAATCTTTAAATGAGGCATATGCTAAGGTCATCCGTATGGCTTCGAGCCGTGCTACGGGTGCAAAGGTTTCTTCAAAATCGATTCCCTCGATTTGAGTGTAACCTTGGGCAACTAACCTAGCCTTGTTTCTAACTACATTACCCGATTCATCCAACTTATTCTTAAAGATCCACTTAGTACCAATTGTTGGTCTATCGTGGGGCCTAGGAACAAGGTGCCAAACTTGGTTGCGCTCAAATTGATTGAGCTCCTCTTGCATTGCAAGCAACCAATATGAATCGGCCTCGTCCTCGAGGACATTTTTAGGTTCTATGTGTGAAATAAAAGCAAAATTACCACAAAAATCTTGAATCTTAGAGCGAGTGGTTACCCCTTTTGATACTTCACCTATGACGAGGTCCTTGGGATGATGAGGATTGAATCTCCAATCCTTTGGTAGTGGTTGAGAGGGCTCCTCTTCATTTGCTTGATGTTCATTTCCTTGAGCCTCTTCCACTTTGGCTTCACTTCCATCATCATCCTTTGGCTTGTCTCCCATGGTAGAAGCATCCTCCAAGGTCACTTTCTCCAAACCTTCATGCAAGGCATCTATTTCTACAACATTCTTAACAAACTTGTTAGATTCCTCAAATTTAACATGAATAGATTCCTCAATAGTCAAAGTTGACCTATTGAAGACTCTATAAGCCTTACTAGTATTTGAGTAACCTACAAAAATAGCCTCATATGATCTAGCATCAAATTTTCCCAAATTAATATTTGTATTTAAAACAAAACATTTGCAACCAAACACTTTGAAATAAGAAACATTGGGTTTTCTAGAAAAATACATCTCATAAGAAGTCTTAGTAGTATTTTTACATAGGAAAACACGATTTGCAATGTAACATGAAGTATGAACGGCCTCGGCCCACAAATAATGTGGTAGACCATATTCATTTAACATTGTCCTAGCCATCTCTTGTAAAGTACGATTTTTCCGCTCAACTACTCCATTTTGTTGTGGAGTTCTAGGACAAGAAAGTTCATGTTTTATTCCATGTTCCTCACAAAAAGTGGTAAAGGGAAGGTTAATGAACTCACCTCCTCTATCACTTCTTATTTTAATTATTGAGGAGTCATTTCCTTTTCAACTCTTTTCTTAAAGGCTTGAAAATGTGAAAAGGTTTGACTTTTATGTTCAAGAAAATAAACCCAAGTAAAACGCGAAAAATCATCTACTAAAACATAAGCAAATCTACTCCCACTTAAACTTTTGGTTTGTGTAGGGCCAAATAAATCCATGTGGATTAGCTCCAATGGACGTGATGACATGATATCCTTAATTGATTTGAATGAGGACTTAGTTTGTTTCCCAAATTGACATGCGTCACAAACTCGGTCCTTTTCAAAGTTCAATGAAGGAATACCCTTCACCATTTCCTTAGAGTTAAGCCTAGAAATATGGTCAAAAGAAACGTGGCCTAATCTCCTATGCCATAACCAAGAGTCGTCATCGAGGGCTTTTAAACATGTTATATTACAAGACATATTTAGCATATCTATCATATATACATTACTTTCACGAAAACCGGAAATACACAAACATTAGAATTTTTGTCAACTATTTTACAAGCAATATCATCAAAAATAACATTAAATCCTTTATCACATAATTGACTAATGCTCAAGAGATTATGCTTGAGCCCGTCTACTAAAACTACATTTTCAATTAAAGGAGAAGTGCCAAGCTTTACATTACCAATACCAATGATTTTACCTTGGCGTCATCTCCGAAGGTGACGGTGCCACCTTCATGATATCTTGATAGGGTTGCAAAGTTGTTGATGTCCCAAGTCATGTGCCTTGAGCAACCGCTATCAAGATACCACAAACCTCTACGTCGTTGGGCTTTGGAAAGTACCTACATCATTTAAAACAATTATTGACTTTGGTACCCAAACTTTCTTGGGTCCTTGAAAGTTAGTGTTACGAACCCAAACATTATGAGATGATGCACTTAGTCTATCATAACAAAAATTAGCTAAGTGTCCTTTCCGTCCACAATGTGAACATGAGTACACTTTTCTATACATGAATGCATGGTGTGTATGTGAAGTGTGAGCATGCTTTGGGGGTTTACCATGATGCATAGGTTGTGTAGCATGTACATGAGCATGAGCATGAGCATGATGAACATTTTTCTTAGGAGCTTGTTTCTTAGGAAACATATTCTCCATTTTCTTCTTATCAAACTCACTACACTTTTTCAAAACAACATCTAATGAGTCTAATCTTTCCTTAAGCATGGCAATCTCGTTAGAATCTACAAATGGGGTCTTTCCTTTACAAGCAATCTTATATTTTTCAAAATCATTTTTAGTGGAAACTAAAGAAGAATGCAAGTCATTATTTTCTTTAGAAAGATTTAACACTTGAATATTCAAAGATTCATTATCCTTTTTCATTTTCAAGTACTTTTTCTTCATGAAGTCATAATTTTGAGAAAGTTCTATAAATGCTTCTCCTAGCTCATCCATGGATAAATCATCATCAAGAAGAGTTGAGGGGGTTACCTTGCTTGTGCTCTCATTTGCCATGAAGCACATGTTGGCGGTGTCGATCTCCTCCTCGGATTCACTTTCGTCATCCCATGTTGCTTTCATAGCCTTCTTCTTGTATGGCTTCTTGGATGAAGATGGCTTCACTTGGTCCGGACACTCCGCTACAATGTGTCCCGGCTTTTGGCAATTGAAGCATATGATCTTTCTCTCTTCTTTGCCTCCTTGCCATCTCCTCCGTCCTTGGAACTTTGCCTTGTTGTACATCCTCCGGACATTTTTGACTAGAAGTGAGAGCTCCTCGTCATCTTCTTCTTCGTAATCTTCGTCGGAGTAAGTAGCATGACTTTTGAAGGCAATAGTCTTCTTCTTGGAGGGTGCCATGTCCTCCCTTGCCTTCCTCTCCATCTCATGCTTTTTAAATTCCCAATGAGTCCGATGAGCTCAATCTCATCTTTATCATTGAGTTCCTTCAATGTTGTAGCTTTCACTTCCCATGATGGAGGAAGAGCCCGGATGATCTTTCTCACCCTTTGGTCGTTGTTGATGTCTTCACCTAGAGAAGAAAGCCCATTAGTAATCTTAGTAAATTTAGTAACCATATCATCTATGGTTTCATGTTCTTGCATGCTAAAATTTTCATATTGGGACCGAAGAAGGTCTATCTTGGCCCTCTTCACTTGTGATGTCCCCTCATGTGTTACTAGCAAATGGGTCCAAATCTCATAGGCGGATTTGCAATGGATGACTCTAGCTATGTCATCATCATTGAGGGCTTGTAGGAGTGCATAATGAGCCCTAGCATTGGCATCAAACTCCTTGGTCTCAATTTCGGACCAAGTAGATTCATCACCATCGGGGGTACTAAATTGTTTAGTCACGGCCTTTGCAACTCGGCTACCTAGAGATTGCAAGAAAACGGTCATCTTAACCTTCCATATGGGAAAGTTAAGTCCATCAAACTTAGGGGTGTCTTAATACCATCGGCCATGTTTACTATGTGGAAATGAATGAAATGATTAGCAATATGAGGATCTCTCTAAGGTTGTTAAGCCAAATCCTAGAGTCCAAGCTCTGATACCAATTGAAATACACCTAGAGGGGGGGTGAATAGGTGTAATTGCTAATCTAATGATCTTTTTAAACTTATGAAATGAGTGATGCAACAATCTCTCAAAAACACGACTAAGAGCCGAATACCCCTTGCGAGGTTCTGAACTCCTTCCTCCCAATTCCCCTTAAATGGGTTAGAGGTGCGCAATGCAACCGTGTTGTATTGAGGTGTGATTGATCAATGCCAAGTGTGATGATGAAAATAAAAAGCTCACAATGTAACACAACAAGTATAGCAACACAAGATTCCACAAGTAAAATAGCAAGTAAAGTAAACAAATAAGGATTGCATAAATAAAGGTTAGTTCTCAAGCAATAAATTGGAAGTGATATAAAGCAAGAAAGTAAGCAAGAAGAACGCCAAGGCAATCGCAAACAAGATGATTTGTTTCGAGGTTCGAGCCCGTTGCTCTAGTCCCCGCCTTCACCTCCGTGAAGGGTTTCCACTATCCCCTTAGGATCCCGTACAAGTTAGGCCTCCAAAGACCTCAAGCCCGTAGCTTCACCTTACAAAGAAACTCCACCGAGGAGCTTGTCTCCACAAGAACAAGGATTTACAAATAGTGATCTTTAACTAGACCACAACACTCTTTTACAAACACTCTCACTCTTTTACAACTTCACCTATAGAAAGAATATGAAATTTTTGGCTCTATGAAGTGTGGTGAGAAAAGCTTCAGTTGTAGAGTGATATTAGAGATCAAACAACAACTGAAAAACCAATTTTGAAAGAATGGAAATGAAAGCTTTAAACTATTTTTCTCTTTCTCTTGAAAACTATGAAAACTTGTATTTTTCTTGGTAAATAACTAAGGCCTATTCCCCACTATTTATAGGGAGAGAATAGGTTAAAAACTCTGATTTTTCCAGCTAATTTGATCAGAAAAAGAGTCCCAACAACTCCTAAAAACTCTGTTAAAGAGAAAACCAAAAACAGATTTTCAGAAATTCCAAAAGAAGAAAGAGCCGTTATGGCTGATGCAGGCCTACCGGTCGACTGCCGGTCGACCGGGTCCCTGCTGGCAAAAGAGCCGTTGGAGCTTCGGTCGACTGCCAGTCGACCGATCCAACAAAGGAAACACAGTTTCCTTCTATCGGTCGACCGACCCAGTCGACCGAAAAGATACAGAGAGCAAAACATCTCTTTTCCGGTCGACCGGTATGTAGGTCGGTCGACCGACAGACATGCACAGCCTGTGCATGTCTGGACACAGCAGCCGGTCGACTGCCGGTCGACCGGTCTGCCTGAAATAGATATTTTTTGGGCAGATTTTTGAGATAGAAAATTTTGTAAAAATTCTTTAAAAAATCTGAAGCTAAGTGTTATGTAGAAATAGTTTATATCATGTTTTAAACAAGTTTTTGAAGATATAAAGCTTTGAGTCCATGTATGTATAAACTAAGGCATAAACTTAGAAATAAACATTTTCAAAAACAAAGGAAACATACAAAACAAGTGTGTGTGCAAATCCTAGAGCCAAATTTCACATATTCTATCTTTAACAAAACTACACTTACAAACTTCTAGGTCTTCAAGACTTCAAGATGGACAATCTTCACTTGATCTTCAATATTGTACTTTGAGCCCAATTTGACTTGTCTTGAGTCCAATGTACCTTCCTTTAGGGAAGAATTCATCTCTTTAATATATAAACCTGAAACACACTTAAACAACAATTTATATTAGTACAAATAACTAATATGTTTTGTAATCATCAAAATACACTTAACATGGGTTGATTGTAACCTTGGGCCAACATCATAGGTGTAATGTTTAACTTGACAATGAGGGTAATGCTAGAGGTGTAATTTTGAACTTGGCATTAGTCATCTCGACTTCAGCGAGGAAGTCCAAGGAAAGGTCATGGCCATAAGTGTATTGTTGAACTTGGCGATGACCTGGATGCTAGAGGTGTAGTATTAAACTTGGCATCGTTCATTTCAGCTCCGATATGGAAGTCTGAAGGAAAGTGACTGTCAGAGGTGTAATATTAACTTGACAGAAGCTTGGTGTACTGTTTAGAAGTATAATGTTAACTTAAACAGTAATTTTGTCAGAGGTGTGATATTAACTTGACAAGAATTGGCTCGTGCCAAAAATGGTTTGTGGACCTGTCATTCTATTGATGAGAACTGACAGGTGGAATTTGGAGTGCCAGAGGTATAGTGTTAACTTGGCAAATCTGAAAGTTTGTTACTCTATGTAGAGTTGACAAGCAAGAGTTGTACTCGATAAGGAGTATTCATTACCAGAGGTATAGTATTAACTTGGTAATGATTGTATTTGGTAGACCTACCATTCTGTGGGTGAGAATTGGTAAGGGATTTTGGAGGAAAGAGTGGAGCCAAGTCCACTTAGGATTTTTAGCAAATCCTCAGCTGTCAACGGATTTGAGGTGCCTTTACCAACTACCGTTTGAGTTGGGCTAGCCATGCTATTCCCCTCAGTATGATGAGTTGTCGAAGATTTATGTTGGGCTTAAAAAGCCAACGCTTTCCTCTATCCTTAGCCGTTGAAGGCGTCGGATGTTTGATCAGAGGTGTACTTTTAACTTGATCAGCGGAAGAATACCATTTAAGGATAGTATTTCTTCAAGAACCTGCCATTGATAGGCATCATGAGTGTATCGCCATTTGAGGTTATGAGGCGATATGATCCATTCGAGTAGACTGACTCTACCACAAACGGTCCTTCCCATTTGGGTTGGAATTTTCCTTTTGTCTTGTGCGTCATCACCATGGGTCTTCTGACGGCTAAGACAAGATCGCCTTTCCTGAAAGTCCGCACCTTAACTTTCTTGTTGAAGGCTTTGGTAATTCGAGCTTGGTAAAGCTCGATTTGTTGTTGGGCCTGCAAACGCTTATCGTCTAAGGCCTCCAATTCCTGGAGTCGCTGTCGATGCTTCTCCTCGGTTGTCATCTCCGCTGTCAAGGCGACGCGTAGAGATGGAATTTGGATTTTCAGTGGAAGCACGGCTTCACACCCGTATACCAAGGAAAACGGCGTGGCTTTAGTCGGAGTTCGCACAGTTGTGCGATAGGCCCATAAGCATTCACCTAACTTGTCGTCCCAATCACGTTGACTTTTCGAGACGAATTTCTTGAGAAGCTTGCCAATAGTCTTGTTGAAAGCTTCTGCGAGGCCGTTAGCGGCAGGATAGTATGCCGTTGAGGACACACTCTGGATTCTAAACTTAGCGCAGAATCTCTGGAACGCCTGGCTGATGAACTGGGATCCATTGTCATGGACAATTCGCCGAGGTATACCGAAACGGTAAATAACGTGATGTTTCACGAACTTGATCACGTTAGACGATTTTACCTCCTTCAGAGGAATAGCTTCGGCCCATTTAGAAAAATAATCGGTTATTGCCAAAACAAACCGATGTCCCTTTGATGATGGTGGGCTGATAGGGCCAACCACATCCATCCCCCATATTTCAAATGGCCAGGTAGAGGTCGTGGAGTGGAGGTACCCTGGTGCTTGATGGATGAAATCGCCGTGCACTTGGCAGGCGTGACATCTTTTGGCATAAGTGATGGCATCGACAATCATCTTGGGCCAGTAGTAACCCAATCTTTGGAGTCGATGTGCCAGTTTTGGGCCAGGTTGATGGGCTCCACACATACCATCGTGGGCTTCTTTCAATACCTCTTGGGCCTCCTTTGGTGAGAGGCACCGGAGCAAGACCCCGTCATGCGATCGACGATACAATGTTCGTGTAATCGCATTGTAGTAAAATTTAGGGGCTTTCCTTCGAATGGCAGCCGCTTCCTTGGCGTCCTCAGGCAGGATGCCATACAAGACATAGTCGATATAGGGGAATCGCCAGTCTTTAAGCTCTGGCCCGGTTGACAATTCCAGCGCTTCTTTGCCTTGATACTCTCCCTTTGACTCCTGATAGTCTTCGAGGGCAGTTCTCGGGCAATACAGGTCGTGGCTGTAGACGAATACCTTCTCCATTGCTCCAGCTGGAAGAGCTAAGGAGGCCGCGAGGGACGCCAGTGCATCTGCATGCGCATTTTGCCTGCGCGGTACATAATCGATGTAGAAGTTTGTGAACCTCTCGGCCATGTGGATAGTTGCGTTGTAGTAGGGTACTAGGTCCTCATGTCTGACTTCGTACTCCCCGCGAACTTGGCTAACAATGAGTTTGGAGTCACCGTATGCCTCGAGATTTTTAACGCCAATCTCATCGGCGAGCTGCATCCCAATCAGAAGAGCGTTGTACTCCGCTACATTGTTGGAGCAAGGCTCGGTTAACGAGACAGCTCGAGGAATCACATAGTTCTGTGGCGAGACGAGTACTACTCCTACCCCCGCTACGATGTGTCCTTTTGGGCTTGTTCTGGATGCACCGTCAAAGAAGAGTTGCCACACTTGACTTTCGAACGATGTCTGAGTTAGGCAGGCTTCAGCGACCTCATCTGGGAGATCGTCGTAAAGTTTGGTTGCCCTCGGATCTGGATGCTCAGCCAGGAAATCCGCCACCACTTGTCCTTTAATGGCCTTCTGTGGTAAAAAGTGCATTTCATATTGAGATAACAATATGGCCCATTTTGCCAGTCGGCCATTTAGCGATGAAGGTTTTGTCATGAGTAACCTCAAGGGGTTGACTTTTGATATGACATTTATGGTTTGGCCCGCCAGGTAGTGTCGCATTTTCTGAATGGCGAACACCAGTGCCAAACATTCCTTCTCGATCAGGTTGTACCGATGTTCGGCTCCGATCATTGTTCTACTCAGATAGTAGATCGCTTGCTCACATCCATGGTCATCATGCTGAGCTAGTAGAGCTCCCAAAGAATGATCCATTGCCCGGACGTATACCAGGAAAGGTTTTCTGGATATCGGAGCTGCAAGGACTGGTAGTTGGGTGAGGTATTGCTTGATTTCCTCAAATGCTTGTTGACAAGCGTCGTCCCAAATGAACGAGACACCTTTCTTCATTAGCTTAGTGAAGGGTTGGCATCTTCCGGAGAGGTTTGAGATGAACCTACGGATGTACGCCAATTGTCCTTGCAATCCCCTGAGTTCCTTGAGATTTCTCGGAGGTTGCATGATTGGTAGTGAAAAGTGCATTTTTATCATCATATTTACCATCACATTTTCATATTTATTCATTTAATTCTGCACATTTATTAATATTTTATTATTTATTTTGTGCAGGCCTCGAATTATTATTTTAATAATAAATAAAGCCTAATGAAGCCCAAAAGCCCATATTTGAAGCCCAAGAGTCAAAGTGCAAATATCAGATTGTCAAAGTACAATTATGCAAGGGCTAAAGTTGCAAATATCAAAGATAAGGGAAGGATAGAATTCTACCCAAACCTAAACTCTTGCAGGATGAGCATAAAAGCCAAAGATGAGAAGGAAATTCGTTTAAAAGAGATTTGGGATAATTGAGATCAAGGTAACTTGATTACTAAGTTATCTCGAAATCCCAAGATGGAGAGCCAGGATCATACTTCCAGAAGCAGGCGCCCAGATGGACGGACCAGGAGAGGCCACGCGCCAAAGCGCGTGGCCAGAAGCCACTATAGTGCCGCGGAATCGCGGCAAAAGCCGCAATTCCGCGGCAATTCAGTGTTATCCAGGGACAGGTTTTCGTGGAGGACTTCATTCTGGACTCTACTACCTTCTGCATCTATAAATAGCCCCTGCAGTGCAACGTACAGAGCGTCCAGCGTCCAGCAAAGGGCCAAGTTAGGATTTTTAGGGTTTTTAGTTCTCTTTCCACTTTTGTATATATTTTTTTTCTTTTGTAAAAGCTGAGAGGAGATGATGTATTCATGGAGGAAGGGATCTGCTTGTACTGATGGTGACAGTCGGTGTAAGTGTTATTTTTCCACCATTGTTTAATAATCGAATCAAGGCTTGTTTTATTTTATTCTTGTATTATTCTAGTTTCTTTTATTCTTATTTTAATCTTGTATCTACTTTCTTCTATTTGTTCTCTAATGTCTTGCCCACCATGAGATCCAACTGCTTCGAGAATACCTAGCCGAAAAAGGAACCTTGACGGCCCAATGGCGATGAACAGGTCTTCATAGCTTGTTTTTCATTTCGTAGAGTAGATTAAGAAGGCGGACGATCCCATAAGCCGTGCTTGTACGCCTTCCAAGAAAAGGTAGATCATCGCAACGGTTCAAACGGCAAGCAGACTAAAGAGATAAGTTTTCTTTCCTTTTCTTTTATTTTCTTTTCTTTGTAGATTAAATACAACTCATCTTCATATTCTTTTCTACCACCCATTGTAAATACCACCATTTAACTAATAAAAATAAAAGCTTTAGAGTATAACTTGCTTAACGCTTCCATCGCAGTCCCTCCTTGAGGATCACGACCCGCATAGCCCTGCTTCCGCGGATTAGAACTGAGACCTCGCACGATCTTTTCTTAAATCTAATATTCAGTATTTTGTGTGCAGGAAAAATCAGTCAACAAATTGGTAGGTTGGTCAAAATTATCATATGCCGGGTTGGTAATATCCGAAAAAGGTGCGTAATATGGATTAAAATTGGAAAAATTGTTATATGCCATATCACACAAACACAAAAAAAAAAAAAAAAACAAACAACTAAACAAACAAAAAATAAAAAATTCTAACCTAAGTTAGGGTAGACCTATGACCTAGACGACTCCTAACTGGTTAGACTGTCCACGGGAGGTAGGGTGTAGACTTTGACCACAAGTTAATCAGCCAGGTCAGGGCAAGAGTGGTGGGAGGTTTTCCGTCAAAGACGTTCCTTAATTAAATAACCACCACACTTCGGGCTTTCGGCCCTCAATCTCCTCCTAGACACTGATTTGGCAGGAGTCAACTTCCGACACCGTTCCCCCTTAGGATAATCTCCTATTGAGTCCGAGATGTCCCTAGGGCCAATGTCTACTAATTTTTAAGTTAGGCTTGGGTTAGTGAGTGCTTGGGATATGATTTTTGGGCTAAGGAAGGGTGATGAAATCCCCACCTTATCTTGTTAATGGGTTATGCCCTTAAGATGAATTAGTGCAAGTGTACAAGATAAATAGATAAGAATCACTCAAAGCAGAAGATCAACCAAGAGATGAATCCTATTCTACATGCAATGCGTACGTACCTTGCTTCTCCAGCACTCTTCAACAGTAAAAAAAAAATAATTGAAAAGACACGTGCCTAATATGCAAACGTCTAATCAAATTTTATTTTTAACAACCAATAATTTACTGTTGAATTATTAGCAATTTATAGGTATATCACAGAACAAAACAGAATAGAGCAGTAAGCAGTAATCACAAATTGCAGCAATCTACAAAAATTTGAATCAGTAGTCCTTACTGTTGCAGCGTTTTCGCGGCTCTGGCCGCGGATCCGCGGCAAAACAATGGGCTCCTGTGCTCTGCCTTCGAGGGCAGAGGCACAGGGCAGCTATGTCCACTGCAGCTGCTGTTTTCTGTTTCCTGTTCTCCAAACCTGCAAATAGAAAAGAATAAAGAATTAGTTAAAAATTAAATTTTTTTTGTTTTAGAGATAACTTACCGTCCCTCCCCGGCAACGGCGCCAATTTGTTGACTGATTTTTCCTGCACACAAAATACTGAATATTAGATTTAAGAAAAGATCGTGCGAGGTCTCAGTTCTAATCCGCGGTAGCAGGGCTATGCGGGTCGTGATCCTCAAGGAGGGACTGCGATGGAAGCGTTAAGCAAGTTATACTCTAAAGCTTTTATTTTTATTAGTTAAATGGTGGTATTTACAATGGGTGGTAGAAAAGAATATGGAGATGAGTTGTATTTAATCTACAAAGAAAAGAAAATAAAAGAAAAGGAAAGAAAACTTATCTCTTTAGTCTGCTTGCCGTTTGAACCGTTGCGATGATCTACCTTTTCTTGGAAGGCGTACAAGCACGGTTTATGGGATCGTCCGCCTTCTTAATCTACTCTACGAAATGAAAAACAAGCTATGAAGACCTGTTCATCGCCATTGGGCCGTCAAGGTTCCTTTTTCGGCTAGGTATTCTCGAAGCAGTTGGATCTCATGGTGGGCAAGACATTAGAGAACAAATAGAAGAAAGTAGATACAAGATTAAAATAAGAATAAAAGAAACTAGAATAATACAAGAATAAAATAAAACAAGCCTTGATTCGATTATTAAACAATGGTGGAAAAATAACACTTACACCGACTGTCACCATCAGTACAAGCAGATCCCTTCCTCCATGAATACATCATCTCCTCTCAGCTTTTACAAAAAGAAAAATAAAAATATACAAAAGTGGAAAGAGAACTAAAAACCCTAAAAATCCTAACTTTGGCCCTTTGCTGGACGCTGGACGCTCTGTACGTTGCACTGCAGGGGCTATTTATAGATGCAGAAGGTAGTAGAGTCCAGAATGAAGTCCTCCACGAAAACCTGTCCCTGGATAACACTGAATTGCCGCGGAATTGCGGCTTTTGCCGCGATTCCGCGGCACTATAGTGGCTTCTGGCCACGCGCTTTGGCGCGTGGCCTCTCCTGGTCCGTCCATCTGGGCGCCTGCTTCTGGAAGTATGATCCTGGCTCTCCATCTTGGGATTTCGAGATAACTTAGTAATCAAGTTACCTTGATCTCAATTATCCCAAATCTCTTTTAAACGAATTTCCTTCTCATCTTTGGCTTTTATGCTCATCCTGCAAGAGTTTAGGTTTGGGTAGAATTCTATCCTTCCTTATCTTTGATATTTGCAACTTTAGCCCTTGCATAATTGTACTTTGACAATCTGATATTTGCACTTTGACTCTTGGGCTTCAAATATGGGCTTTTGGGCTTCATTAGGCTTTATTTATTATTAAAATAATAATTCGAGGCCTGCACAAAATAAATAATAAAATATTAATAAATGTGCAGAATTAAATGAATAAATATGAAAATGTGATGGTAAATATGATGATAAAAATGCACTTTTCACTACCAATCATACCCCCACACTTTGACTCTTGGGCTTCAAGCACACCCACCATCTTATGACTATAATTTCCATAATAATTTCAACTCGTCACAGAGTTTATGGGGTTTCGAGTCCCCCGAGTCTAATTCTCGACCAAATTGTCCTCCATATCCATCTAGTCCACATTCTTCCCAAGATTCATACTCAGATCTACCCATTCAGAATAGAAATCCATCTCTCTTGGAAATGATGAGTATGAATGAGTCCAAGCAACAGTCACCATCAATCTTAGACATGATGATGCGTGAGTCCACCGACTCACAACTTCATCACGATTACCCTTCCTATTTTCAAGACCAATCAGAGCATGATGCACCTATCGACTATGAAGGGATGCTTGCCGCCATGACTCAGGCTAGATTAGCTCGTGAGCATGACATAGATTTGATGGTTCAATCCTTACGTTCTCACAGTTCGGCCATTTCTGCTTTCATTGACCACTCTCTTAGAGCCGACAAATCAAGTTGCTTTGGACAACAAGATTCTAATTCAGTACCATCATGTGAACTTGCCGAAACTTCAAATTCTGATAACTTGGCAAGTTTTTCCTTTCCTGAATTAGAACTTGAACATGAATATGATCATGATCTTCCACTTGATGATTCAATTTTATTTCCTGATCCAATAATGACTCCAGTATCTCCACCAGATTTCACTTTTCCAAGTCAACATTGGATCCTATTCCAATTCATCATGAAATTGAATCACCCATTTTAGAAGATCATATTGAACTTGGCCTAGATTCTCACAATCTCTTTACTTCTGAAACTGATTGTACAATTCTGACGGAAGATGTTGACCTTAGTTTTGAAGAATTGTATGGCGATGAGCTAGAATTCCTTAATATTGGAAGTAAAGAGATATCACCCATATTAGGTCACATTTCATTGTGGGAAGAAGATTGTGGACTTGAGTTTCTATTTCTTGACTTGGACCCACTTCCTGAACTTAGCCCGACTCCTGAGCCCTTACTTGATTTGAGCTTCTTCCCTGAGTCGGTATTCGTTCCCGCACCAATAATGTCCAAGTCAATAATTTCATCTTTTCATACTCCATTTTGGGACAAGGAGGTTGAGACAATTAACTCTGAAATTTATTATGAAATTTGGAAATTTGATGGGGTGGAAATACTAAAAATTGATTGTACATATATTTTAGTGGGTTATGTAAGGAAATTTTCTGGTGGGTTCCACCAAATTATCTGTTATCTTGATTGGGCCGCATTTCGTGGACCAATTAGACCACCTCCGGAACCACCCCCTAAGGTAATTTTCTGCCTTCCCTTGTTCTGTTTCATGCATATATGTATTCATTCATACATTGAGGACAATGCATGAGATAAGTGTGGGGGTGGGCTTTACTAACATACTAACATAAGTAGACACTAACAAAATTTGCTAATAAAAAAAAAAATTTAAAAAAAAATGTTATAAAAAGAAAATATTTTGACTTATTTTTTTTGAAAGAAATCTAAGTTAGTTTTAAGGATTAGGAAAATCGTGATTAGGATTTCTAAAAACTTGGTCAAAATGAATAAATTGTTTAAATTTTAGGTATAGGAGAAGAAATTGAATAATTAATTAGTCTTAATTTTTACCTTAATGAAATGTGCATACCAAATGCATATCTAGGATTCTAAGACAAAGACCTTGTGCCTCATATAAAAAAAAAAAAAGAGAAAAAAAAAATCACCAATTAAGCTGATACATGTGCCTCAAGAAGCATAAGTATTCATGCCTAAAGGTGATAAATAAAATAAAGTCCTTAGTTTTGGGGCCTAGTTCACTCGAATTTGAGTCCGCGGGGTGTTTTCTCACCTGGTGCCCTAAAGCCAACCGGTTTGGGAGTCATCGACTTTAAGTTCGTTACATGGGTGGATTAGAAAGCCTAAGAAAATTAAGGAAAAATTACTTATATATGTATTAACACATCTAATAGTCAATTAGTTAGGTATGAGGGCCTCAAGAAGCCTTAATGCTTATACGAAAGAAAATTAGATGCGTTATACATATTAAAAAAAAATAAATAAAAAATTAGATGATAATAAAGAGGCATGAGAGTCCAAGTTAAGGAATTCCTAGTAAAAACATAAGGATGCATATGATTTTTGGTAACGAAAAAGACTATATTAGAAATTCAATTTTAATTCTTACCTAAAATGAAAAACAATTAACTTTATTAAGACTAAGTTTAAAGAATGAATAAAAATGAGGATCCTAAAACTTATAGACTACTTAGTCTCTTCAAATATAATTCAAATATTTTCCTTTTTATGGATTTTGTGGGTGCAATCCGCTGAAAACCCTCACGAGACAACACTCGTCCTCTAGGGTAACCTAGAGGTTTAACGGCTTGTTGCACATGCTAAGTGCAATCGTGATTCCTACGAAAGTGAGTTAGGTTAGATTAACTTTTCTTTTTCTTTGTTTTTACTCGAGGACGAGCAAAAAGATAAGTGTGGGGGTGTGATTGGTAGTGAAAAGTGCATTTTTATCATCATATTTACCATCACATTTTCATATTTATTCATTTAATTCTGCACATTTATTAATATTTTATTATTTATTTTGTGCAGGCCTCGAATTATTATTTTAATAATAAATAAAGCCTAATGAAGCCCAAAAGCCCATATTTGAAGCCCAAGAGTCAAAGTGCAAATATCAGATTGTCAAAGTACAATTATGCAAGGGCTAAAGTTGCAAATATCAAAGATAAGGGAAGGATAGAATTCTACCCAAACCTAAACTCTTGCAGGATGAGCATAAAAGCCAAAGATGAGAAGGAAATTCGTTTAAAAGAGATTTGGGATAATTGAGATCAAGGTAACTTGATTACTAAGTTATCTCGAAATCCCAAGATGGAGAGCCAGGATCATACTTCCAGAAGCAGGCGCCCAGATGGACGGACCAGGAGAGGCCACGCGCCAAAGCGCGTGGCCAGAAGCCACTATAGTGCCGCGGAATCGCGGCAAAAGCCGCAATTCCGCGGCAATTCAGTGTTATCCAGGGACAGGTTTTCGTGGAGGACTTCATTCTGGACTCTACTACCTTCTGCATCTATAAATAGCCCCTGCAGTGCAACGTACAGAGCGTCCAGCGTCCAGCAAAGGCCAAAGTTAGGATTTTTAGGGTTTTTAGTTCTCTTTCCACTTTTGTATATTTTTATTTTTCTTTTTGTAAAAGCTGAGAGGAGATGATGTATTCATGGAGGAAGGGATCTGCTTGTACTGATGGTGACAGTCGGTGTAAGTGTTATTTTTCCACCATTGTTTAATAATCGAATCAAGGCTTGTTTTATTTTATTCTTGTATTATTCTAGTTTCTTTTATTCTTATTTTAATCTTGAATCTACTTTCTTCTATTTGTTCTCTAATGTCTTGTCCACCATGAGATCCAACTGCTTCGAGAATACCTAGCCGAAAAAGGAACCTTGACGGCCCAATGGCGATGAACAGGTCTTCATAGCTTGTTTTTCATTTCGTAGAGTAGATTAAGAAGGCGGACGATCCCATAAGCCGTGCTTGTACGCCTTCCAAGAAAAGGTAGATCATCGCAACGGTTCAAACGGCAAGCAGACTAAAGAGATAAGTTTTCTTTCCTTTTTTATTTTCTTTTCTTTGTAGATTAAATACAACTCATCTCCATATCTTTTCTACCACCCATTGTAAATACCACCATTTAACTAATAAAAATAAAAGCTTTAGAGTATAACTTACTTAACGCTTCCATCGCAGTCCCTCCTTGAGGATCACGACCCGCATAGCCCTGCTAAATCGGATTAGAACTGAGACCTCGCACGATCTTTTCTTAAATCTAATATTCAGTATTTTGTGTGCAGGAAAAATCAGTCAACATTGCATCTCCTGGATAGCGCGAACCTTTTCCGGGTCCAGATGAATTCCCGTGGAGGTTACAACAAATCCTAGGAATTTGCCACTAGCCACCCCCAGGAAGGATTTGGTTGGGTTCATCTTCAACTGATGAGCTCGCATGATGTCAAAAACCACCTTCAGGTCAGCTATGTGATCACCCTTAGCGCGACTTTTCACCGCAATATCATCAACATAACATTCCACCGTTTTGCGCATTTGCTGCTGGAAATGGCGTTCATGGCCCTTTGATATGTTGCCCCCGCATTCTTCAGTCCGAAGGGCATGACGGTATAGCAGTAGACCCCCAATGGTGTCCTGAAGGAGGTGTGCTTTTCGTCGTCAGGATACATTTTAATTTGATTGTATCCTGAGAATCCATCCATGAAGGACATTCGTTCGAATCCACAAGTATTGTCAATATGACATCTGTGATTGGCAGTGGGAATTCGTCTTTGGGGCAAGCCTCGTTTAGATCACGGAAGTCGATGCAGATCCGGATCTTCCCGTTCTTCTTGGCAACTGGGACAATGTTGGCTACCCAGTCGGGATGTTGTTCTTCCCTGATGAAGCCAGAATCAATAAGTTTTCTGACTTCTGATTGAATTGCCTCCATTATTTCTGGACGGAACCGTCGCTGCTGTTGTTTGACAGGTTTTGCGTCCGGATTGATGTTGAGGCGGTGCATAGCCACTTGAGGATCAAGTCCAGGCATGTCCTCGTAATTCCAGGCGAAGACGTCTATATACTCTTGTACAAGAGATATTAGATCCTTCTTCTCCGAAGGTGACAGGCCGTCACTTATGAAGATGGGCTTAGGATTGGCCTCATCTCCTAGATTGACTTGAACAATCTTGTCTTCTGTGGGTGGCTCGCGCTGTTCAAAGCGGGTATCCCAAAGAGTATTTAAATGTTTGATCCAAGGATCTGTATCAGATTGGATCATTTCTTCATCTCCGTCTTCCAGGTGGCTTGTTGAAACCATGTTCACTGAAAGTTCTCTGAAGATGTTGCCGACACTGACATCCGACTCCCACGATGACGTGCCTGAAGAGTAATTATGACCTGATGGCCCTCCAGAATCAGAGGCTGATGGGATCGGAGTCGATACATAGCCCAACCCCCGGCGCGTCCGATGATAATAATCGGGGGCTTTCCCTTTCGGCACAAAGGATCGAAGTAGCGTTCTCCTTCCTTTGCCGAAGTTCAACCCGGGTCTGTTGGTTAGATCGTACCCCATGCACTTCATCATTTTGAGCGCTTTTGGTTCATAATGACCGAACTGAGGGGATTCCTCCTCGCCTTCCGATTCTTCGCGGGGCGTTGGTTCAGACGAGATTCGCCCAAAAAGAATTGGTTTTTGGCCTTTCCGTCTGGCTGGAACCATAAATATAGATTCTTGCGCATTACCATTATCTTGGTATGTCCCGAAGGATGATTTTACTGGTACATGCAACGATGTCAAAGCATCCATTGCCGACCAGAGGTCATCATCTACATCAGTGCTAGTATCTGACGGTATTGAATCAGAAGCAAATACAAAAAATACGCTAAATCTAATTCTTCATTAATATACCAACCACCTACATCGTCGGTGGTATTATCAACATCGAGCTTATCAATGCTCTTTACAAGTGGTTCTAACTCCCACAGGCACTCTTCTTTTTCAGGCTCAGTGTCAGCCTCATTACCAGAGTCTGGCTCCTCTGGTTGCGGGGTTTCATTTGTCTCCACAGGATCCTGATATAGGAGGGAATCCGTGAAATAATTTTCGACCCCTTTAAACGGATACCTTTCGGCGATCAACGTTTGAATCTTTCCACTCCCGTCAATGTATTTCATGACTTGGTGGAGAGTGGAGGGAACGATGGAGTTGCGGTGAATCCATGGTCGTCCTAATAGTAGGTTGTAGGAAGTGTCAGCATCGATGACGTAGCATGTCACTTCCGACTTGAGGTTTCCAATCTGGCATTTGAGCTTGATCTTCCCCATCAGACGGGTGCGATTGGCATTAAACCCGTAAATGGTTGTCTGGGTAGGGCTCAGACGATAGGTGGGGATGCCCAGATGTTGCATGACCCGGCGAGGCATGATGCTCAACGCGGACCCTGGATCTACCTGAATGCGGTTCACCTCAGACGATCCAATATACCCTGTGAAATACAGGGGTCGATCATGCTTCCCTTTAACCTGCATATCATCTGCTGTGAAGGTAATGCAGGGAGCATTTGGGGAGGTGTGGAGGCAATCTCTACATCTTCCTCCTTCGGCACCTGGGTCATGAAGACCTCAGCATTTGCCAGAGCTTCCGTAGAGCTTCTCTGGTCGACTTTGATAGTCTAAGAAGTTCATACAAGGTAATGCGTGCCGGGATGTTGGCTAGTTGAGCCAGGACATCAAAGCGGTAAGGTGTCGTGGATCCTTCCGTTACACCTTTCGAAAGAACTCGAGAAAACCGAGTTTCTTTCTGTTTCTCCACAAGTTGTTTTGTGGAGGGCTTGGTTGGCTCTACAGCTGGTTGTGGAGGGGCTACCGCCATCTCGCCATACTGCTTCAAGTACGGCTGTCCCGAACGGGTTCCCGCCATCGGTTGGTTGGGCTCTGCGGCCAAGACTATTGTTTCCTCCTCTGAGTCGGTTAACAAGGGGACATCAGTCTCGGCTTCTCGAGAGGAGGCACACACCACATTGCAGGATGAAGCCTTTGCCTGCCTTTGGATTTCCTGTTGGTCACAGTAGTCCATTGCTGGGTGTCAACAAGGTCAGGGTTGACCCACATGATTTCCCCCTGAGGTGTGGGGACAGGTACCAAGCCCTTTTCTTGCTGCTGGTGAGGGTCTGTGTTGACCATTCTCAGCTCTCCTCTTGGGATAGGGACTACTCCAGAGGGTGTTGGGGGTTGTCTCCCAAACTGGAGAACTGACGTCACATTAGCTGTCACCTTCTTCTGCTCTGGTCGGAGTTTCAATACCTCCGCGTCGATCAGGGCCTGAAGGATGTCCTTAAAGATATAACAGCTCTTGGTAGGGTGCCCCAACATCCTGTGGTACATGCAGTAGGTGGGATTGTCGGTTTTACCGACTTCCTCGGGGCGCCTAGCTTCAGGGAGCTTCAGTCGATTGCTCTTGTTGAGTAATTTGAAGAGCGAGTCGACATGTTCATCCTTGAAGGAATACTGTTTGTTGGCCCGTGGTTGGCTTGAAGAGCCACCTCCCTTAACCAATTGAGGTTTAGCAGGGGATTTAGTTTCTGCTGCCAAGTTATACTTCCTTTTGGCTTGGAGGGATGTGTCTGGCGCACGCCTCGTTGACCTTTCAGGCCTGGGCCTACCTTCTTCCGCTCTGACGCGGGCGACAATCTCCTCAGCCTGTTCACCTTGTTGGACCAATTGCTTCCAGGTGCGGCTTTCAGCAACTCCTATTTGAGCAAGGAGTGAGGTTTGGAGATTGTGGCGGCATGTTTCCACCAGGGTGACCTGGGTCATGCCGCTCGGACATCGGAGTGCCACATTCCGAAATCTTTCCACGAAAGACTTGACGGACTCTCCCTTTCGCTGTTTAGTAGCCAAAAGGGTGGGCATCGTGACTTCCGAGTCATCCTCGAAGAAGCGCGTTAAGAAAAGCTTCTCCAAATCGCCCCAGTTCTTGATAGAACCTTCTGGGAGCTTCATGAACCATTCAAAGGCCAGCCCTTTCAGGGTGCCGATGAACAGACGTGCCAAGATGGCATCATTGTCTACTACATTCCCTGTTTGGGATTTAAAGTAGTAGAGGTGTTGGTTGGGTGACCCCTTCCCATCGAATGCTTGAAGGGTTGGAGCCTTGAACTTGGACGGGTATGGAACCAAGTCCCATTCAGCAGGATAGGGCCGGACCACTCCAGCTTCTTGGAGGCCTTTACGGTTGGTAAGGGCCTCGAGGCGTTGCTCCAATTGACTCATTCTTTTAGCATGAGCCTTTCCCCGGTCTTGGTCGTCCTTTTCCTGTGATGAGGATTTGGACGAGGTCGAGGTGGCTTGTCTCCATCAGGGTGCACAGAAGACGAGCTCTCTCCCCCTTTTTTCTTGCCCTTAGACTTTCTAGGGGGAGATTTCCTCCTGTCTTCGAGCAACTGTGCAAGCATCTGCTTGAGGGAGTCGATAGATTCCTGCTGAGAAAGAATCATATCCATTTGTGCCTTCTGGATTTGTTCTAAACGTCTAGCTGTTTCCTCAGGAGTGCCTATCATGTAGGCGGAGGCCTCCTTCTCAACGGAAGAGTTTGAAGCCCGTGATTCCGCTACGGCGGAGTGAGAATCATTCACTTTAATGCCATGGGCTAAGGCATTATAATCAATCGGGGGAATGGCCCCAGTCCGGGTGCGAGTGTGTTGATACATCCCTTCCGGTTCAGAGTCAGACTCATCCGAGCTGACTGCAGGTTGTTTTCCCTTGCTCCTGCTCATCATATTCGCAGTGAGCTCTGGGTACTCAATGTCAGAGAAGGTTCTCCTTCTGTGGGAGCGCCTTCTTTTGGCTGACGGGGGAATCAGGGTCAGCTGTCTAACTAAAGACTGCTGGTGCACACCTGAACCACAACGGCACTCGGAGAGCATAGAGATGAGCCGTTGGCAGCAACATGATGAAGTGACCTGATTGGCACTTCTTTTCTTCGTCAAGTAATCCCTCAGATCCACGGGAGGGGGATCGAAGAGATTAACCTCGCAACGCCGAAGACGGGAGGCATCCATATGCTGTACAGCATGGACGCGGGCTTCAGGGACGCGGTTCTCGCGTCGTGGCTATATAACGTGCGTCTGGCGTCTCTTTTGAGATGAGACGTGATTCTCGCGTTGCTGCTTGGTGCGTCGGGGCAGAGATGTTTGAGAGAGGATGGGCTGCTGGGCCCCACGCCTATGGGCGCGTGCCTCTCGCGCTTGACGAGGCGCAGAGGCTTCACCTTGGCGTTTGGTGAGTTGGTCTTCAGAGGACCTAGCTTGAGGAGTCTCGCGTTTGGGCCGCCAAACGCGGACTTCACGTGCTGGACGTGGCGCGGGCAAGGCGCCAGATTTTACGTTGCGTCCAGCCTCAGTCGGACAACCAGAGGTTCCAACTTGTAGCTGACGCGCACGTCTCCTCTGTCGACGCTCAGCGTTTCAGTTGCATCGTAGAGGTGGAGAGTGACCAATGACGACCTGATGCTGAACACCAGAGATTTTGACCACGCGGGTCTCCCGAGAGACGCTGACGCGGGTGTTCCGTGCTGCGCGGTTAATCGCAGCGGCAGTTGTGCCTGAGATCACGCGGGCCTTCTGAGAGGCGTTGGCACGTGTATCTTGCTTGGCACAGTTGGTAGCAGCAGCGCCCGAGAGAACCTCGGATCAGGCTTCGGGGCCATTCCCCGTCGAGACCCTGCGGCAGACGCGGGTCTTTGGGCTCTTGGAGCCGGCAGAGAGAAACTCTTCGTATTTCGCCTGGTCGAATTCGACAACAAGCGATTTGACCATCTTTCCCTTACGAAGGACGTCATCTTGCGCCACAATTTGCTCATCAGTGACAAATGTAGTCCCCAGCGGAGTCGCCATCTCTTGTACGCGCTGGAAAAAGAAATAAAGGTGTTCGCTATAAAATTTCCTTGAATCAGATGAAAAATTACAACAAGACTGTTTTCCTTCCAGTTACAAGGGAGGGAGGATGTTGAATCTTGAATCCTCCCTTTGTTTAAGGCTGGGTTCTTCAAGTGGCGGTGGAGAGTGAATCTTGTTCTCCGTTGACCGGATGACCGTCGGGATCGTCAGGGATCTTCTCTTTGGCTGGTAGAAGGAGTAACACAGCTCTGTCTACCAAAACTCTCAAAGACGAGGTAGGCAAAGAGCAACTTGTACGTAGCAAGCTTGCTGAAGAGTTGAGCTCTCTCTTGCTTCTCTCTCTGTCTGCCTGCGTGTAGTCTGTTGTCTCTCTCTTGTTTCTTGTCTTCGTCCTCTTGATCGACCGACCCCTTCTCAATAGCAACGGGGCTATTTATAGAGGTTTCAGGGGCGGACGTGCCCCCTAAAAAGGCTCCACAATGAGGGGCTAACCTCCCCGCTATGTGGGCGGTGACTGGCCCCATAACCAGGGCGGTTATAACCGAGACGTGGGCCTTGGACCCTCGCGCCCTGGGGTTGAGACGCGGGTGTTGAGCCCACGCGCCTTGAGGTTGAGACGCGGGTGTCGAGCCCACGCGCCTTGAGGTTGAGACGCGGGTGTCGAGCCCACGCGCCTTGAGGTTGAGACGCGGGTGTCGAGCCCACGCGCCTTGAGGGTGAGACGCGGGTGTCGAGCCCACGCGCCTTGAGGTGAGACGCGGGTGTCGAGCCCACGCGCCTTGAGGTTGAGACGCGGGTGTCGAGCCCACGCGCCTTGAGGGTGAGACGCGGGTGTCGAGCCCACGCGCCTTGAGGTGAGACGCGGGTGTCGAGCCCACGCGCCTTGAGGTGAGACGCGGGTGTCGAGCCCACGCGCCTTGAGGTTGAGACGCGGGTGTCGAGCCCACGCGCCTTGATGTTGAGACGTGGGTGTCGAGCCCACGCGCCTTGATGTTGAGACGCGGCTGGCCATCATCAGTCCTGCGTCCAGAACTTGAAACTCTGCCTTTTTTAATAGCTTGTCTTTTAATGATTTTTAGACAGCCTACATGCACCAATCGATTATGAAAAGATGCTAGAAGCCATGACTCAGGCTAGATTAGCTCGAGATCATGAAATAGATATGATGGTTAAATCTTTACGTTCTCACCGTTCGGCCAATTCTGCTTTCGCTGACCACTCTCTTAGAGCTGAAGAGTCACGTTGCTTTGGACAACAAGATTCTAATTCAGTACCATCATTTGAGCTTGCCGAAACTCCAATTGATAGTTTGGCAAGTTATTCCTTTCCTGAAATAGAACTTGAGCATGAATATGATCCTGATCTACCACTTGGTGATTCAATTTTACTTCCTGATTCAATAATGACTCCGGTGTCTCCACCTGATTTTACTTTTCCCGAGTCAACATTGGATCCTGTGCCAATTCATCATGAAATTGAATCACCCATTTTTGATGATCATATTGAACTTGACCAATTTTACAATTTTGAAAGTCCCATGGATAAATGGCAAGTTCTCAATTTTATGATATTGAGCTCAATGAGATATGTGACCTAGATTCTCAAATCTGTGATCAAGTTCAACTTTCCGAACCATTATTGACTCCTGTTTTGTTACCCGACTTAGGTAATCTTTTAGAGTCAGTTTTGATTCCCCACCTATCATTCCTGAACTTGAATCACCATTATTAAGTCACATTCCATTATGGGAAGATGATTGTGGACTCGAGTTTCAACTTCTTGACTTGGACCCACTTCTTGAACCTAGCCCGACTCCTGAACCATTACTTGATTTAAGTTTCTTTCCTGAGTCAGTATTCGTTCCCGTACTTATGACGTCCAAGTCAATCATTCCATCTTTTCACACTCCATTTTGGGACAAGACGGTTGACACAATTGACTCTGAAAATAATTATGAAATATGAAAATTGATGGGGTGGAATTGTTTAAAAATAATCATACATACATTTTAGTGGGTTATACAAGAGAAATTTCTGGTGGGTTCCTCCAAATACTACATTATCTTGATTGGGTAGCAACGCTTGGCCCAATTAGACCACCACCGGAACCACCACCTTGAGGTAACTTCTGCCTTCCCCTTCTTCTTTTTCATGCATATATGCATTCATTCATACATTGAGGACAATGCATGAGATAAGTGTGAGGGTAGGCCTTACTAACATACTAACATAGGTAGAAACTAACAAAAAAATTAAAAAAAAAATTTTAAAAAATTTTTTTTATAAAAAGGACTATATTTTGACTTATCTTTTGAAAGAAATCTAAGTTAGTCTTAAGAATTAGGAAAATCATGATTAGGATTTCTAAAAACTTGGTCAAAATAAATAAATTGTTGAATTTTTAGGTATAGGAGGAGAAATTGAATAAGTAGTTAGTCTTAATTTTTACCTTAATGAAATATGCATACCTAATGCATATCTAGGATTCTAAGACAAAGACCCTTATGCCTCATAAAAAAAACAAAAATTTTTCACCAATTAAGCTGGATACATGTGCCTCAAGAAGCATAGGTATTCACGCCTAAAGGTGAGTTCTAAATAAAATAAAGTCCTTAGTTTTGTGGCCTAGTTCACTCGAATTTGAGTCCGTGGGGTATTTTCTCACCTGGTGCCCTAAAGCCGACCGGTTTGGGAGTCATTGACTTTAAGTTCGCTACATGGGTGGATTAGAAAGCCTAAGAAAACTGTGAAATATTATATATGTATTAACACATCTAATAGTCAATTAGTTAGGTATGAGGGCCTCAAGAAGGCTTGATACTTACACGAAAGAAAATTAGATGAGTTATATATATTAAAAAATATATATATATAATAATAATCATAATAAAGAGGCATGAGAGTCCAAGTTAAGGAATTCTTAGATTCACAAGGGTGCGTATGACTTTTGGTAACGAAAAAGACTATACAAAAATTCAATTTTAATCTTTACCTAAAATGAATAACAATTCATTTTATTAAGACTAAGTTTAAGAATGAATAAAAATGATAATCCTAACACTTATAGACTACTTAGTCTCTTCAAATATATTTCAAATATTTTCCTTTTTAAGGATTTTGTGGGTGTAATCCGCTGAAAACCCTCACGAGACAACACTCGTCCTCTAGGGTAACCTAGGGGTTTAACGGCTTGTTGCACATGCTAAGTGCAACCGTGATTCCTACGAAAGTGAGTTAGCTAGATTAGTTTTCTTTTTTGATTTTTACTCGAGGACGAGCAAAAGATAAGTGTGGGGGTGTGATTGGTAGTGAAAAATGCATAATTGTCATCACATTTACTATCACATTTTCATATTTATTCATATAATAATGCACTATTACTAATATTTTGTTATTTAATGTGTGCAGGCCTTGAGTGTTTAATTAAATAAAGAATAAAAGCCTAATGAAGCCCAAAAGCCCATATCCAAGCCCATGTCCAAGCCCAAGTGCAAAAGTGCAATTACAAAATGTCAAAAGTGCAAATACAAAGTGTAAATATTGCAAATACTACAAAGAGGGAAAGGATAGAATTCTATTCAACCCTAAATGCTTGGTGGATGAGGATAAATAAGAGTGCAAGGATGAGATTCGTTTTTGAAGGGATTTGGATGTAGGGTAACTTGATTTCCAAGTTATCCCGAAAATCCAAAATAAAGAGTCGAGATACAACTTCCAGAAGCATCAACCCTGATGGACGGACCAGAGGAGGCCACGCACGAAAGCGCGTGGCCAACCGACATGACTTGGCTGCGGAAACGCGGCCCAAGCCGCGTTTCCGCGGCAATCTGGATGAGATCAGGTACCAGTTTTCGTGGAGGAGTCGTTCTGGGACTCTACTTCCTTCTGCACCTATAAATACCCCTGCAGTGCAACCGAGAAGGGCGTCCAGCACAGTACAGGGCCAAAGCTAGGGTTTTTAGGCTTTCTTCTAGTTTGTAGTTAGGTTTTTCTTTTGTAATTTTTATTTAAGAGAGAGAGAGAGGCCTATGTTGAGCGTGACACCGATGTACGCTTCTCTTTTCTGCCATTGATTAAAGCAATAAAGGTAATATTTTTCTTATGTTCATTGTTTTACTTTTCTTTTTGTTTTCTTTTCCTTTTCTATTTTATCTCTGTTGGTTGTTGATGAGCATGCAAGTGATTTCCGAAGCACAAGTATAACGAGTCTTTGCGAGTGCCAACGATACTTCATGGAGATGTTCTCCTCCTTAAGGTCCGTATCACTTCATTCTTGCCTAGCTTGATGATGTAATGCGAATAGGGGACTGAGCTCGATCCTATGGTTTATGCGTTGAACGCCTCCTAAGCAAGGTAGAACATGTAAGGTTTTCACGTATCTTCTCAACCAAACTAAGGTAATTGTTTCTTTCTTTTCTTTTATTTCTGTAGATTAAGTCACCAACATCTCATCTACCAACTCTTTCTTTCCCGACTCATTGTAAATACCGCTTCTATTTCTCCATCTTCTTAACCTACCGCTTTCTTTCTAACCTATTTTTAACTAATATTTTCTTATTTCTTTTTAATAACTAAAAGAAGAAATTTTTAGAGAACTTACTTAAACGCTTCCATCGCTAGTCCCTCCCTGAGGATCACGACCCGCATAGCCATTGCTACCGCGGATTAGAATTGAGCACCTCGCACATCTTTACTTCTAAATCTAATACTCTATATTTTGTGTGCAGGTAAAAACTCAATCAAAATTTGGCCGCGTTTTCGCGGCCAAGTCATGTCGGTTGGCCACGCACTTTCGCGCGTGGCCTCCTCTGGTCCGTCCATCAGGGTTGATGCTTCTGGAAGTTGTATCTCGACTCTTTATTTTGGATTTTCGGGATAACTTGGAAATCAAGTTACCCTACATCCAAATCCCTTCAAAAACGAATCTCATCCTTGCACTCGTATTTATCCTCATCCACCAAGCATTTAGGGTTGAATAGAATCCTTTCCCTCTTTGTAGTATTTGCAATATTTACACTTTGTATTTGCACTTTTGACATTTTGTAATTGCACTTTTGCACTTGGGCTTGGACATGGGCTTGGATATGGGCTTTTGGGCTTCATTAGGCTTTTATTCTTTATTTAATTAAACACTCAAGGCCTGCACACATTAAATAACAAAATATTAGTAATAGTGCATTATTATATGAATAAATATGAAAATGTGATAGTAAATGTGATGACAATTATGCATTTTTCACTACCAATCAGAAGGCGATTAGCCTTAGATAGTGCTTTGGCTCTAAGTTCGCGGCTTAAAGCTTTGGAAACGCCCTTGGGCGCTGAAGCTGCATAAATAACGCTATCAGCACTTAGGGACAATCCCTTAGCTCCACTGCGAAGAGCGAGCTTAGTACTTGAAGAACCGGAGAATGAAGCACGCTGTGGTGCTTTGGTTCCAGCTTCGCGACTATAAATATCATGCGTACCCTGAGGTACAGTAGCTTCGCTCATGAGGACGAGGCTGGCACGAGTCGTTGCTGCTCTTGAATTGGGCAAAGGTATGGTCGCCATTGTGACTTCGCGGCTAGTAGTATTGTTGGAGCAGGCAGGCACCTTGCCTTCTTCTTCGCAAGAAAGACGCACTTGTGGCGTAGTTACGCCTGAGGCTTTACTCAGAGCCTTCTGTTTTGGCCTCCACATCTGCTTTGGCAAGGGAGACATAGGTTCACAGGGAACAGGACTAGCCACACGCGAGGCTTAGGGGTGTCGGCAGAATTCTGCTTCTGGTTTCTGTTCTGAGGCCTTGGCCATGGAGACCTTTTATGCTTCCGTGCATGAAGCATTAGACCACCCCAGCGAGGACTTCTTCAAATTTTCTTGGTCGAAGTGAACGACCAGGTTCTCGAAAGTAATAGGCTTGCACTGCGGGCCTGCTTCTTTGTTGTGCCAGAGGACCGCAGTAGGCTCGCGAGAGTCTTACCTGTCTCCGCAGAGACTTGCTTTGAAGATTTAGCCAGAGGGGCACTGGCTGCATTGACTTCCTTGAATTCAGAGATAGACCCGAAGGTCTGTTCGTCGCATTGCGACACTTGACTCTAAGTAGTGGAGAAATCAATCCCCAGCGGAGTCGCCACCTTATTTTCCATTGATTTTGCAAAGGGGAAAACTTACAAAAAGAAGGTCGAGGAGCTAAATTACAAGTAACACAAAAGATTACAAGTAGATCTCCTCGGAGATTCTGGAGAAGTGTGCCGGTAGGAGTCTGGTCAGCACGCGACCACTTTGTCCCTTTGACGATGCGAGCGATGAGATTCCCGTCTCGCCTGGTTCGGGGAATTGGAGAACAGAAGGTTGGTAGAACCCTCTTGTTACTTCTCAAAACCGCCTTCGCTTAAGAATTCCTTCTCGCCTGGTTCCGGAGATTCCTTGAGAAGAAGGTATTAGGGTATCAGCACCCTGATTAGAGAAGCAATTCTCTAAAGTCTCTGAATTCTTAGAAGCAAGAGAATAGATCTCTGTTTAGCCTCTCTTTGCCTATGCGCGTGTATGCGTGTCTCTACCTGTGGAGATCCCGTGCCATCTCTCTGGGGGTCTGTTCTTTCTCCTTGTGCTCCTGTTGGGCTATTTATAGGGAGAGCAGGGGTATAATTGTCCCTTGAAAATATGAAAACAGATTGAATCGAATCTGTTCAAATCTGGAAAGTAGCCTTGCTGCGAGGCTAGAATCAGCTTCTGCGAAGCTAGAAGTAGTAGGTAGGTCGGTCCCCTGATTTGTTTTGGATTCTTTCCATATAATTGGAAGATCTCCCTTGATCCTCTTACTCGTTTTAGGAGAGTCAAGAGATTATGGCAATCAACTGTCAAATTTGATCTCAGATTTGATCTTGATTGGATTTAATCTTGATCCTGATTAGATTTGATCTCATCTGGAGATTTAATTGGTCAAAGGTTGACCATAACAGACCCGCAGCGGAGCTGCCGCGTTGAGCTCACAGCGGAGCTGGAAGAAGCATCTGGCGAAGTCAGAAGAAAGCTCTTCAGCGGAGCTAGATAACATCTGTGGCGAAGCTACCACCCTTCTGCGCGGTTGCGTATGACTTCGGGCGAAGCTAACTGTCTGCGGAGTTAACTGAGTACTTCAGGCGAAGCTGTAAGTTAGCTTCCTGATGGAGCTGTGAATGGCTTCAAGGCGAAGTTGGATGATCTTAGCCTCTCAGGCGAGGTTATCCCTTGGGCTCATGTGATGCTAAGTGTTAAGCTAACATAGCATCTTAGACCTGCTGAGGTCTGTTTAGAGACAATCCGGGCTCACTGTCTGCTTTACTGAATCAGTAGAGTCCAAGTTGCTGCTTTGTCCCTCGGGGATGGGTGAAAACTGGTCGTCAGCTTATCTGTCACTTGTCTTTTGTAAATGTCAACAAGTGCAGAACTGGTCGTCAGCTTGTCTGTCACTTGTCTTTTGTAAATGTCAACAAGTTTAGACATTGTTCAGGCCAGTCAGAATCTTGTATTTTTTTTTTAAAGTGTCAACAGGGATCATTTATCCCATTTCTGATAGTCAATGGGTTAGCCCTGTTCATGCGGTCCCGAAGAAAGCTGGCTTTACAGTGGTTGAAAATGAGCAAAAAAAGTTGGTGCAGACAAGACTGCCTACCAAGGTTCGCGTCTGTATCGACTATAGAAAGTTGAATGCAATCACCTGTAAAGACCTGTAATATCCCTAATCTAAAATACTGTATTTTTATTTTTCTAAAGTATTTATTTTATTTTACTGGTGATATTATTATTATTTATTAACTTGAGTTACAGTACAAATTATTTTAAGATAATAAATGGTATTTTGGCCTTATAATTATATTTAACATTATTAAGTATTATCATTTTAATTATTAACTAGTATTTTTCCATTACTATGTTACTAGTATTATTATTGTAGTTGCTATTATTGTTAATATTGATATTGTTATTATTCTTGTTCATATTGTATATTTTAGTTATTATTATTAATGGTAGTATTTTTACCAAGTATTATTAGATAAGATTTTTAATGTTAATAATTTTATTATTATTACTATTGTTGTTATCATTATTATAATATTATTGTTAATTATTATTATGATATTGTTAATCATTATTAGTAGTATTATTATTTTCGTCCAAGCCCAATAAGCTCAGCACATTCTTCTTTTCATTTTATTTTATTTTTCTTTTTATGTTAAGCCCACATGAACCAAGCCCACTTCTTTATTCTCATCTTTTTCTATTTTTCTTTAAGCCCAATAATCTATGACCCATTACCATTAAGATTCTTACCTATTAACCCAAAACCCAACTCTAATCCCAATTCTAATCCAAATCTTATTTTCAAAATCATGATCTTAATAAATCCTAATCCAAATCTATAATCTAATCTAAATATATAATCATAATTCAAATTCCAATCCAACTCACATCCTAATCCTAATTACTAAATTAAGCAATCTAAACCGAATCTCTTTGAGATTTTAGCAATCTTCAATTCTTATCTTAACTGCTAAATTAAGCATTCTAAACATAATTGGAATTCAGCTTTCTAAAACCTCTAATAACCTATATAAAGACCCAAACCCTTTCTTTCTCTTCTACCTCAAGAGAAAACCCTAATCTAAAATTTCTCACTTCCATCTTTCCCTTCTCCTCAAGCGGATCGTGAACGAAAAAGGAGGCTTTGAGGTACAGAGATTGAGGAGAAAGTAAGGAGAAACAACTCAAGTAAGTAAATCTATATTATGAATTTAATTTCAATTTTTTAGGAAAAAATAATAAATTAAATTAAAGCTATAAGAATAAATAATAATTTTGAGCAGTCTGCTAAAACTCACCGCAATATAATTATTGGTTCAAGAAACTTCATTATTTTAATACTCCACAAAATCTTGATTTGAGCAAATCAAAATCCAAGTAAGTAATTTTTTTCTCAAAATTTATTTGATATAAATAAATTTATTAAAAATTATTCTCTACCATGATCTCCATGAATATTTTTATACATTAAACCCAATTTAAAATTCAATTAAAATACATGTGAAGATATACCAATTTATATTTAAATTTTTTTCGAAGTTTTTATAAAGGATCTCAAAAAAAAATTATATTAAAAAAAAAGAAAAACCTGGGCTGCTCTCGGCTAAACTGCCGAGAGCAGCTCTGGCCACTTACTGCTTTGGTGCACAGTGGGCTGGGCTGGCCCACTATGCACACCCCTTTGAAAAAAAAAAAATCTAACCAGCCTGGCAGCCTGGCCTGGCTGGCCCAGGCCGGGGCTGACCTAGCCTTGCTGGGCCAGGGCCGGCCTGGCCTAGCCCGGGCCTGGCAGGCCCGGGCTCGGCTGGGTCACAGCAGGGCCCAAGGCCCTTTCGAGGAAAAAAAATCCCGACCAGGCCTGGGCCTGGCCTGGTCTGGGCCTGGGTCTAGCGAAACATGTTAAAAGAAAATAAAGAGAAAGAAAGAAAGAGATAAAGAAAGAAGGTGAATTGACATATTAAAATAATTAGTTAAAAATATCAAAAAATAGAGAAAAATATAAATAACAATCTACACTACTTCTACTTTTCAGGATAAAATTTTCAGAAGAATAGCAACATAAATTAAATCAAATTACCCCCTTTAAAGTCAGTTTTGTTAAATGGTAAATTCGAACCCGTTAAGAAATTTAATGTTAAAAAGTCTTTAAAAACCAATAAAAGAAAATTTAAAATTAGTCCAATTAAACCTATTAAGTTCATGTAATTCATAAGATCATACTCCCAACCTTAAGTTAATTAATCACAATTAAATAAATGAAAGATCCTAATAATTCTATTGAAATAATTTATGTAGATTATCGGGATCCTAGAATTTCAGTGCTTTAGACTTGCGATCGAGTTCAGGTGAGTGTCAGTTCTTTATTTAATTTTATTAAATTTTATTGTGAGTGTTTCTTTTCTTTGTGTAATTTAATTTTGTGAGTGTTTCTTTTCCTTCTATAATTCTATTTTATGAGTGTTCTGTTTCTTCTTCAAGTAAATAAGAATTTTGTGTGTGTTTCACTTCTTTGTTTAATTTTATTTATTTGTTGTGAGTGTTCGTTCTTGTGCAATTCTTTATTCACCGTTGTCGGTATGCATTTACATGTTACACTTATCATTTCATGTGACTTTCTGTTATATTTTATCAGTTTGATTACTTGTACTACTTCATGAGACATCCATGATTATTCACATTATTTATGTAGTTGATAGGAGCTTGTATCTGTGCCATTTCATTGGTAGTTTATCGTTATTTGCTTAGGTCTAGTTTTGATGCCCCTTAGACTGTGACTTGACTCAGCTCGATCTTGAGGTTGATATAATTGGTATTAGTTATCAGATTTGATATTCATGTATTTGGTTATTACTCATCCTGAATATCTTGATTTACATGAGAAACTTGATTGTTTATACATGATATCTACCTGATACTATTGTCCATGTTACTTAATTGCTGGGAAAATATTGTTACACGGTAACAATACCGTCATGTTATACTTGTTACATATTCCTATTATACTGGTATCCTGTTCACTGATATTATATATTCCTGTTATACCGGTATCCTGATTACATGTTGATATTATGACCGTGACTACCACCGAGTTATCCCAGTGATTCAAGTAACATGCATATTAAGTAATCTTGATAAACTAATAACATAATATTAAACAACTTACACTGGGATTGGGAAAATTGATGGAGGAGACAGCGTCTGTATTTTGGGTGGATCTAAGATTTAGGTTGCGCAATCGAAAGAGGGTTCCACTGCAGAGTTCCCGTGGGGTGACTGGCACCCTGTCCTATTCCTGTTATACATGTTATACATGTACCTGTTCCTATTATACATGTTCCTGATTACCTTGCGGTAGGTCCTGGTTCAGCGCCGGAGTCTGGGCCGTGGTCCCGGGTATGCACGGGACCCACCTAAACACAGACAATGTCTCCAACCGATCAGTTTCAATAATTGAGGACCTCGATTGGCATGTGTGTAGTAGGCGTAGTATGGGATGCGTCTATTACATATGACAATTGGTGTTTGCTGACATAATTAATAATGATAAACTGTTAATGTATTGTGACTAACCATGATCACCCGACTGTATATACATGTATAAACTATGATAGATATAGGATTGTACATCAAACTAGTGACATATGCTAGGTTATCCTTATGTCATCAGTTGTTCGTTTACAGTTATTTTACTTGTCTTTTATCTGCACGCTTATTCATGTTATTGTTATTCACTTGTTTGTTTATCATGTTATTTAGTTATCCTATGTTTGCAGTTATCTTGTTATTATTCTGTGCACATTGTTTATATGCACGAGCAGTCCTCTTTACACACACACACTCATTAGGTCTCTTCTGACGACCCTAGATTCGCACGTCCAGGGATTTTTGGACACCTTCTTATGTTGTTTAGGTGTTCATGTGATCGTACGCGTTACGAGGAGCGGGAGTCTCTCTTTTCTTGATTATAGGTATTCTTGCTATTTTATTCATGTTATTTCCTGATTCTATCTTTATCGCATCCAGTTGCCATTTCTTTCTTTATTCATCTGTTATCATTGTGTTAGATATTTATATGTCATATTGCAGTGATATTGATTTATCGTAGTAAATTTTGTAGCTTGTTCAGATTATTTTAGGCTTAGCGTGTATGCGTGGGATATTTTCTCGCGTATATACGTCACCGACTCTCGTCGCGACTCCGTTTCTGCGTATTTTGGGAAGCGGGGCGTGACAAGACCACTTCCTGCTACCCTTCATCGACCAAATGCTTGAATGATTGGTTGGACATGAGTACTATTGCTTCCTAGATGGGTACTCAGGATATAATCAAATCCCCATTGTTGTAGAAGATCAGGAAAAGATCACGTACACCTGCCCGTTCGGAACCTTCGCTTATCGGCGCATGCCCTTTGGATTATACAACGCTCCTGCGACATTCCAACGGTGTATGCTCAGTTTGTTCTCCGACATGGTGGAACGTTTTTTGAGATTTTCATGGATGACTTCTCCATCTACAGAGATTCATTTGATCAGTGTCTCATCACCTAGAGTTAGTGCTGTAAAGATGTAAGGAGAAGAACCTAATTCTAAACTGGGAGAAATGTCACTTCATAGTGAGACAGGGGATTGTCTTAGGCCATGAGATTTCTAGGAGAGGCATTGAAATGGACAAGGCTAAAGTAGAAGTTATTGCTAAGTTTCCATCACCCAAAAGCATCAAGGATATTAGATCCTTTCTTGGGCATGCTGGGTTCTACCGACGGTTCATTAAGGTTTTTAGCAAAATCGCTAGGCCCTTAACCAACCTGCTCGCTAAGGACGTGCCCTTTGATTTTTAACGATGAATGTTTCAAGTCATGGGGGAAGCTTAAGCAAGAACTTATTTCTGCACCTATTATTTCTGCTCCTAACTGGGTCAAACCATTCGAAATCATGTGCGATGCCTCTGATTTTGCTATTGGCGCTGATCTAGGACAGCGCATCGACAATAGACAGCATGTGATTTATTACTCGAATAGGACCTTGAATGACGCCCAACAGCACTATACAACGACTGAGAAGGAATTCTTGGCCGTTGTCTTTGCGTTAGAGAAGTTCCGGCTCTACTTGTTAGGTTCGAAGACGGTGATTTTTGCGGATCATTCGGCACTGAAATACCTCATGACCAAGAAGGAAGCAAAAGCCCGATTGATTCGGTGGATCCTTTTGCTTCAAGAATTTAACCTGAAAATTCGGGATAAACGAGGTATAGAAAATGTGGTTGCAGATCATTTGTCACGAATTCTGAACGCACCAATCATACAAGCACCGATCAATAAGGATTTCCCAGACGAGCACATCCTGGCCATTTTTAAGGAACCCTGGTATGCGGACATCGTCAATTACCTAGCCACTGAATAATTACCCGCTCACTGGATAAAGTAAGACCAATGTCATTTACTTGCCAAGTACGGTACTTCTTCTGGGAAGAGCCGTATCTTTTTAAGTATTGTCCCGACCAGATTATTCGACGATACATACCAGAGGAGGAACAGAAGACTGTGCTCAGCTTTTGCCATGACCTTGCATGAGGAGGACAGTTCGGTTCCCGCAAGACTGCAGAGAAGGTTCTTCAAAGTGGATTTTACTGGCCCACTTTGTTTAAAGACTCATACCATTTTTGCAAGTCATGTGCAAATTGTCAGAAGATCGAAAAAATTTCTAGAAGAGACATGATGCCCCTGAATCTGATCCTTGAAGATGAAATTTTTGATGTTTGGGGTATCGACTTCATGGGGCCATTCCCTAATTCCTTCGGCAATTAGTTCATTTTAGTTACTGTAGACTATGTCTCTAAATGGGTAGAAGCTGTGCTTACAAAGATCAATGATAACAAAGTGGTCGTCAAATTTCTCAAAGAAAACATCTTCTCCCGAGTTGGCACCCCTAGAGCGATAATTAGTGATAATGGATCACATTTCTGTGATAGAGTTTTTGAAGCTCTGATACGGAAATATTTCATCAATCACAAGTTATCTACTCCGTATCATCCCCAGACAAATGGGCAGGTCGAAGTCACCAATCGACAAATCAAGCTCATTTTGGAAAAGACTGTCGGACAGAACCAAAAGGATTGGTCGGTCAAACTTAACGATGCATTGTGGACTTACCGCACTTCTTTTAAAACAGTTCTGGGGATGTCTCCTTATCGAATCGTATTTGGGAAAGCCTGTCATCTTCTAGTCAAATTAGAACACCGTACCCTATGGGCCATTAAATAACTCAATTTTGATCTGAGTAAGGCCGGTGAGCTAAGGAGACTGCAGATCACAGAATTAGAGGAGATACGGAATGAAGCCTATGAGAATGCCTAAATCACCAGACGTAGGACTAAACTTTTTCATGACCAGATCATAACCCGAAAAAACTTTGCCCCGGGAGACAAGGTTCTACTATACAACTCGAGGCTTTATATTTTCGTAGAGAAGCTGAAGACTCGTTGGTCTGGACCATTCATCGTGCGCACCGTTTTTCCACACGGTGCTCTGATTATTATAGACCCTAAGTTCAACACGGAATTCAAAGTGAACGGGTAACGACTAAAGCCCTTCTTGACCACTGAGCCGATAACTCCGGGTGATAGTGTGCTGACTCTTTTTGACCTGTTATACAACTAGCCACAGCAACTAAAAAAAGAAAATATTCATATTATTTATATACTTACCCCTTCTCCATTTTTTTGACATCTATTTAGCCTATTCGCCCTTGGTCGGCCCAAGTCCACGAAGACGGTGACATCATTTCTTCACCCTAATAATTGTCTTTGCATTTACATCAACATTCATTGAGGAGAATGCATTAGATAGGTGTGTGGAGGGGGGTGCTAACACTTTTTCTTCTTCCAAAAAAAAAAAAATCTCCAGATTGAAAAGAAATTTCATACTCTTTATAAAAATACCAAAAGGTTGTAGGAATTAAGGAAACCTTATTAATGAATCTTTATTTTTGCCTAAATAAATAAGGAAGATTGGTTTGACTAAAAGGTTAGAAGAGATAAGGAAAATAACTCATACCTTTTATTTAACCTTAGTAGAATATGCATAAATCACACACACATGCTTAAGATTTAGAGACACAACTCTGAAAAAAAATGCTGGATAATTGTGCCTCAAGAAGCATGATTACTCATGCCAAATTTTTTTTAATAACAAATATATAATGTATAAATAAATCTTGATTTCGTGGCCTACTCCACTTGCATATTGGACCTGAGGGGTATTTTTTTCACCTGGTGCCCTAAGACTATCTGGTTTGGGAGTCATCAGTTTGGTATGTGTTACATGAGTGAAGTAGAAAGCCTACTGGAGTCAAGAATAATAGATAAAAATTAATAAAATTAAATGATATTCAAAGTTGAGTTGAAAAATCCCAAGTACATCACACTTACACATTATGCATATCTATCGAGAGCAAAATAACAGAATGAGTTAGAAGTACAAGATCCTTTCTAAATTTAAAGAAAAGCCATAATTTCTTCTTTTATGAAGGCTAAAGTATAGGAGGACTTATGAGGGTTAAACCTAATTCTTACATCATTCGGTCATTTTTACTTAGATGATTGAAAGTTCTTTTTCATGACAGAGTTTTTGGTAACAACTAAATACTTTTTTTTACTTACTGGATTTTGTGGAATCCGCTGAAAACCCTCAGGAGACAACACTCCTCCTCTAGGGGAAACCTAGAGGTTTAAAGGCTTGTTGCACATGCTCAGTGCAATCGCGTCACCTGCGAAAGTGGTATAATAATTTTCTTATTTTTATTTTGCTCGGGACGAGCAAAAAGATATGTGTGGGGGTGTGATTAATCTCTAATTCTACATAATTTTTATCACATCCACATAGTTATTTGATGTAAAATTCTGCTAATAAAGCTTTACTTGCTTGATCCTAGGTCCATAGTGTAAAAATGAAGAAGAAGACCCTAAATCACCATTTAATGGGTGATTAAAGGCCTACCAAGTAGCCATTGACTTTAGAGTGAAGATTTCGTCACCCCGGGGGCATCAAATCCCGAATCCTAGAGATCCATGCGACAAAAGACAGATGGGACGGAGCGCTGCCCGAAGCCAAGCGCGCGCCGCCCTGGCAGGGCTGCGGAAATGCGGCCCAGGCTGCGTTTTCGTGGCCCTATGGACGCGCGCGCGCCTGCGCTTTGGGCCAAGGGTCGTCCCCTGGCCCCCTTTCTCCTAGTGCCTATAAATATCCCTTCAAGACCTTCAGTTGGGAGATATCCAGAGAATAGAGTTGTATTTGTTGCTTTGTTAGGAATTGTAGTTGTTTTAATTTCCTTCTTCTTCTAGTTTTAGTTTTAGCCATTAGAGTGAAAGAGAGAGAGTGTGTACAAGTTGTATTTGAAGGGTGATAAGGTAATACAAGTAACTACTTCTCTTTCTTCTTTCTATTTACTTGTCTTTTCCATTTACTTTTACTTCCTTGTTGTAGTGTAACTCATTTTCTCTTTACTTCTTCTTTTTGTTGTTGTGTAACTCCCTTCCTCTCTACTTCTTTTTTTTGTTGTTTCTTTTACTATCATGTCTAACTAACTTTTCTATTACATGGCTAACTAACTACGAACCCACTAATCTTTAACAACTTGATTGATAAACCCAAATGAGTCAATAGTGTCAACTAAGCCTTGTGCGAATAAGAGCTATGATATCTTAAGATGAGGGTTCTAACTCTAACTTACATTCAAGTATTCACTTTCTTATATTTCATGCTTAACGGGTTTTTGATGATCTATGGATTGCATGCTTTACTTGTTTTTGTAAGTTAGAGATTTTTCTTTTAACTTTGCCGATACCATTAGTGCACTTGTGTCTTCCCCTATTCTCACCTTCAATTGGATCTTGATAAGAGAATGTCCAAGTTTTTGCCTTGTTAAGCTAAGTTATAGGAAGAACTTTTACTCGATTTTCACGTGAATAGTTCCTATGCATAAGGGGTATGCTTGCCTATGACCCATCGTGAGGCTACATCTTCAAGAAGTTAGGGATTAGTGGAGAAATTAGTAGAAAGTTAGCCATGCGCTTTTACAATGAAGAAAAAAAATCCACTTTTACAAACCACCAAATCATTCTAAAACAATTCTTGAAACCAACTTGTTTTTATTTTCAAATTCTTTATTTGAAACAAAGAACTTTCTCTTTTCTTGAACATAGAAGCCGCATCAAGCTTCCATCGCTCTCCCTCCTTGTGGATACGACCCGTATAGCCACTTCGCTACTACGAAAGAATCGCAAAAGCAGTAACATCGACCCACACTCTTTTTACTTATTCTTGTGCTTGCTTTTTGCCGATCACGCGTCTATCACTTTGCTGAAGGTGCGCGACCATTGAAGGGACACAGTTTTGTTAAACGTGAGACCCGCGTTCGTTGCCACGTGTCTAGTGAAGTTGAGGGGACGTCTTTCCCTTAACGCGTGAAATTCACGTCCATTCACGGTGCGTGCCACGCGTCGGGCAAAGATTGGGCCTCGCGCACACGCCGCGTATCTCTGCAGATCACTGTGTCTATAAAAGACAATAGCCTTTCAAGAGTTAACATTAGACTCTTCTTTTTCTTGGCTGAGCTTTATGTCGAGGGTTAAGAAAAGCTTACAACTTTTTCAATTTTCCTTCGTCTTTGACACCGATCTCACAGTTGAAATGGCACCAAAGACCAAGCATGATGCCTCATCCTCGAGCTCTATCGCACTAAAGGCTCCAATGGGCGGTCTTTCTGTGCAGGAGGCCCCCATTTCAGATAATGAAACTATATGAACTGGTTTCCACCATTAAAGGGTTTAAAGAGTTCTCTTAAGTCTCCTTTGAATGTGAACCGCCAACGCGAGGCTTGTGCTCGTGTTTGATTTCAGACGCGGCTCTTGCATTGGTAGGCAAGGCGCGGGTTTGACGACCTCCGCGTCTTTTGCTTCATCAGCTTGAGTCTGTATCTGCTTGTTGAACGTGGGCCTCATTGAGCCTTGCATTTTAAACTCAATGCTCAGAATTTCTCTAAGTGAGGAAGGTTCAAATGCGGACTTCAGGTTTGTGAAAGGATGCGGACTTCAGGACGTAGCCTTCAAATCTTGTGAATGTATGTGAACTCAGGACGCAACCCAATTGTCGTGAAATATTCTCTGCATCAGTTAACTCCGCGTTTGGAGTTCATGACTTCAGTCTCGCGTTTGCACCTCGGATTTTTCTTTTTCTGGCTTCGCAGAATTTTAACCTTCAGGCTTTTGTTCCTTGCAGGTTCTGACAGTCTCAGTCAGTCTTCTGCGTCTTTGCTGGGCTCATGGGAGTACATTTCGACCGGCCAGCATGTTGGATCAGTGAGTGCCCGGGAAATCATAGCTCCTATTCACAGGCAAGCTTGGTTCATGGGAGACTATTTGGACCAGCCGGCCCATTCGAATACTCGGGGAGTTAGAGCTCTTGCCCATAGACGCGCTTGGTTCATGGGAGAATATTTCGACCAGCCTGCCCATTTGAGCGCTCAGAAAATCAGGGCTCCTGTCTATGGGCGAGAAGGATCCGCGCCGTTATTGAAACCCGTCAAGGCCTTATTGGACATGATGCATCAACCATACCCGGGTTCGTCATGGTCACAATGGGTATGGTGGTGGGTATGGTGGTTTTGAAGGCGACTGGAAAGAGGATGTCACCAGTAAGGTCTCGGATCCTCCCTTCATAAATCTTATTCAAAGAAGTGACAGCGACGAAAAACCCATACTCGTTGGATGCCTTTTTGGTGGTGGAGATGCTCATTAAGCGGAGGATTACGGCCCACGCCAGTTGGTCGGGTGGATCAGAATGTTCCCCTGTATTTCGACCTCGAGAAGCACCATTGTTCTCAATCGGCGATAAGCTTCTTCAATGTTTACATCATGCATCATGATGTAACCAGTGCTCGATTGGCTCAACATTGATCAACTGTGATATGATCCAGTGGAAGAAGAAGAGGGGCCTCTCTTTGGCGCTCTTTCAAACATTTTGTATTTGGAGCGGTGTAAATATTTTGAGGAGTGAGTGCAACCTTGCGAGAGGGGCTTTTTTGTACTCTTTTATTATAACACTCAATCTTATTGTATAAGAGAGCGCCTTGTATCACTTTCATTGAATATTAATAAAAGTGACACTTTTTCTGCCTTCTTGTATGCCTTGAATTCCATTTTGCATTGAAAATCAGACAAATAGTAGTAGTAACTCTTAATTTGCTAGAAATATGATATTTTACTTAACAAGTCAAAGTTAAGAAAAAATTCCATTTCAGGAATTTAAGATTACTGTCAGAGGTTGATACTAACTTGACAGGAGTGGGATAATTTCTGTGGACTTGCCAATCCATGGATGAGAATGACAAGTGAAGTTTTCATCCCCACGAAAGATTATGACTGAGTATTCATCAGAGGTTTAATATTAACGTAATTAGGACTCAGCTGGGGATTTGATAGAAACACTGTTAAAGGTATAATATTAACCTAACAGTGCTTTTAAGTGGACCTGTTATTCTATTGACGAGGGTAACAAGTGGAACTAGACCCGTTGGGGATCTAGGAGAATTTTTACTGTTAGAGGTGTGATATTAACTTAACGGATTGAATCAGATCTTATCAGAGGTGTGGTATTAACTTGAGAAGAATGTGAGCTAGAGGTGTGATATTAACTTGGCTCAACGGAATTTCAGTTTCATTTGGGAAAACTGAAAACATCACTGTCATAGGTGTAGTGTTAAACTTGGCAGTGAAGGTAATGCTAGAGGTATAATTTTGAACTTGGCATTAGTCATCTCGACTTTGATATGAAAGTTCGAGGGAAAGTTATTGTCATAGGTGTATTGTTGAACTTAACAATGAACTGGATGCTAGAGGTGTGATGTTAAATTTAACATCGCTCATCTTAGCTTCGATATGGAAGTCCGAGGAAAATTGACTGTCAGAGGTTTAATATTAAACTGGGCAGCAACATAATCACTGTTAGAGGTATGGTGTTAAACTTAACAGTAATCTGTCTGAGGTCTAATATTAACATGACCAGGGTCAATTTGCGACATGAGCAATTTTGAGGACTTACCGTTCTATTGATGAGATTGGCAAGTGAAGTTTGTAATGTCAGAGGCATAGTATTAACTTGACAAGATTGGTTTACGATATGAGCAGTTTTGAGGACTTGTCATTTTATTGATGGGAATTGGCAAGTGAAGTTTGTACTCACTGGGGAGTATTGAAACGTTTCATTGTCAGAGGTTTGGTATTAAATTTAACAATAATTGAGTTTGTGGACCTACCATTCTATGGGAGAGAATTGGTAGGGGACTTTGGTGGAAAAATAAATGGGTTATCAGAGGTGTAATATTAACGGGACAATCATTGATTTCCTGGGGACATGGGAGATTCGCCGTTAGAGGTGTAACATTAACATAACAACAAAAGTTTTATATGAGCTCCGTTGTCAGAGGTTTAATATTAACCTGACTGAATCCACTAGGGATCGATAAATCTGGCTTGTCAGAGATTTACAGTTAACGTGACAAAGTCCCGTTCATTTCATTGAGGAAATGAATCTAGATGTTTTTTGGGCCCTACTATTCTATAGAAGATAATTAGTAGGAGATTTTAGAGGAGAGGATGGAACCAAGTCCCTTAGGATTTTTAGCAAACCCTCAACTATCAACGGATTTGGTGTGCCTTTACCAACTACCGTTTGAGTTGGGCTAGCCATGCTATTTCCCTCAGCATGATGAGTTGTCGAAGACTTATGTTGGACTTAAAAGCCAACATTTTCCTCTATCCTCAGCCATTGGAGGCGTAGGATGTCCATAGGTACTCTAAAGAAGAGTCACAAGGCTAAAATCAAGGTCTTGCACTTTGTTTCTTTTTCAATATTTACATCATGCATCATGATGTAACGGATTAGCTCAACACTAATCAACTGTGATATAATCCAGTGGAGGAAGGAAGAAGCTCTTCTTTGGCGTTCCTCCAAACATCTTAGATCTGGAGTTCTGATCAGATGTGTAGTATTAACCTAATCAAAAGAAGAATGCCATCAAGGATAGTATTTCTTCAAGAACTTGCCGTTGATTGACATCATGAGCGTATCACCGTCTGGAGTTATGAGACGGTATGCTCCATTTGAGTAGACTGACTTCACTACAAATGGTCCTTCCCATTTAGGTTGAAAATTTTCTTTTGTCTTATATGTCATTACCATGGGTCTTCTGACAGCTAAGACAAGGTCACCTTCTTGAAAGTCTATTCCTTGACTTTCTTGTTGAAGGCTCTGGTAATTCGAGCTTGATAGAGCTCGATTTGCTATTGTGCTTGTAGGCATTTATCGTCCAAAGCCTCCAGCTCTTAGAGTCGCAGTCGCTTCTCCTCATTTGTCATCTCTGCTATCAAGGCGACGCGTAGAGATGGGATTTGAATTTCTAATGGGAGTACAACTTCACACCATATATCAAGGAGAACGGTGTAGCTTTCGTCGGGGTTCAAACTGTTGTACGATAGGCCCATAAGCATTCACCTAATTTGTCGTCCCAGTCACGTTGACTTTTTGAGACAAATTTCTTGAGAAGTTTTCTAATAGTTTTGTTGAAAGCTTCTGCAAGGCCATTAGCGGCTGGATAATATGCCGTTGAAGACACGCTTTAGATTCTGAAATTGTTGCAGAACCTTTGAAAGGATTTACTGATGAAAATGATTCATCGTGGCACACTAAAACGGTAAATGACATGATGTTTAACGAATTCGATCACATCAGATGCTTTTACCTCTCTCAAGGGAATAGCTTCCGCCTATTTAGAGAAGTAATCGGTTATAGCTAAGATGAACCGATGTCCTTTGGATGAAGGCGGGCTGATAAGGCCAACCACATCCATTCCCCACATCTCAAATGGCCAGGTTGACGTTATAGAGTGAGGATGTCCTGGTGCTGGGTGGATGAAGTCACCATGGACCTGACAGGCATAACATCATTTGGCGTAAGCGATGGCTCGGGGATCATCTTGGGCCAGTAATAACTCAGTATACAGAGTCGATCTCCAAGCTTTGGGCTAGGCTGATGAGCTCCATACATGCCATCATGCGCTTCTTTGAGTACTTCCTGTGCCTCCTTCTGTGACAGGCAGCGGAGGAGGATCCCATCATGTGATTGTTGGCCCAAAGGCCTATCACCCTAGTTTTGATGATGATCAACTCATGAAGTTATGATTACTAATGATCTTGTGTTTAATTAGTGACAGATTCATTATCAAGATCTTAGTAGGTGTGGAGCTTCAACAAAGGATTTAAAGACAAGTTGGAAGCTAGCACCGGTTGATTCACGAGCCTATGCATCAAGAACACATCTAGAGATGAGCTCGGTGGATTGCATTTAGACCAAGTCAAGAAGATGAGAAGACTTCAAGGGAAGACTTCAAGATCAAGACTTGTGTCTAGGTATAAGATTTGTATTTTTGTTTTAGCTATAAAATGTAAAGGATAGAATAGATTGGTGGATTGCTCAAGTCATATCACACACACACTCTTGAGATTTAATTGTCTTTTCATAAAAGAATTTTTAGTTAGAAAAGACTCTTTCTTTTTTGGTAAAAAGATTTTTCATTGGAGAAAATACATGTCTTGGTTTTTGATGTTACCTATATACATATCTTTCAAAACCAAGTTTAGAGCCTTATGTCAAAAACTAGATATTCTTCTTACTTGTGTAGTGGATCATATCCATACACACTATGCTTTAAAAGTATATCTTGTTTTTGTATTTGATGAGATTTTCCTTATGACAAAATATCTACTTTGGGTTTTGGTAATTTCTTATATACATATCCTTAACCAAAACAAGTTTAGTGCTTTATGTCAAAAACTAGATATTTCATCTTGATTGTGTGGTGGATCATATCCATGCACACTTTGCTTTATAAGTTCAAAATATCTTGTTTTTGTATTTTGTGAAGTTATGGAAAAACAAGTTTTAGAAAAACATATTTTTAGAAAAACAGTTTTTATTTTGATTGAAACTATTTTTCTGGATTTACTGTGAATTTCTGGGATTTTTATTAAGTTAAAAGACCAATCTTTAATCCCATTTTTCTGGTTCTGGCAGTTCTGATTTTTCAGAACTGACAGTGGCCGGTCGACCGGGTCGGTCGACCGGACGTGCACAGCGTGCACGCCTGTGTGCACTGGAGAACGGTCGACCGAGCCGGTCGACCGCTTCAGAGAGCTTTGCTCTCGGGAATTATCGGTCGACCGGGCCGTCGACCGACAGAGAGTTTACTCTCTCCTCCAGTTGCTCGGTCGACCGGGTCGGTCGACCGGAGGCTGCAACAGTCGGATTTTGACCGTTGCCGGTCGACCGGACCGGTCGACCGGAAGCTCTGACAGAGCCCAACGGTCAGATTTTTCTGCCTTCTATAAAAGGGGGTTTTGTCATTGTTTTGAGCCAAGTTTTTAGAGACTCTTAGAGCCAGTTTTTCCCATACCTTCAGAAGAGTTTTCTCCACAAAATAGTGAGCTAATATTTTCTATCTAAAGGGATTTAATCAAGAGAGTGTTTATTGTGATTTCTTGAGTTTTCCATCAAAGTTCTTTCCTTGATTTCTCACACTACACTTGAGCATCCATAGTTATATCTATCCTATAGGAGAGTTGTAGTGAGAGTTTGTAATTGGTGATCAAGTGTTTAGATCACCAAGAAATCATTTCTTGTTCTTTGAGAAGGCGGACGGTTGTGTTCGCGATTTGATTGAGGGTCCTAGTGAGGACTTGGTGTTATTGGGTCCTAGTGAGGACTTGTAGCTTGAGGTGCGGCCTCGACGAGCCGGTGGGCTTGTGGTGTGTAAGGGACTAGAGAGTCCGAGGGATTGTAGGTGTTGCGGCACCAAGGAGAGATCCGGTTGGATCGTGCATAGTGGAAATCCTTCGTGTGTCGAAGGCGGGGATGTAGAGCAAGTGTGCTCGAACCTCGAAACATACCCTTGTGTTTGCGATTGCTCTTTCTCTCTCTCTGTCTCTTATTTATATCTTGCATTCAATTATTGTCTATCTTTATATGCATGATATTCCCTTGTGCTCATATTTGCTATACTTGCTTGGGATTGTTGTTAACACTAGTATTCAACCAAGAGAGCCAACGTGGCACCTCAACCCATTCAAGGAGAATCTAGAGGAGCTTGTCCAGAGCCTCGCAAGGGGAATTCGGCAACACTCTTGTGTTATACATAAGTGTTCAATTAAAAGAAGTTTAATTTGGTCAACTTAGTTTTAATTCCGCATTATTTGTTCATAAGTGACCATTAGATTAGCCATCACCTATTCACCCCCCCTCTAGGTGATTTACAATTGGTATCAGAGCTAGTGCTCTTGATATTGGGTCTAACAACCTAAGAGTTAAAGATCCTCCTTTAGGCTAATCACAAGATTTTAGTACACACACCATGGACTTTATGTCACCACCCACCTTTGATATTCTTAACATCCAAACTTGGAAGGTTAAGATGTCATTGTACCTCAAGGCCTTAGGAATTCATGTCTATCTTGCCACTACTAATAATGCATATTGTATAGATGGTAAGAATATTGAGGCTAATGCTAAAGCCCTTCATGCTCTTAAATGTACCCTAAATGATGACTATTTATCTAGGGTTTCTAACATTGAATCGGCTTTTGTAGTATGGAACACCCTCATCTCCCTTGGCGAGAAAGATCTATACTATGCGGGGAGCGATTCGGACGTTGGAAGCGACATCTCCAACGTATGCTATATGGTCCAAGGGGATAACCCCCTTGAGGTAAACTCCGAATCCGATGATGATAGTATGTCATATGATGAGCTCTCTACATTTTGTCAATTATTGCTTGAGAGATATGACATAATTAAGAAAGAAAATAAAAATTTGAAAAAGACATTGCTTGCATGCATAAAGAACATGACTCATTTAGAGATAACATTGCATGCTTAGAAAAATATAACAAAAGTTGGAAAAAGAAATTTGATTGCATGCATGTAGAAAATGATTCTATTAGAAATAAACTTGCATGTTTAGAAAAAGAAAATAAAGATTTGAAAAGTGAGAATGTTTCCCTTATGTCTAAATTAAATGATTTATGTGAAGGGAACACTATTTTGAAGGATAAGATTGATTTGGTGGAAAAACAAAAGGAAATCGTCTTTCAAGAAAATAAATCTTTAAAAAGAAAATTTGTTGAAAAAGAAAAGGATAATGTTTTTCAAAAGAAAAAGAAAAATGATTCTTTATCTCACCATGCTTTACATGCCACAACTAATGAGATTAAGAATTTGAAAAATAAGATAGATAATTTGAGCTCTAATTTGAGCACATGTGCATTCAATCATTCTAAGTTGGAATCTTTGTTTCAAAAGAAACAAGTTCCCCATGCTCATGCACATACACATCGTGCTCATGCTTATGTTGCACATCACGATCACAATCACACTCATAAGCATCATGATAGGGTGTACACTTGTACACATTGTGGTCGCAAAGGCCATTTAGCAAAATATTGTTTTGATAAGAAGCATAACTTATATTTTGCTACGTCTAAAGGATTTTGGGTTCCTTATAATAAAGCTAACCCCAAAGGACCCAAGAAAATATGGGTATTAAAATCCCTACCTTGTGTATTTGATGTAGGTGAGGGATCTCTCAAAACGTGAGAGATTTGGTGCCTTGATGGTGGGTGCAATTGAACTAAAATGATACATACTTGGAGCACCGCTATCAAGGAATTTTGGTGGGTCAACCACCATGCTAGGAGCTTTGAAGTTGGTAACAATTTCTAAACTCCTATTTCATTTATGTACATGCTTTTTAATTTTCATGTAGCATGTTCATATTTTTTTTTGGGTGCTTCATGTGGCATTTACATGCTTAGATGTAGAATGTGTCATACTTGCTTTTATACATATATAAATAGTGAACTACAATTGACTCATATATATTTGAACTTCATGCTCATTTGTATCCACTATATGCATGTGTATAGGCTAGTTTTGATGATTCGGTCGTTTATACTTGTTATGCCTATCTTTGATTTTACTTCATGTATATGTGTGTTTAATTCAATTCTAATAAATATACATGTATACCTTTGAGTCATTTGCCTTCATGCAATATATATTGGACTCTTTTAGATTTGGGATATGTATGGATATTGTTAGAATTGGATAAATCATACATATGCCATGAAGATTAGTATTTTAAATAAATAATAAAAAAAAAATAATAATTTTTCATGTTTTAGTTTTGTATTAAAAATTATACAAATGAAAATTAAAATGTAATTTATGATCTTTTTGAGCTTGAATGACTACTTTCATAAAAATGCTATTTACATGATCTTTTGAACACTCATCTTTATGATACAAAATATTTTGAGCTTTATAGACCATGAGTGATTAAATCTTTGTGTATTTAGTATTGCTTTATGAAAAACATATGATTTGTTTTAAGATGAAAAATAAGATTTTCATGAGATTCATGCTTCACTTTCTATTTTCATGAAAATACCATTTACATAACCTTTGAACACTCATCTTTTATGATATAAAATAATGTTTGAGCTTTATGGACTATAAGTGCTTGAACTTTTATGTATTTAGTATACTTCATGAAAACATATGAATTCATGCTTTGAAGGAACTTTAACTAGTTTTTCAAAAATTATTTATAACTAGTTATTTATTCTTCATATTTGGTAGTGCTTAGACATAACTATCTTTTAAACCTACCAATTTTTGGTTATGAGTATATACATGCCTTACAATGTTAATTTTACAATTGGTATATTACTCACATTTTGGTTCCTATATATATATGCCCTAATTTTCAAATTGGTCTTATCTATTCACATACATATATATGATTTTTATGTGCTTGCTTTACAATTGATTTACATTCTTAAAGCACAAAAGTTTATGCTAAGTTAAGTTAACACCTTATATTAACTATGCATAAGCTTATGAAAAATAAAAAGGATTTTATTTTTAGATTTTTCATTTGGTATCAATGTGCTTCAACTTCAAATTTGTTATATGATTAAAATTGATATCAATATGTTTGAAATAATAAAAGATTTTGCAATGATAACTTGATATCACACATCTTCAATTGCTATTTTCTATTGGTATCAAAATACAAATTATGATTGGTTCAAAATTTGTTTTATTGAGAAAAGTTCAAAATTTTGTTTTGATAAAAAAAAAAATTTAAAAATGTTTTGTTTAGTATTCCCTATATGCAAGGAGAGCTTAACATCTCTCTTACATATAGATTCATGTTGAGTATATTATAAATTGAGGAGCTTAACATCTCTTCTTTATATGATATACGTGTGTAGGGGGAGCTTCACATCTCCTTCTATGCATTACATAGTTGTGTTGTGTGAATTAGGGCTTCACATCCCTCCTTCATGCAATGCACATTGTAGGGAAGCTAACTTAACGTCTTCCTCTTCATGAATGTATATCGCATATAAATCTTTATTGGTTGATTTGTATACCCCTCCTTGATTTCTTTGTTTTTGACAAAAAGGGGGAGAAAAATTTGTTTGATTTGATTTCACTTTGACCCCTTTGTTGATGATCGACAAAAAGGGGGAGAAGTATTTGAGTATATATGCATGTTTTCTTTGCTTAAGGGGGAGAAGTATTTGTCTTCCTTGTTAGTTATGCATATATGTTTTGTATTGCAATAGGAGAAAAAGATTTTGATTTATGCTTGTTGCATGTTTTATCTCCATACTTGCATACATATTCACGTGCCTCATTGCCTTATCTATTGCTTATTTGATATGCATGAGTTAAGGGGGAGCTTCTTTGAAGCTTTACTTTAATCCATGCATATATAACTCCATGAGTTTTGTCATCATCAAAAAGGGGGAGATTGTTGGCCCAAAGGCCTATCACCCTAGTTTTGATGATGATCAACTCATGAAGTTATGATTACTAATGATCTTGTGTTTAATTAGTGACAGATTCATTATCAAGATCTTAGTAGGTGTGGAGCTTCAACAAAGGATTTAAAGACAAGTTGGAAGCTAGCACCGGTTGATTCACGAGCCTATGCATCAAGAACACATCTAGAGATGAGCTCGGTGGATTGCATTTGGACCAAGTCAAGAAGATGAGAAGACTTCAAGGGAAGACTTCAAGATCAAGACTTGTGTCTAGGTATAAGATTTGTATTTTTGTTTTAGCTATAAATGTAAATGATAGAATAGATTGGTGGATTGCTCAAGTCATATCACACACACACTCTTGAGATTTAATTGTCTTTTCATAAAAGAATTTTAGTTAGAAAAGACTCTTTCTTTTTTGGTAAAAAGATTTTTCATTGGACAAAATACATGTCTTGGTTTTTGATGTTACCTATATACATATCTTTCAAAACCAAGTTTAGAGCCTTATGTCAAAACTAGATATTCTTCTTACTTGTGTAGTGGATCATATCCATACACACTATGCTTTAAAAGTATATCTTGTTTTTGTATTTGATGAGATTTTCCTTATGACAAAATATCTACTTTGGGTTTTGGTAATTTCTTATATACATATCCTTTAACCAAAACAAGTTTAGTGCTTTATGTCAAAAACTAGATATTTCATCTTGATTGTGTGGTGGATCATATCCATGCACACTTTGCTTTATAAGTTCAAAATATCTTGTTTTTGTATTTTGTGAAGTTATGGAAAAACAAGTTTTAGAAAAACATATTTTTAGAAAAACAGTTTTTATTTTGATTGAAACTATTTTTCTGGATTTACTGTGAATTTCTGGGATTTTTATTAAGTTAAAAGACCAATCTTTAATCCCATTTTTCTGGTTCTGGCAGTTCTGATTTTTCAGAACTGACAGTGGCCGGTCGACCGGGTCGGTCGACCGGACGTGCACAGCGTGCACGCCTGTGTGCACTGGAGAACGGTCGACCGAGCCGGTCGACCGCTTCAGAGAGCTTTGCTCTCGGGAATTATCGGTCGACCGGGCCGGTCGACCGACAGAGAGTTTACTCTCTCCTCCAGTTGCTCGGTCGACCGGGTCGGTCGACCGGAGGCTGCAACGGTCGGATTTTGACCGTTGCCGGTCGACCGGACCGGTCGACCGGAAGCTCTGACAGAGCCCAACGGTCAGATTTTTCTGGCTTCTATAAAGGGGGTTTTGTCATTGTTTTGAGCCAAGTTTTTAGAGACTCTTAGAGCCAGTTTTTCCCATACCTTCAGAAGAGTTTTCTCCACAAAATAGTGAGCTAATATTTTCTATCTAAAGGGATTTAATCAAGAGAGTGTTTATTGTGATTTCTTGAGTTTTCCATCAAAGTTCTTTCCTTGATTTCTCACACTACACTTGAGCATCCATAGTTATATCTATCCTATAGGAGAGTTGTAGTGAGAGTTTGTAATTGGTGATCAAGTGTTTAGATCACCAAGAAATCATTTCTTGTTCTTTGAGAAGGCGGACGGTTGTGTTCGCGATTTGATTGAGGGTCCTAGTGAGGACTTGGTGTTATTGGGTCCTAGTGAGGACTTGTAGCTTGAGGTGTGGCCTCGACGAGCCGGTGGGCTTGTGGTGTGTAAGGGACTAGAGAGTCCGAGGGATTGTAGGTGTTGCGGCACCAAGGAGAGATCCGGTTGGATCGTGCATAGTGGAAATCCTTCGTGTGTCGAAGGCGGGGATGTAGAGCAAGTGTGCTCGAACCTCGAAACATACCCTTGTGTTTGCGATTGCTCTTTCTCTCTCTCTTGTCTCTTATTTATATCTTGCATTCAATTATTGTCTATCTTTATATGCATGATATTCCCTTGTGCTCATATTTGCTATACTTGCTTGGGATTGTTGTTAACACTAGTATTCAACCAAGAGAGCCAACGTGGCACCTCAACCCATTCAAGGAGAATCTAGAGGAGCTTGTCCAGAGCCTCGCAAGGGGAATTCGGCAACACTCTTGTGTTATACATAAGTGTTCAATTAAAAGAAGTTTAATTTGGTCAACTTAGTTTTAATTCCGCATTATTTGTTCATAAGTGACCATTAGATTAGCCATCACCTATTCACCCCCCTCTAGGTGATTTACAATTGGTATCAGAGCTAGTGCTCTTGATATTGGGTCTAACAACCTAAGAGTTAAAGATCCTCCTTTAGGCTAATCACAAGATTTTAGTACACACACCATGGACTTTATGTCACCACCCACCTTTGATATTCTTAACATCCAAACTTGGAAGGTTAAGATGTCATTGTACCTCAAGGCCTTAGGAATTCATGTCTATCTTGCCACTACTAATAATGCATATTGTATAGATGGTAAGAATATTGAGGCTAATGCTAAAGCCCTTCATGCTCTTAAATGTACCCTAAATGATGACTATTTATCTAGGGTTTCTAACATTGAATCGGCTTTTGTAGTATGGAACACCCTCATCTCCCTTGGCGAGAAAGATCTATACTATGCGGGGAGCGATTCGGACGTTGGAAGCGACATCTCCAACGTATGCTATATGGTCCAAGGGGATAACCCCTTGAGGTAAACTCCGAATCCGATGATGATAGTATGTCATATGATGAGCTCTCTACATTTTGTCAATTATTGCTTGAGAGATATGACATAATTAAGAAAGAAAATAAAAATTGAAAAAGGACATTGCTTGCATGCATAAAGAACATGACTCATTTAGAGATAACATTGCATGCTTAGAAAAATATAACAAAAGTTGGAAAAAGAAATTTGATTGCATGCATGTAGAAAATGATTCTATTAGAAATAAACTTGCATGTTTAGAAAAAGAAAATAAAGATTTGAAAAGTGAGAATGTTTCCCTTATGTCTAAATTAAATGATTTATGTGAAGGGAACACTATTTTGAAGGATAAGATTGATTTGGTGGAAAAACAAAAGGAAATCGTCTTTCAAGAAAATAAATCTTTAAAAAGAAAATTTGTTGAAAAAGAAAAGGATAATGTTTTTCAAAAGAAAAAGAAAAATGATTCTTTATCTCACCATGCTTTACATGCCACAACTAATGAGATTAAGAATTTGAAAAATAAGATAGATAATTTGAGCTCTAATTTGAGCACATGTGCATTCAATCATTCTAAGTTGGAATCTTTGTTTCAAAAGAAACAAGTTCCCCATGCTCATGCACATACACATCGTGCTCATGCTTATGTTGCACATCACGATCACAATCACACTCATAAGCATCATGATAGGGTGTACACTTGTACACATTGTGGTCGCAAAGGCCATTTAGCAAAATATTGTTTTGATAAGAAGCATAACTTATATTTTGCTATGTCTAAAGGATTTTGGGTTCCTTATAATAAAGCTAACCCCAAAGGACCCAAGAAAATATGGGTACCAAAATCCCTACCTTGTGTATTTGATGTAGGTGAGGGATCTCTCAAAACGTGAGAGATTTGGTGCCTTGATGGTGGTGCAATTGAACTAAAATGATACATACTTGGAGCACCGCTATCAAGGAATTTTGGTGGGTCAACCACCATGCTAGGAGCTTTGAAGTTGGTAACAATTTCTAAACTCCTATTTCATTTATGTACATGCTTTTTAATTTTCATGTAGCATGTTCATATTTTTTTTTGGGTGCTTCATGTGGCATTTACATGCTTAGATGTAGAATGTGTCAAACTTGCTTTTATACATATATAAATAGTGAACTACAATTGACTCATATATATTTGAACTTCATGCTCATTTGTATCCACTATATGCATGTGTATAGGCTAGTTTTGATGATTCGGTCGTTTATACTTGTTATGCCTATCTTTGATTTTACTTCATGTATATGTGTGTTTAATTCAATTCTAATAAATATACATGTATACCTTTGAGTCATTTGCCTTCATGCAATATATATTGGACTCTTTTAGATTTGGGATATGTATGGATATTGTTAGAATTGGATAAATCATACATATGCCATGAAGATTAGTATTTTAAATAAATAATAAAAAAAAAATAATTTTTCATGTTTTAGTTTTGTATTAAAATTATACAAATGAAAATTAAAATGTAATTTATGATCTTTTTGAGCTTGAATGACTACTTTCATAAAAATGCTATTTACATGATCTTTTGAACACTCATCTTTATGATACAAAATATTTTGAGCTTTATAGACCATGAGTGATTAAATCTTTGTGTATTTAGTATTGCTTTATGAAAAACATATGATTTGTTTTAAGATGAAAAATAAGATTTTCATGAGATTCATGCTTCACTTTCTATTTTCATGAAAATACCATTTACATAACCTTTGAACACTCATCTTTTATGATATAAAATAATGTTTGAGCTTTATGAACTATAAGTGCTTGAACTTTTATGTATTTAGTATACTTCATGAAAAACATATGAATTCATGCTTTGAAGGAACTTTAACTAGTTTTTCAAAAATTATTTATAACTAGTTATTTATTCTTCATATTTGGTAGTGCTTAGACATAACTATCTTTTAAACCTACCAATTTTTGGTTATGAGTATATACATGCCTTACAATGTTAATTTTACAATTGGTATATTACTCACATTTTGGTTCCTATATATATATGCCCTAATTTTCAAATTGGTCTTATCTATTCACATACATATATATGATTTTTATGTGCTTGCTTTACAATTGATTTACATTCTTAAAGCACAAAAGTTTATGCTAAGTTAAGTTAACACCTTATATTAACTATGCATAAGCTTATGAAAAATAAAAGGATTTTATTTTAGATTTTTCATTTGGTATCAATGTGCTTCAACTTCAAATTTGTTATATGATTAAAATTGATATCAATTGTTTGAAATAATAAAAGATTTTGCAATGATAACTTGATATCACACATCTTCAATTGCTATTTTCTATTGGTATCAAAATTACAAATTATGATTGGTTCAAAATTTGTTTTATTGAGAAAAGTTCAAAATTTTGTTTTGATAAAAAAAAAAAATTAAAAATGTTTTGTTTAGTATTCCCTATATGCAAGGAGAGCTTAACATCTCTCTTACATATAGATTCATGTTGAGTATATTATAAATTGAGGAGCTTAACATCTCTTCTTTATATGATATACGTGTGTAGGGGGAGCTTCACATCTCCTTCTATGCATTACATAGTTGTGTTGTGTGAATTAGGGCTTCACATCCCTCCTTCATGCAATGCACATTGTAGGGAAGCTAACTTAACGTCTTCCTCTTCATGAATGTATATCGCATATAAATCTTTATTGGTTGATTTGTATACCCCTCCTTGATTTCTTTGTTTTTGACAAAAAGGGGAGAAAAATTTGTTTGATTTGATTTCACTTTGACCCCTTTGTTGATGATCGACAAAAAGGGGAGAAGTATTTGAGTATATATGCATGTTTTCTTTGCTTAAGGGGGAGAAGTATTTGTCTTCCTTGTTAGTTATGCATATATGTTTTGTATTGCAATAGGAGAAAAAGATTTTGATTTATGCTTGTTGCATGTTTTATCTCCATACTTGCATACATATTCACGTGCCTCATTGCCTTATCTATTGCTTATTTGATATGCATGAGTTAAGGGGGAGCTTCTTTGAAGCTTTACTTTAATCCATGCATATATAACTCCATGAGTTTTGTCATCATCAAAAAGGGGGAGATTGTTGGCCCAAAGGCCTATCACCCTAGTTTTGATGATGATCAACTCATGAAGTTATGATTACTAATGATCTTGTGTTTAATTAGTGACAGATTCATTATCAAGATCTTAGTAGGTGTGGAGCTTCAACAAAGGATTTAAAGACAAGTTGGAAGCTAGCACCGGTTGATTCACGAGCCTATGCATCAAGAACACATCTAGAGATGAGCTCGGTGGATTGCATTTGGACCAAGTCAAGAAGATGAGAAGACTTCAAGGGAAGACTTCAAGATCAAGACTTGTGTCTAGGTATAAGATTTGTATTTTTGTTTTAGCTATAAAATGTAAATGATAGAATAGATTGGTGGATTGCTCAAGTCATATCACACACACACTCTTGAGATTTAATTGTCTTTTCATAAAAGAATTTTTAGTTAGAAAAGACTCTTTCTTTTTTGGTAAAAAGATTTTTCATTGGACAAAATACATGTCTTGGTTTTTGATGTTACCTATATACATATCTTTCAAAACCAAGTTTAGAGCCTTATGTCAAAAACTAGATATTCTTCTTACTTGTGTAGTGGATCATATCCATACACACTATGCTTTAAAAGTATATCTTGTTTTTGTATTTGATGAGATTTTCCTTATGACAAAATATCTACTTGGGTTTTGGTAATTTCTTATATACATATCCTTTAACCAAAACAAGTTTAGTGCTTTATGTCAAAAACTAGATATTTCATCTTGATTGTGTGGTGGATCATATCCATGCACACTTTGCTTTATAAGTTCAAAATATCTTGTTTTTGTATTTTGTGAAGTTATGGAAAAACAAGTTTTAGAAAAACATATTTTTAGAAAAACAGTTTTTATTTTGATTGAAACTATTTTTCTGGATTTACTGTGAATTTCTGGGATTTTTATTAAGTTAAAAGACCAATCTTTAATCCCATTTTTCTGGTTCTGGCAGTTCTGATTTTTCAGAACTGACAGTGGCCGGTCGACCGGGTCGGTCGACCGGACGTGCACAGCGTGCACGCCTGTGTGCACTGGAGAACGGTCGACCGAGCCGGTCGACCGCTTCAGAGAGCTTTGCTCTCGGGAATTATCGGTCGACCGGGCCGGTCGACCGACAGAGAGTTTACTCTCTCCTCCAGTTGCTCGGTCGACCGGGTCGGTCGACCGGAGGCTGCAACGGTCGGATTTTGACCGTTGCCGGTCGACCGGACCGGTCGACCGGAAGCTCTGACAGAGCCCAACGGTCAGATTTTTCTGGCTTCTATAAAAGGGGGTTTTGTCATTGTTTTGAGCCAAGTTTTTAGAGACTCTTAGAGCCAGTTTTTCCCATACCTTCAGAAGAGTTTTCTCCACAAAATAGTGAGCTAATATTTTCTATCTAAAGGGATTTAATCAAGAGAGTGTTATTGTGATTTCTTGAGTTTTCCATCAAAGTTCTTTCCTTGATTTCTCACACTACACTTGAGCATCCATAGTTATATCTATCCTATAGGAGAGTTGTAGTGAGAGTTTGTAATTGGTGATCAAGTGTTTAGATCACCAAGAAATCATTTCTTGTTCTTTGAGAAGGCGGACGGTTGTGTTCGCGATTTGATTGAGGGTCCTAGTGAGGACTTGGTGTTATTGGGTCCTAGTGAGGACTTGTAGCTTGAGGTGTGGCCTCGACGAGCCGGTGGGCTTGTGGTGTGTAAGGGACTAGAGAGTCCGAGGGATTGTAGGTGTTGCGGCACCAAGGAGAGATCCGGTTGGATCGTGCATAGTGGAAATCCTTCGTGTGTCGAAGGCGGGGATGTAGAGCAAGTGTGCTCGAACCTCGAAACATACCCTTGTGTTTGCGATTGCTCTTTCTCTCTCTCTTGTCTCTTATTTATATCTTGCATTCAATTATTGTCTATCTTTATATGCATGATATTCCCTTGTGCTCATATTTGCTATACTTGCTTGGGATTGTTGTTAACACTAGTATTCAACCAAGAGAGCCAACGTGGCACCTCAACCCATTCAAGGAGAATCTAGAGGAGCTTGTCCAGAGCCTCGCAAGGGGAATTCGGCAACACTCTTGTGTTATACATAAGTGTTCAATTAAAAGAAGTTTAATTTGGTCAACTTAGTTTTAATTCCGCATTATTTGTTCATAAGTGACCATTAGATTAGCCATCACCTATTCACCCCCCTCTAGGTGATTTACAATTGGTATCAGAGCTAGTGCTCTTGATATTGGGTCTAACAACCTAAGAGTTAAAGATCCTCCTTTAGGCTAATCACAAGATTTTAGTACACACACCATGGACTTTATGTCACCACCCACCTTTGATATTCTTAACATCCAAACTTGGAAGGTTAAGATGTCATTGTACCTCAAGGCCTTAGGAATTCATGTCTATCTTGCCACTACTAATAATGCATATTGTATAGATGGTAAGAATATTGAGGCTAATGCTAAAGCCCTTCATGCTCTTAAATGTACCCTAAATGATGACTATTTATCTAGGGTTTCTAACATTGAATCGGCTTTTGTAGTATGGAACACCCTCATCTCCCTTGGCGAGAAAGATCTATACTATGCGGGGAGCGATTCGGACGTTGGAAGCGACATCTCCAACGTATGCTATATGGTCCAAGGGGATAACCCCCTTGAGGTAAACTCCGAATCCGATGATGATAGTATGTCATATGATGAGCTCTCTACATTTTGTCAATTATTGCTTGAGAGATATGACATAATTAAGAAAGAAAATAAAAATTTGAAAAAGGACATTGCTTGCATGCATAAAGAACATGACTCATTTAGAGATAACATTGCATGCTTAGAAAAATATAACAAAAGTTGGAAAAAGAAATTTGATTGCATGCATGTAGAAAATGATTCTATTAGAAATAAACTTGCATGTTTAGAAAAAGAAAATAAAGATTTGAAAAGTGAGAATGTTTCCCTTATGTCTAAATTAAATGATTTATGTGAAGGGAACACTATTTTGAAGGATAAGATTGATTTGGTGGAAAAACAAAAGGAAATCGTCTTTCAAGAAAATAAATCTTTAAAAAGAAAATTTGTTGAAAAAGAAAAGGATAATGTTTTTCAAAAGAAAAAGAAAAATGATTCTTTATCTCACCATGCTTTACATGCCACAACTAATGAGATTAAGAATTTGAAAAATAAGATAGATAATTTGAGCTCTAATTTGAGCACATGTGCATTCAATCATTCTAAGTTGGAATCTTTGTTTCAAAAGAAACAAGTTCCCCATGCTCATGCACATACACATCGTGCTCATGCTTATGTTGCACATCACGATCACAATCACACTCATAAGCATCATGATAGGGTGTACACTTGTACACATTGTGGTCGCAAAGGCCATTTAGCAAAATATTGTTTTGATAAGAAGCATAACTTATATTTTGCTATGTCTAAAGGATTTTGGGTTCCTTATAATAAAGCTAACCCCAAAGGACCCAAGAAAATATGGGTACCAAAATCCCTACCTTGTGTATTTGATGTAGGTGAGGGATCTCTCAAAACGTGAGAGATTTGGTGCCTTGATGGTGGGTGCAATTGAACTAAAATGATACATACTTGGAGCACCGCTATCAAGGAATTTTGGTGGGTCAACCACCATGCTAGGAGCTTTGAAGTTGGTAACAATTTCTAAACTCCTATTTCATTTATGTACATGCTTTTTAATTTTCATGTAGCATGTTCATATTTTTTTTTGGGTGCTTCATGTGGCATTTACATGCTTAGATGTAGAATGTGTCAAACTTGCTTTTATACATATATAAATAGTGAACTATAATTGACTCATATATATTTGAACTTCATGCTCATTTGTATCCACTATATGCATGTGTATAGGCTAGTTTTGATGATTCGGTCGTTTATACTTGTTATGCCTATCTTTGATTTTACTTCATGTATATGTGTGTTTAATTCAATTCTAATAAATATACATGTATACCTTTGAGTCATTTGCCTTCATGCAATATATATTGGACTCTTTTAGATTTGGGATATGTATGGATATTGTTAGAATTGGATAAATCATACATATGCCATGAAGATTAGTATTTTAAATAAATAATAAAAAAAATAATAATTTTTCATGTTTTAGTTTTGTATTAAAAATTATACAAATGAAAATTAAAATGTAATTATGATCTTTTTGAGCTTGAATGACTACTTTCATAAAAATGCTATTTACATGATCTTTTGAACACTCATCTTTATGATACAAAATATTTTGAGCTTTATAGACCATGAGTGATTAAATCTTTGTGTATTTAGTATTGCTTTATGAAAAACATATGATTTGTTTTAAGATGAAAAATAAGATTTTCATGAGATTCATGCTTCACTTTCTATTTTCATGAAAATACCATTTACATAACCTTTGAACACTCATCTTTTATGATATAAAATAATGTTTGAGCTTTATGAACTATAAGTGCTTGAACTTTTATGTATTTAGTATACTTCATGAAAAACATATGAATTCATGTTTTGAAGGAACTTTAACTAGTTTTTCAAAAATTATTTATAACTAGTTATTTATTCTTCATATTTGGTAGTGCTTAGACATAACTATCTTTTAAACCTACCAATTTTTGGTTATGAGTATATACATGCCTTACAATGTTAATTTTACAATTGGTATATTACTCACATTTTGGTTCCTATATATATATGCCCTAATTTTCAAATTGGTCTTATCTATTCACATACATATATATGATTTTTATGTGCTTGCTTTACAATGATTTACATTCTTAAAGCACAAAAGTTTATGCTAAGTTAAGTTAACACCTTATATTAACTATGCATAAGCTTATGAAAAATAAAAAGGATTTTATTTTTAGATTTTTCATTTGGTATCAATGTGCTTCAACTTCAAATTTGTTATATGATTAAAATTGATATCAATATGTTTGAAATAATAAAAGATTTTGCAATGATAACTTGATATCACACATCTTCAATTGCTATTTTCTATTGGTATCAAAATTACAAATTATGATTGGTTCAAAATTTGTTTTATTGAGAAAAGTTCAAAATTTTGTTTTGATAAAAAAAAAAAAATTTAAAAATGTTTTGTTTAGTATTCCCTATATGCAAGGAGAGCTTAACATCTCTCTTACATATAGATTCATGTTGAGTATATTATAAATTGAGGAGCTTAACATCTCTTCTTTATATGATATACGTGTGTAGGGGGAGCTTCACATCTCCTTCTATGCATTACATAGTTGTGTTGTGTGAATTAGGGCTTCACATCCCTCCTTCATGCAATGCACATTGTAGGGAAGCTAACTTAACGTCTTCCTCTTCATGAATGTATATCGCATATAAATCTTTATTGGTTGATTTGTATACCCCTCCTTGATTTCTTTGTTTTTGACAAAAAGGGGGAGAAAAATTTGTTTGATTTGATTTCACTTTGACCCCTTTGTTGATGATCGACAAAAAGGGGGAGAAGTATTTGAGTATATATGCATGTTTCTTTGCTTAAGGGGGAGAAGTATTTGTCTTCCTTGTTAGTTATGCATATATGTTTTGTATTGCAATAGGAGAAAAAGATTTTGATTTATGCTTGTTGCATGTTTTATCTCCATACTTGCATACATATTCACGTGCCTCATTGCCTTATCTATTGCTTATTTGATATGCATGAGTTAAGGGGGAGCTTCTTTGAAGCTTTACTTTAATCCATGCATATATAACTCCATGAGTTTTGTCATCATCAAAAAGGGGGAGATTGTTGGCCCAAAGGCCTATCACCCTAGTTTTGATGATGATCAACTCATGAAGTTATGATTACTAATGATCTTGTGTTTAATTAGTGACAGATTCATTATCAAGATCTTAGTAGGTGTGGAGCTTCAACAAAGGATTTAAAGACAAGTTGGAAGCTAGCACCGGTTGATTCACGAGCCTATGCATCAAGAACACATCTAGAGATGAGCTCGGTGGATTGCATTTGGACCAAGTCAAGAAGATGAGAAGACTTCAAGGGAAGACTTCAAGATCAAGACTTGTGTCTAGGTATAAGATTTGTATTTTTGTTTTAGCTATAAAATGTAAATGATAGAATAGATTGGTGGATTGCTCAAGTCATATCACACACACACTCTTGAGATTTAATTGTCTTTTCATAAAAGAATTTTTAGTTAGAAAAGACTCTTTCTTTTTTGGTAAAAAGATTTTTCATTGGACAAAATACATGTCTTGGTTTTTGATGTTACCTATATACATATCTTTCAAAACCAAGTTTAGAGCCTTATGTCAAAAACTAGATATTCTTCTTACTTGTGTAGTGGATCATATCCATACACACTATGCTTTAAAAGTATATCTTGTTTTTGTATTTGATGAGATTTTCCTTATGACAAAATATCTACTTTGGGTTTTGGTAATTTCTTATATACATATCCTTTAACCAAAACAAGTTTAGTGCTTTATGTCAAAAACTAGATATTTCATCTTGATTGTGTGGTGGATCATATCCATGCACACTTTGCTTTATAAGTTCAAAATATCTTGTTTTTGTATTTTGTGAAGTTATGGAAAAACAAGTTTTAGAAAAACATATTTTTAGAAAAACAGTTTTTATTTTGATTGAAACTATTTTTCTGGATTTACTGTGAATTTCTGGGATTTTTATTAAGTTAAAAGACCAATCTTTAATCCCATTTTTCTGGTTCTGGCAGTTCTGATTTTTCAGAACTGACAGTGGCCGGTCGACCGGGTAGGTCGACCGGACGTGCACAGCGTGCACGCCTGTGTGCACTGGAGAACGGTCGACCGAGCCGGTCGACCGCTTCAGAGAGCTTTGCTCTCGGGAATTATCGGTCGACCGGGCCGGTCGACCGACAGAGAGTTTACTCTCTCCTCCAGTTGCTCGGTCGACCGGGTCGGTCGACCGGAGGCTGCAACGGTCGGATTTTGACCGTTGCCGGTCGACCGGACCGGTCGACCGGAAGCTCTGACAGAGCCCAACGGTCAGATTTTTCTGGCTTCTATAAAAGGGGGTTTTGTCATTGTTTTGAGCCAAGTTTTTAGAGACTCTTAGAGCCAGTTTTTCCCATACCTTCAGAAGAGTTTTCTCCACAAAATAGTGAGCTAATATTTCCTATCTAAAGGGATTTAATCAAGAGAGTGTTTATTGTGATTTCTTGAGTTTTCCATCAAAGTTCTTTCCTTGATTTCTCACACTACACTTGAGCATCCATAGTTATATCTATCCTATAGGAGAGTTGTAGTGAGAGTTTGTAATTGGTGATCAAGTGTTTAGATCACCAAGAAATCATTTCTTGTTCTTTGAGAAGGCGGACGGTTGTGTTCGCGATTTGATTGAGGGTCCTAGTGAGGACTTGGTGTTGTTGGGTCCTAGTGAGGACTTGTAGCTTGAGGTGTGGCCTCGACGAGCCGGTGGGCTTGTGGTGTGTAAGGGACTAGAGAGTCCGAGGGATTGTAGGTGTTGCGGCACAAAGGAGAGATCCGGTTGGATCGTGCATAGTGGAAATCCTTCGTGTGTCGAAGGCGGGGATGTAGAGCAAGTGTGCTCGAACCTCGAAACATACCCTTGTGTTTGCGATTGCTCTTTCTCTCTCTCTTGTCTCTTATTTATATCTTGCATTCAATTATTGTCTATCTTTATATGCATGATATTCCCTTGTGCTCATATTTGCTATACTTGCTTGGGATTGTTGTTAACACTAGTATTCAACCAAGAGAGCCAATGCGGCACCTCAACCCATTCAAGGGGAATCTAGAGGAGCTTGTCCAGAGCCTCGCAAGGGGAATTCGGCAACACTCTTGTGTTATACATAAGTGTTCAATTAAAAGAAGTTTAATTTGGTCAACTTAGTTTAATTCCGCATTATTTGTTCATAAGTGACCATTAGATTAGCCATCACCTATTCACCCCCCCTCTAGGTGATTTACAGTGATCGGTGATATAGTGTTCGCGTGATCATATTATAGTAGAATTTAGGGACTTTCCTTCTAATGGCAGCCGCCTCTTTGGGGTCATCAGGAAGGATGTCGTACAATGCAAAATCAATGTACGGGAATCGCCAATCCCTGAGCTCTAGACCTATTGAAGTCTCTAGAGCTTCTTTGACTTGACGGTCCCCTGTTGGCTCTTGGTGGTCTTCAAAAGTGAATTTTGGACAATACAAGTCATGGTTGTAGACAAGTATTTTCTCTATTACTTTGGCTGGAAGAACCAAGGAAGCAGCGATAGATGCCAATGCATCTGCATGCGCATTTTGCTGGCGAGGTACATGGTCGATTTAAAATTTTTGAACCTTTCGACCATGTAGATAGTAGCGTTGTAATAGGGTACTAAATCATCATGTCTGACTTTATACTCCCCGTAAACTTGATTAATGATGAGTTTAGAGTCACTGTATGCTTCGAGATTTTTAACGCCAATCTCATCGGTGATTTGCATTCCGATCAAGAGAGCATTGTATTCCGCTACATTATTTGAACATGGCTCAGTTAATGAGAATGCAAGAGGGATTACGTAGTTCTGTGGGGGAGACAAGGACTATCCCCACTCCTGCTATGACATTCCCTCGCGGACCTGTTCTTGATGCACCGTCGAAGAAGAGCTGCCACACTTGTCCTTCGAAAGAGGTTTGGATCAAACAGACTTCAGTGACCTCGTCTGGGAGATCTCATAAAGTTTAGTCGCTCTCGGATCTGGATGCTCAGCCAGAAAATCTACCACCGCCTGTCCCTTCACGGCTTGTGGTACAAATTGTATCTCATACTGGGAGAGCAATATGGACCATTTCATCAGCCGACTATTTAGTGACGATGGTTTTGTCATAAGCAATCTTAAAGGATTGACTTTTGATATAACATGTATGTGTAGGCTATCTAAAAATCAATGAGGACAAGTCATCAAAAAGCAGAGTCCAAACTCCAGACGCAGGGCTAATCATAGCTATCACTGTAATACCAAGACGCGAGGGCCAAAACCCGCATCTCAGCATCACTGCAGCACCAAGACGCGAAGGTCGAAACCCGCGTCTTAGTATTACTTCAGCAACAAGGTGCAAGGTTAAAAACCCGCGTCTCGGTATAACTGCCCTCATTACTGGGTCACTTACTGCCCACGTAGTGAGAGAGTTAACCCCCATTATGGAGCATTTTTAGGGGACACGTTCACCCCCTGAAACCTCTATAAATAGCCCAGTTTGCTGTGAGGAAAAGGGAGGAGGGAGAGATATATACAAGGGAGATAAAAAAAGAGAAGGTTTAACTCTTCCAACAACTTGCTGCGTACAAGTTAGTTTGTCTTTGCCCACAATCTCTTTGAGATTCTTGGTGGACAGGAGCTGTGTTACTCCATCCGCTATCCAAAGAGAGGATTCCTAAGAGGTCCTGACGTTCACCCGGTCAACAGAAAACAAGATTCACTTTCCATCGCCACATCAAGAACCTAGCACTAAACAAAGGGAGATTCAAGTGTGAACATCTTCCCTCTCTTATAATCGGGGTGTTGATCCGTTATAATTCTTCATTGATTCAAGGAAATTTTACATGAATTTTTCTCACCAAACAAGAGATCACTATACCTATAAAAGACAACAGCCTTTCAAGAGTCATCATTAGACTCTTCTTCTTCGCCGAGCCTTTTAGGGTTAAGAAAAGCTCGAAGCTTTTTTCATTTTCACCATCTTCAACAGTGATCTTACGGTCGAAATGGCACCAAAGACCAAGCCCGTTTCATCGTCCTCGAGCGTTGTCGCTCCAGAGATTCAAATGGGTAGTTCTTCCATACAGGAGGCCCCTATTTCAGGTAGTAAAACTATCTGACTTGGTTTCCGCCATTGAAGGGGCTTATATAAGTCCCTTTTGAATGTGAACCGCCAACGCGAGACTCGTGCCCGTGTTTGATCGTCAGACGCGGTTCTTGAATTGGTGGACAAGATGCGAATTTGATGACTTCCGCATCTTTGCTTTATAATTCTGAGTCCGTATTTGTTTGTTGAATGCGGGCCTCATTGAGCCCTGTGTTTTGAGGTCAGCACTCAAAATTTTTCTAAGTGTGAGGAGTTCCGACGCGGACTTTTTTGTGATCCTCGTGTCTTGTAAGATTAGACGCAAGTTTTACTGAATCTCACGTCTGAGTCCGATACTTAGAAATTTTTTTCTAAGTTTTGGATTTTGAAATGTAGACAACATGCAAGCCGTGCATTTTTGAGTCTAGACGCGGATTTTGCTGATTTTCACGTCTGAGCTCATTCTTGCGTTTGCATTTCAAGCACTTAGCCATTTTCTTTTAGATTTCTGACCAAGTGTTGTCCTCTTTGCAGTACGATACTCTTCCCACCCTTTGTCTAAAAAGTGCCACTTTGGGCACGTAGGTGGCGCTGATCGTAATCTGACCTTCGTGCTTCAGAGAACTGCTTCTGTGACTACTGGTAAGTCAAATGAGCGAAAGGAGAGAATCTTCAAGGCCAGTATGGTGACCCTCTGGGAGATTATCTCTGATAGACTGTTTGAGACGGATTCTCGCACTACATTACGGAAGCCTGTTTTCCTCTATGGTGACGACATCGACGAGGACGATAGGATTCTACATGATGGGAATTATAAGTGGCTCCGTCAGATAGGGGACAGGCGGTTCTTTCTTCCCAACATGGAGAGGGTGTATCCCTTGTCCTATTTACGGCACATGTCTGTTCATCGTGCGATGGATTGGGATCTTTCCTGATTTGCCTCTGATGTCTCTCTTGGCAGATTAGGTGCCAAAGAAATATACTCTGTTGGCTATGGGAAAGAGGTCTTTGGTTTATTTCCCGGGTTAGTCAGATCTGAATATCCGAGAGGAGAAACCCCACAACTTGACACCACTTTCATCAACCAGTTCATGAAAGTGAGGGGTGATTTTTTCGTCGACTTCTGTCCGCTCGGGTGGGTTCATTCTACCAACAGATCCTGGTGGGGTAGGATGGTTGGTTTTGTGCTTATTGAGCTCGGGGCTCTGCTGCAGCAGGTAGGGTTATATCACTCGGTCAGGGCTGTACAGTATGGCCTCCCGCAAAATTCTCACAATTTTTATGGCATCCTAGAGCATTATAATCCTTTGACGGGCACATTTTTTACTCCAGTTGGAGAGATGGGGCTCGCTCTTTATGAACTGTATGAAGTCTCCGGGCTAGTTATAGGAGATGCCCCTTATGAAGAGTACGTCCCGACTTCTGAAGAACTTCATCTCTTGAAGAAGGAGAACCCTCAGGTGTACGAGACATACTGGGAAGTGTTGTGCCACTTTCACATCTGCGGCCAAATAACCTCTTGGAGGAACAGGGGTGTCAAGCAGATGTCCTGGGCGAGTTACCTATTCAATGGTATAAATGAGAAGGATAGCCCAGTAACCAGCCTGGCTCATTGCACTGACGAAGAAATTACTGAGAGGATCAACGCCTCTGCGAGCTCTTACACCACGGAGTCAAATGAGGATACTTTCAAACCTGATACGGTTTTTGAAAGTTTTCATCATCAGGCCCAAGTTCCCATTTCTGACCGGGCGCTATTGGCGGGCTTCCTTATGCTATGGCTGAAGTGTTGTGTGGTGCCAACACTGCCACATGAAGTAATTATCGCCGATATGGAGTACCCGGTGGTTTTCCTGGCCTACGGAAAGTCCATCGCCCTCCTTCCAGCAATGGTGGCTGGAATTCAAAGTGGGTTACGGGCTCTGGTTAAAAGCCTGTGCCAAGTGGAGGCCATTGTCGACTCAGAGGGCAGGCTAGAGATTGATTCGGAGGGAAGGCCAAGAGTGAAGACTCCTAACCCCAGGATCGAACTCCCATATACATATCTGATGGCTTGGTATGTTATGCACTGCCCTTCGCTGATGACGGCGGTGCCTCTATCTGCGGGGTTTGTCCCTTTTGTGCAGAAGCTGGAGAATTCACGCTGGTCCAACTATTATATGTTTTACATTCGGAAATGTATTCTAAACGTTTTGAACTATCAGCTCGACGTTGCTTCCCCGAGATTGCTGTGTATCATACGGGAATAAATTCGTCGACCTTGCGGGACCAGATGATTTCACAAAGCTGCCATCGAGAGTCTTCTGGTGGCTGATTAATATTCGGCCTGGGTATCTGCTCTTTCGGCAAGGGAATTCATGTACGATCGAGCCTTACATGCCGAGTCATTTTGCTTGACAGTTCGGCTATGATCACCTGTATATCGGCAACCCTAACGCTGACCTCTTCTTCAGCGTGGATTTGTTTGAAGGTGCCCGGGCATGGTACTACAACTTGGCTGGAGGGACAAAAGCTATTTTCAGCTTACCTCACAAGACACCCAATTGTTATACCAGCCTCAGTTTCTGTACTTGGTACTCCCTGGCTAGTAGGATGCCTGGTTTCGGAATAAATACCTCGTGCATTAAGAGCATCAAGGCGTCTTATCTGGACAAATTGGAGTCCAACAAACGTATACGAAGTATGGACGAATATCAGGCAGCCGAGAAGGAAATAGGAGGGGAAACAGGGATGGGACCAAGGGCAGCAGCACCCAAGGGGCAACCCGCTAAAAAAAGTCGGCAGGCTGTGTCCAAACGTTCCCACAGTTCTGCTTCCAAGGGCGAGCCTATCCCGAAGAAGGTTAGGAGGGAATCGGAGGCTGAAGCTACAATGCCCGAGGTAGTTCCTTCTAGTGTTGAGGAGCAGAGGGAGGAAGAGGTCCCCCTTCTTCATCCTCGCAGTCTACGCAATAGGGGCCCCGTGATCTTGGAAGAGGGGGAACTCGTAGACGAACCTGTCATGGCTGAAGAGGCCAAGCGACCTGAAGTTGACTTGGTGGGGAGGATGATGTTGAGATTTCAGGGGTCTCAACTCAGCCCGGGCCTTCTTCAGTTCATGAGAGAAGGGTTGAGGTGTGACAGCCTAGGTCTCCCAGTGTATTGATACCCACCTCGCGGGTTATCGATCCCAGCCCTACTACTGGGGTACTTGATGGTAAGGTCTTGATTGTTGAGACCTCCTGTGTTGAACTGTGTCTTCATCGTCCGAAGAACATGGATATTATTCTGGCGAAGAAGTCAATTTTGGCGATGAACCCGCTCTTCCTGATATGAGCAAATTCTCACATATTTCGGAGAAAGAGATACAGGGATGTGACCTTGTGACGGTTTCACCGATAGTAATGATTGCTGCTACTGAAGGTATTTTCTTTATCTTCTTGAACCATCTCCTTATCAAGTTAGGGAAGAGTTCTGACATTTCCTTTTGATTTTCTTTTATAGGGCTGGCTGTTGATAGTGAAGCCACAACTTCTTCTCATATTGAGGAGATTATCTAAGAGCTGGCCCAGCAGGATGGCCTTGAGGCTTGATAGGTAGTAAAAAGTGCATATTTATCAATACATTTACTATCACATTTTCATATTTATTCCTACAACTATGCACTATTACTAATGTTTTATTATTTACTGTGTGCAGGCCTTGAGTAATAAAAAAATAAAGAAATAAAGCCTTAAAAGAAGCCCAGAAGCCCAAAAGGAGCCCATGTCCAAGCCCAATGCAAAGTTGCAATTGCCAAATGTCAAAGTTGCAAGCCCATGTGCAAAATTTGCAATTACTAAAAGAAAAGGAAAGGGATGGACTTCTACTCAACCCTAGTTGCTTGCAAGACAATCCTAAAGATAAAAGGAGAAGAGTGCAAAGATAAAAATTCAAAAAAAATTCGGATTCAGACTGTACATATTTTAGTATTCATATCATAACGTTTGCTACAGATATTCAAATCCGATGATTTAAGATGCTCCAGAAAGAAGACTTGAAGGCCTACAACTGTTATGTTGATCAAACTTTCCAATTCAGTCCGCAGATAAACCATATTCGGTGATCAACATGATAACAAGTTGCAGGACAGAGTTGTACCGGGACTCTACTTCTTCCAGCTCCTATAAATACCCCTGCAGAGCAACAGAGAAGGGCACACAAAAAAAAGTATAGAAAATAGAGAGCAAATTCTAGGGTTTCTTAGGCTAACTTGTAGTTTAGGTTAGGTTTTTATTTTTCGTTTTTTTTGTAATTTTTGTAACTGAGAGTGGAGGAAGCTTTCATGGAGGAAGGAGTCCATGCTTGTACTGAGGTGACAGCGGTGTAAGCCTACTTTTCTTCCATTATTAATGAAATCCACTCAAAGGTTTGTCTTTGTTATGTCTATTCTTGTTATTCGTGTTTTATTCTTGTTTTATTTTTCTATTCTTGTGTTATTCTCTCTAATGTCTTGCAAACCGTGAGATCCGATCGCTTCGAGACTGCCTAGCCCAAGAAGAGCCCTTGATGGCCTATGGAGATGAACAAGCCGTCGCTTGCCAGTCTTTTCTTTTCGTAGTGTAGATCGCGAAGGTGGAAGATCCTATACGCCATACTTGAACGCCTTCGAAGACAAGGTAAGTCGTTGCAACGAATCAAAGGTAAGCAGGACTGAAGAGGTAGGTATGTATTGTTCTAGTTTATAGTCTTCTTCCTTTCTTCTATTTCTTTAGTATAGATCACCAACTCCACCTTTCTCCAATCTATTTCTCCCATCTCATTGTAAATACCATTGTTAATAAGAAAATACATAAAATAGAGATAACTTACTTAAACGCTTCCATCGCTAGTCCCTCCCTGAGAATCACGACCCGCATAGGCCATTGCTACCGCGGATTAGAATTGAGCACCTCGCACTATTATTTCTAAATCTAAAATACCATATTTTGTGTGCAGGGAAGATCTTAATCAAAATTTTGGCGCCGTTGCCGGGGAGGGACGGTAAGTTTATCTCTAAAAAAAAATTAATTATTAACTAATTCTTTTATTCTTTCTGTTTGCAGGTTTGGAGAACAGGAAACAGCAGCAAGGACATATAGCAACTCTGTGCCTCTGCCCTCGAAGGCAGAGCAGCAGAGCCTACTATCTTGCCGCGCAAACGCGGCAATAGCCGCGGATCCGCGGCAGTAGTAGAGAACTACTTACTGAATTTTCTGCAGGTTGCTGCAATCTGCAAATTTGATTTGTCTGCTCTGTTAAATATATTCTGTGATCACCCTGCATACTGCTAACTAATCAACAGTAAAATACTTGTTGAAAAAGATAAAAAATTGATTAGACGTTTGCATTTTGGGCACGTGTCTTTTCAATTCATTTATTTTTACTGTTGAAGAGTGCTGGAACAAGGTACGTTCGCATTGCATGTAGAATAGGACTCATCTCTTGGTTGATTTAGTGAATCTTATTTACATATCTTGTACACTTGCACAAACTTATCTTAAGGGCACTAACCCATAACAAGATAAGGTGGGGATTTAATCACCCTTCCTTAGCCCAAAAATCATATTCCAAGCACTCACTAACCCAAGCCTAACTAAAAATAAGTAGACGTTGGCCCTAGGGACATCTCGGACTCAATTAGGAGATTATCTTAAGGGGGAACAGTGTTGGAATTTGACTCCTGCCAAATCAGTGTCTATGAAGGGGATTGAGGGCCGAAAGCCCGAAGATTGGTGGTTATTTAATTAAGGAACGTCTTTGACGGAAAACCTTCCACCAATCTTGCCCTGACCTGGCTGATTAACTTGTGGTCAAAGTCTACACCCTACCTCCCGTGGACAATCTAACCAGTTAGGAGTCGTCTAGGTCATAAGTCTACCCTAACGTAGGATAGAATTTTTTCTTTTTTGTTTGATTATTTGTTTGTTTTCTTTTTCTTTGTTTGTGTTTGTGTGATATGGCCTATAACAATAATTTTTTCAATTTTAATGAGAATCCATATTACACATCAACCTCTTATTCGGATATTACCAACCCGGCATATCATAACTTTGACCAACCTAGTATGCCAGATTGGTCTTATCCGAATCATTACATACCCCAGTCCCAATACTCTGAACAAGATTGGAATAATCATCACTACTCTTCACAGAGTCAATGGGATTCAAACCCCTGAGCCATATGGTCAACCACCTGTTCAACCATTATCTTCATATACGTCTTTTCCCACATCACCAGGGTTTCAGTCCTCCATTGATCTATTCGATGGGTTAGAAGAAAAAGTGGATCGGCTGCAAGATATAATGAATGATCAAATTTCTAGACTTTCAAACATTATTGAGCAAGTTGATAGGAACCAAGAATCATTCTGTCTAGAAGACCTTGATCAAAATTCAATTTCATCACATCAATATGAACTTGCTCAATCCCAATCCTTGGACAAATTGGCTAGTTTTAATTTCAATGAGATTGAATTAGATTGTGAATGTGAACCCGATCCCCAACTTTGCGATTCAGTTTCCATTTTCGAATCTATGTTGACTCTGGTATCCTTACCCAATTTGGACCAATTTTCTGAGCCAACATTTATTCCCATACCAATAGATCATGAAATTGAATCACCCATTTTTGATGATCATCATATTGAACTTGACCAATTTCATACTTTTGAAAGTCCCATTGACAAATTGGCAAGTTCTCATTTTTATGAGATTGAACCGAATGAGATATGTGACTTTGATTCTCAAATCTGTGATCAAGTTCAAATTCCCGAATCAATATTACTCCTGTTTTGTTACCCGATTTAGGTAATATTTTAGAGTCAGTTTTGATTCCCACACCTGTCATTCTTGAACTTGAATCACCAATATTGAGTCACATTCCATTGTGGGAAGATGATTGTGGACTTGAGTTTCAACTTCTTGACTTGGACACACTTCTTGAACCAAGCTCGACTCTTGAACCCTTACTTGATTTAAGTTTCTTTAACCTATCATTCTTGAGTCCAAGTCAACCATTCTACCAAGTCACATTCTTTTGTTGGACATAGGTATAGACCATGACTCTGTGATGATTTTTCAGGACTGGTCATGTAAAGGAAGTAAGTTTCACGAGAGGATCTTCCATGATCCTATTCATACTGGGAACTGTAAACATGTAAATAGAAAAGAGGTCAATAAAGGTAGGTCCCGTGAACTACCACATTATCTTGATTGGGTAGCAACGCTTGGCCCAATCAGACCACCACCGGAACCACCCCTAAGGTAATATTTTCCTTCCCCTTCTTCTTTTTCATGCATATATGCATTCATTCATACATTGAGGACAATGCATGAGATAAGTGTGGGGGTAGGCTTTACTAACATACTAACATAGTTAGAAACTAACAAAAATTTGCTAATAAAAAAAAAATTATAAAAAGGACAATATTTTGACTTATCTTTTGAAAGAAATCTAAGTTAATCTTAAGAATTAGGAAAATCATGATTAGGATTTCTAAAAACTTGGTCAAAATAAATAAATTGTTGAATTTTTAGGTATAGGAAGGGAAATTGAATAAGTAGTTAGTCTTAATTTTTACCTTAATGAAATGTGCATACCTAATGCATATCTAGGATTCAAAGACAAAGACCTTTGTGCCTCACATAAAAAAAAAATCACTAATTAAGCTGGATACATGTGCCTCAAGAAGCATAAGTATTCACGCCTAAAGGTGAGTTCTAAATAAAATAAAGTCCTTAGTTTTGTGGCCTAGTTCACTCGAATTTGAGTCCGCGGGGTGTTTTCTCACCTGGTGCCCTAAAGCCGACCGGTTAGGGAGCCACCGACTTTAAGTTCGCTACATGGGTGGATTAGAAAGCCTAAGAAAACTAAGAAATATTATATATGTATTAACACATCTAATAGTCAATTAGTTAGGTATGAGGGCCTCAAGAAGCCTTCATGCTTACACGAAAGAAAATTAGATGAGTTATACATATTAAAAAAAAAAGAAGAAAAAAATATAAAAATATATAAAAATATATATATAATAATAATAATAAAGAGGCATGAGAGTCCAAGTTAAGAAATTCCTAGTAAAAATTCACAAGGATGCATATGACTTAGGGTAACGAAAAAGACTATACAAAAATTCAATTTTGACCCTTACCTAAAAAGGAAAACAATTTACTATATAAAGACTAAGTTTAAAAATGAATAAAAATGATGATCCTAAAAACTTATAGATTACTTAGTCTTTTCAAAAGTATTTCAAATATTTTCGTTTTTATAGATTTTGTGGGTGTAATCCGCTGAAAACCCTCACGAGACAACACTCGTCCTCTAGGGTAACCTAGGGGTTTAACGGCTTGTTGCACATGCTAAGTGCAACCGTGATTCCTACGAAAGTGAGTTAGCTAGATTAGTTTTTCTTTTTTGATTTTTACTCGAGGACGAGCAAAAAGATAAGTGTGGGGGTGTGATAGGTAGTAAAAAGTGCATATTTATCAATACATTTACTATCACATTTTCATATTTATTCCTACAACTATGCACTATTACTAATGTTTTATTATTTATTGTGTGCAGGCCTTGAGTAATAAAAAAATAAAGAAATAAAGCCTTAAAAGAAGTCCAGAAGCCCAAAAGAAGCCCATGTCCAAGCCCAATGCAAAGTTGCAATTGCCAAATGTCAAAGTTGCAAGCCCATGTGCAAAATTTGCAATTACTAAAAGAAAAGGAAAGGGATGGACTTCTACTCAACCCTAGTTGCTTGCAAGACAATCCTAAAGATAAAAGGAGAAGAGTGCAAAGATAAAAATTCAAAAAAATTCGGATTCAGACTGTACATGTTTTAGTATTCATATCATAACTTTTGCTACAGATCTTCAAATCTGATGATTTAAGATTCTACAGAAAGAAGACTTGAAGACCTACAACTCTTATGTTGATCAAACTTTCCAATTCAGTCCACAGATAAGCCATATTTGGTGATCAACATGATAACAAGTTGCAGGACAGAGTTGTACCGGGACTCTACTTCTTCCAGCTCCTATAAATACCCCTGCAGAGCAACAGAGAAGGGCACACAAAAAAAGTACAGAAAATAGAGAGCAAATTCTAGGGTTTCTTAGGCTAACTTGTAGGTTAGGTTTTTATTTTTCGTTTTTTTGTAATTTTTGTAACTGAGAGTGGAGGAAGCTTTCATGGAGGAAGGAGTCCATGCTTGTACTGAGGTGACAGCGGTGTAAGCCTACTTTTCTTCCATATTAATGAAATCCACTCAAAGGTTTGTCTTTGTTATGTCTATTCTTGTTATTCGTGTTTTATTCTTGTTTTATTTTTCTATTCTTGTGTTATTCTCTCTAATGTCTTGCAAACTGTGAGATCCGATCGCTTCGAGACTGACTAGCCCAAGAAGAGCCCTTGATGGCCTATGGAGATGAACAAGCCGTCGCTTGCCAGTCTTTTCTTTTCGTAGTGTAGATCGCGAAGGTGGAAGATCCTATACGCCATACTTGAACGCCTTCGAAGACAAGGTAAGTCGTTGCAACGAATCAAAGGTAAGCAGGACTGAAGAGGTAGGTATGTATTGTTCTAGTTTATAGTCTTCTTCCTTTCTTCTATTTCTTTAGTATAGATCACCAACTCCACCTTTCTCCAATCTATTTCTCCCATCTCATTGTAAATACCATTGTTAATAAGAAAATACATAAAATAGAGATAACTTACTTAAACGCTTCCATCGCTAGTCCCTCCCTGAGGATTACGACCCGCATAGGCCATTGCTACCGCGGATTAGAATTGAGCACCTCGCACTATTATTTCTAAATCTAAAATACCATATTTTGTGTGCAGGGAAGATCTCAATCAAAATTTTGAAGCCGCGTTTTCGCGGCAAATTGGATGACTCCAGGGAACAGCTTTCGTGGTCGACTTCTATCCGGACTCTACCTCCTTCTGCGCCTATAAATACCCCTGCAGTGCAACCGAGAAAAGCGTCCAGAGGCAGAAATACAGGGCCAAAATTAGGTTTTTTTTTAGGCTTTCTTCTAGTTTAGGTTTTCTTTTCTCTTTTGTAATTTTTATTTTTTCCTTAATGTAAACTGAGAGTGGAGGAAGCTTTCATGGAGGAAGGAGTTCCTACTTGTACTGAGGTGACATCGGTGTAAGTTTTTACTTTTCCTTCATTGTTAATAACATCTGCTCAAAGTCTGTTTTTTTTGTTTATTCTTGCTTCATCTCTTCTATTTCATGTTGTGTTCTTGTTTTCTCTGTTCTTGTTTACTTCTGTTATTTCTCTCTAATGTTTTGTGAACCGTGAGATCTAATTGCTTCGAGACTGCCTAGCCAAAGAAGAGCACTTGATGGCCTATGGAGATGAACAATCCTTCTTTAGATTGTCTTTTCTTTTCATAGTGTAGGTAGCGAAGGTGGACGATCCTATACGCCATACTTGCACGCCTTCCAAGACAGGGTAAGTCGTCGCGAACAGATCAAAGGTAAGCAAGGTAGAAGAGGTTTGTACGTGTTATAGTTTCTTTCTTTTTATTTCTTTAGTTTAGATCTCACACTACCATATTCTCAATTTCTTTTCTTCACTTCCATTGTAAATATCACTTCTTCTTCTCCATCTTCTTTCTTTCTAACTTAACATTAAAATAATAAAAACTTTAGAGATAACTTATTGACAAAGCTTCCATCGCTAGTCCCTCCCTGAGGATCACGACCCGCATAGCCTTTGCTACCGCGGATTCGAATTGAGAACCTCGCACTATTATTTCTTAAATCTAAACTTCATTATTTTATGTGCAGGTAAAATTTCAATCAAAACAAGGCTCCTGTTAGCGGAATGCCTCAAGAGAGTGCAACATCAAGGTCAGGGAGGCCTCAACCCCGCACGACCTATCCAGGAATTTGCCATCTTCAGATCCTTAACTTAGTAAGAGAATACTAACGTATTGAATATTCTCCTTTTTATTGTTATCACTGACATTCTAGTGGCTTGCAGAGAGCACTGGGGTAGCTCAAGTAGAGGATCCTGCGGCAAGCATTGGCGCAGAAGGTACTAGAGTTCAAACTTCAGCCGGGGAACCCGATGCCGCAAGGTTTGCTGTTGCTTCTATTGCAGTGGAGGCTGCTACGACAATAACCGTCCCGGAGGTATCGGTGACCACCTCAGTACCTGATGAACCTATCATCGGCCTCACTCCTGTGCAAGCTGAACTGGTTCCCGTCTCTCACCCTATCATGGAAAGGGGGTCCGAAAGTACATCAGCAAGGTTATCTCCAGCTCACGACATCATGAAAGAGCTAGCACGTCAAATGGTGCAGCAACTTTTTACTTCGATGAGGTCTTGTATTGACCTAATCCTTTCTGAGGGCAGCTCTTTTGAGTTTGCCCGAATACTTCTAGAAAATCAGATCGAGAACATTGGTCATACTGGGAGTCCTTCACGGTTAGGGCATGCCTGATGTTGGTGGAGCAGCTGGGGAGCCACCTGAAGGAGCTCAAGACTCTGGAGAATGCTGGCTCAATAGATGAGGCTCGGACAACCCTGAGTAAGCTTCTTGCCGCTCAAGAACATGAGCGAAAGGAGATGGAGGAACAAATAGTTGAAGAGGCCCGTGATTGAGGCAAAACCTGCACATAAAATACGGAATTAAAGAACTTAGAATGAAGATGTGCAAGTGATCAATTCTTCCGCGATAGCAAGTGGCTATGCGGGTCGTGATCCACAAGGAGGGTTTGCGATAGAAGCGTTCACGTTCTTGTATTGAAATCTTTATGTAAACAAAACGAGAGTTCTCCTCAGTTTTTAAGTTAAGAAAATGAAAAAGAAAGTTATGTAAAGTTAGAAGAAAATGAGAAATGAAGAAGTAGAGAAAATCAGAAAACGAAGAAAGCGATTATGTACAAATGATTATTTACAAAGAAGTGGGAAAGAAGTGATTTGGAAGATATGGTGTTTGTGATTTAATTTACAGAAATAAAAGAAAGAAATACAAATGATTACTCACCTTCTTTCCACCAAAAGCTTACCTTGAGTCTTTGCGACGATATTACCTTGAATTGGAGGCAATCAGCGCATAGCCCATAAGAGTCGATTTTTGGTCTCTTCCACATTACATCATCAAGATACTCAAGCATGAAATGATACAGAGAGACTCATCGTCATGAGCTATCGGTGGCACTCGCAAAGGCAAGGCTCTTTCGATGCTTTAGACTCACTTGGAAGACAGTTGTACCAAAAAGAAAAGTGAAGTAGAGAAGAAGAAGACGAAGAAAACTAAAAAGAAGTACATACAAAGAAAGAACATCGATTCGATTTCATAACGATCAAAGAAAAGAAGTAAACCTTACACCATTGTCACTTTTAGCTCAAGCTTCATTCTTGTTCTTCGATGAAAGTCGATCTCCTCTGAATTACATAAATGAAAACTACAATTACATGAAAAAGAAAAACAAAAACCTAAACTAAGAAATGAAAAACTAGTCTAAATCCTAACTCTGCATGGTCGTCCCATTTTCAGCGCACAAATTGGCTTTTTATAGGCAAAAGCCTAACCAAAAGAATCCCGGGGAGATCGGGGGAGCAAACGCTCCCTCTAACTCCCCAACAATGCCGCGAAAACGCGGCTTGGGCCGCGTTTTCGCGGCCAGGGTGTGGCCATCTGGCCACACCCTGTTGGTGGGTCTCTCTGGGAGTTTCTTCTGCTTTTATCTTCAGTTGGTTTCTTCGTTTGAGTCCAGGATTCTGACGAAATGGCCTTCGATTCTTGGCTTTAACCGATCGATTCTGAGAGGATTCTTCTCAACCGGTTTTCAACCTCTTAATTTTGCCCTGATTTGCTGAGTGCGAATTAATTCTGATTTAATTCAGAATTTTGGTGGGCTTTGGGTTCATTTCTCTTCATCTCCTTAGAGAATGGGCCTGCAAATAAATCAAGCTATTAATTAAGACAATGCAAAGTTTTATTCTAGAATAAGTATGGAAATATGATACTAAATATGCAATATTAGTGACCAATCACACCCCCATACCTATCTTTTGCTCGTCCTCAAGTAAAACAACTAAAGTATACTAAGGATTATTAGACCACTTTCGCAGGTCGCGCGATTGTACTGAGCATGTGCAACAAGCCGTTAAACCTCTAGGTTTCCCCTAGAGGACGAGTTTTGTCTCGTGAGGGTTTTCAGCGGATTGCACCCACAAAATCCATAAAGAAAGGGAAATAAAGAGTTAGTATTTTCGAAAAGCATTTTGAAAGGAAAAATATTTGAAATATAATTGTAAGATCTAAGCAATCTATAAGTTATAGGAAAACTGAATTTTTCGTTCCTAAACTTAGTCTCTATTCAAAAATTTGTTATCAATTAAAGTAAGGAGTCAAATTGTACTTCTAATCTAGTCTATTACTTTACCCTAAGTCATATGCACTTGTGACTGTGAAAATTTTTGACTAAGGGTTCATTAACTCTAACTCTTATGCCTTATTTATTTATATATATATATATTTTGGTGGTATTATTCCTTAGTTTAGGCTTTCTAATCTGCCCATGTAACGAGCCTTTAATCGATGACTCCCAAACCAAACGGTCTTAGGGCACCGGGTGAGAAGACACCCCTAGGACTTAAGGACTCGAGCAAACAAGGCCACAAAACTAAGGATTTTATTATATGAACCTCTTTTAGGCGTGAATACTTATGCTTTATTAGGCACAAATACCCAGCTTAATCAGAGGATTTATATATATATTTTCTTTTCAAACTTATCTAATCATCTTTCGCATAAATACTAAGGCTTGCTTAGGCCAAAGCACCTAGTTAATCAATAATTAGATTTGTTTATCTTTTTTTTTTTTTTATAAGGCATAAGAATCTTTGTTTTTGAACCCTAAGTGTGTAAGTGTATGTGTTAGCCCATAAGGTTACACTCTCCATTGTTTAGAGTTTTGATGATAACAAACCAAATAGGAGCTATATGGTACTAATTAGTTTGTTGAGATAAGTTTCAGGTTTGTACCATAGTTTGGAGGCCATTGCTTAGCTATTGCAAAAAATTCTAGGTTCATGAAGCAAAGAAGGCTTTTTGCACATCAAGGAAGGAACATAGAAGAGAAGGCTCTAGCAAGGCATTGCATGGCTCAAGATTGCTCAAGAGACTTAATTAGATTGTTTTTAGTTTAGAGTTTTTGTTAAGAATAGTGAATAGGTTTGAAGCTCTAACACACACGTTTTTGCGCACATCCTTTTTCTAAGTTTATTTCATATAAATTATACAAAAATAGTTTGATACAAAATCCTCTGTTTATAAATCCATGTTTATGTTTTATACTTATTCCTATTTAAAACATCCTTTGATAAAAATGGTTATCTCCTTAAAATTCTTTCGGAAAATTGATTTTTGACCTGAACCGGTTGACCGCCCGGGTCGACCGTTCCTGTGACAGGCTTCACCGGTCGACCGCCTGGGTCGACCGAGGTTCTGGCAAATGCACGTATCAGTGTGCATGTCTCACGGTCGACCGTGACGGTCGACCGAGACGAGCCTGACTGTAAGTCTTTACTCTCTGTTTGTTTGGGTCGACCGGGCCGGTCGACCGTAGCCTGCAACGGTCAATTTCTTTGTACTAGCGGTCGACCGGGCCGGTCGACCGGACTAGCCGTTTGAACAGTAACGGCTAGTTTTCTGAGCAGATTTATTTTTGTCCTTTTCTCACTTAAGTGTGTTTAAGTGACATATTTTGGTTTTAATACATTCTGATTAGCCTTAAAAATGTTTTATCTTCTAACCCTAGCCCTCTCCTATAAATAGGGGTGTTTAGGAAGAGATTGGTTAATCTAATTATTACAAGAAAAATTCAAAACTTTAAGGCATTCAAAAGAGCTTGGTTTCTTGGTTTTTGTGCTGAAATTCTCTCTCATTTTCTGAAGTGTTTTCAAGAATTCTCTGATTTCATTTTCTTTTCTCTTTGCACACAAGAGCTTCATTCCTACTCATTGTTCTTTAAGGACCTTTGTAAGGGAAGAGAATTTTGAAAGAGAAAGTTTGTGGTCTTTTGACTACCAAGAGAGAATTTGTACTTGAGATTGTGGAGTTGGGTACTCCGGTGTATTTGTGACATCTTTGTGATAGTGGAAGTGGTTGGAATCCTTCTGGGGAAGGCGGGAAAGTAGAGCTGGGTGCTCGAACCTCGATAACAAATCTTGGTGTTTGCGTTTGGTTACTTTTCCTTGTTCTTGCTCTACTTTCATTGCTATTACTACTTGCTTTTGATTGTCATTGCTATATTCATTTGTTGTCATTCATCTTGTCAATCTTTGTCCCATACAACAAGGTTGCATTGCGCACCTCCAACTCATTTTACGAGGAATCAGGAGGAAGGAGTTCAGAACCCTTCACGGGGCATTCGGCTCTTAGTCTTGTTTTGGGCGATTGTTGCATCATATTTTTAAATTGTGCATTGATTAGCATTATCACCTATTCACCCCCCCTCTAGGTGATTTTCAATTGGTATCAGAGCTTGGACTCTAGGTTTTGGCTTAACATCCATAGAGAGATCCTTAAAATTTGCTAATCAACATTTTCATTCATTCATTCATCACTAGTAAACATGGCCGATAACATCAAAACCCCTCCTAAATTTGATGGACTTAATTTCCCTATTTGGAAGGTTAGGATGACTATATTCTTGCAATCTTTGGGTAGCTTAGTGGCTAAATCCTTGACCAAACCCTATGTAGCACCCGATAGTGATGAGAGCACATGGACCGACTTTACATTTAGAGAATATGAGGCTAACTCCAAGGCCCAAAACTCCCTATTAACCGCCTTGAATGAGGATGACCTTACACGGGTAATTCATTGCCAATCCGCTTATGAGATTTGGCAACATCTATTGGTCACACACGAAGGGACTTCACAAGTCAAGAGAGCTAAAATAGATCTCTTGAGGTCTCAATATGAATCTTTTAAAATGCTTGATGATGAATCTATTGATTGCATGATTACTAGATTTACTAAAATCACCAATGCTCTCTCTTCCTTAGGTGATGATATCTCCAATGATCAAAAGGTGCGGAAAGTGATTCGGGCTCTTCCTACATCTTGGGAGATCAAGGCCACCACCTTGAAAGAATTGAACGACAAGGATGAGATGGACCTCATTAGTCTCATTGGGAACTTAAAAACCCATGAGATGGAAAAGAAAGCAAGAGAAGAGGCCACTCCACCAAAGAAGAAGTCTATGGCCTTCAAATCTTCAACCACTCTTGAGGACGATGAAGAAGATGAGGAAGAAGATGAGGAGCTATCACTACTTGTTCGCAATGTGAAGAGGATGTACCGGAGGAACAAGCTCAACTTCCGAAGGAAATTCGAAGGCAAAGAGGAGAGAAGAATTATATGCTACAATTGCCGAAAGCCCTGACACATCATGGCGGATTGCCTGGAGTTCAAGAAGAAGATGACCTCCTCCTTCAAGCCAAAGAAATCGGAAGAAAAGAAAGCGTACAAGGCAACTTGGGATTCGGAAAGCGAGTCCGAGAAAGAGGCGGATATAGCGAATATGTGTTTCATGGCAAACACACCAAAGGTAACCCCTCAACCTCTTGATGATGAAGATGATGAATTAAGTAAGGAAGTTCTTGTTCATGCTTTTGTTGAACTTTCCGAAACTTATGATAACAAGAAAATTGAATGTCTTAAATTGCAAAAAGAAGTTGCTTTTCTCAAAAATCAACTTGCTATGATTTCTAAAGAAAAGGATGATATTTCTTCTAATCTTATTTCCATTCAAAATGAGTTTAATGCCTACAAGGTTTCTTGTAAGGGAAAATCTCCTATTGTTGATGAAAAAGAAATTTCTTCTTTAAAATCTAAAATGGTTGATTTTGAAAAAGTTTTGAAAGATTGTGCTTTTGACACTAAGAAACTTGAAGAAATGTTTTCTAAAAGCACACCTCTCATGTTAAAGTTTCACATGCTAAGATTACTCATGCTCACACTACACATAACACTTCTCATGCTAAATCTTTTCATGCTCACAATTCTCATGCTCACAAATCACACACTCACTATGCTTTTAAATATGGTAGAGTGTATAGATGCACATATTGTGGTAAGAATGGACATTTGGCAAAATTTGTTATGACCAAGTAAATAGAACAAATAATCTTGTTTGGGTTAATGAAACTAACCCTTTAGGACCCAAGAAAATGTGGGTACCAAAATCAAGTCCTAAATTATTTGATGTAGGTACATACCAAGGCTCCAAGACGTAGGGAGCGGTGGTACCTTGATAGTGGTTGTTCAAGACACATGACGTGGGATATCAACAACTTTACAACCCTATCAAGGTACATGGAAGGTGGCTCCGTCACCTTCAGGGATGACTCCAAAGGGACTATCATCGGTATAGGTAACATTCAAATTGGTTCATCTCCTACTATAGAAAATGTTGTACTTGTTGATGGTTTGAAACATAATTTGCTTAGCATTAGCCAATTTTGTGATCGTGGACTTAAAGTTATTTTTGATGATACTTCTTGCAAGATTTTTGATATTAAATCCAATGATTGTATTCTTACCGGTTTTCGTGATGATAATGTTTATATCATTGACATGCTTAATGTGGAATGTTCTACTAAATGCTTAAATGCTTTTGATGAAAATTCTTGGCTTTGGCATAGAAGATTAGGACATGCATCTTTTGACCATCTTTCTAGGATTAATTCAAAGGAATTGGTGAAGGGTATTCCTTGCTTGAAGTTTGAGAAAGACCGCATTTGTGGTGCGTGCCAACTTGGGAAACAAACCAAGTCTTCCTTCAAACCAATCAAGGATATCATGTCAACTAGGCCTTTAGAATTAATTCATATGGATCTTTTTGGACCTACTAAAACTAAGAGCTTAAATGGTAGTAGATTTGCATTTGTCTTAGTTGATGATTTTTTCCCGTTTCACTTGATTTTCTTTTTGGAACACAAAGATCAAACTTTTTCTCATTTTAAGATTTTTCGAAAAAGAGTTGAAAAAGAAAAAGGTTTTCGATTTGAAAATAAGAAGTGATAGAGGTGGTGAGTTTGTTAACCAACTCTTCATGACTTATTGTGATGAAAAGGGAATTAAGCATGAAATGTCTTATCCTAGAACTCCACAACAAATGGAGTTGTAGAAAGGAAAATAGAACACTTCAAGAGATGGCTAGACAATGATAAGTGAGTATGACCTCCCTCAATATATATGGGCCGAGGCCGTAAACACCGCATGCTATATATCAAATCGTATTTATTTGTGTAAAAATTCTTCCAAAACATCTTTTGAAATGTATCATTCTAGAAAACCTAATGTTGCATATTTCAAAGTTTTTGGATGCAAGTGTTTTGTTTTGAACACTAAAGATAACTTGGGTAAATTTGATGCTAAGGCTTATGAAGCAATCTTTGTTGGATATTCTACAACTAGTAAAGCTTATAGAGTATTCAATAGATCTTCACGTACCATTGAAGAAACCATGCATGTTAAATTTGAAGAATCTAATGTGGTTGTTGAGAATGTTGTAGAGATTGACCCATTAGGTGAAGACATGGAGAGACTATCCTTGAAGGACTCACCCGCTCAAGAAGATAAGCAAGAATCAATTGGTGATGTTCAAGAGGATAAAGAGGAAAGCTCTCAACCGCTTCCTAAAGCTTGGAGATACGCTACAAATCATCCTAAGGAGCTCATCTTAGGTGATGCATCTAAAGGGGTAACAACTCGCTCCAAACTCCATGACCTATGTGGTAACTTTGCTTTCATTTCTCATTTTGAACCCAAAAGCATCCTCGAAGCCGAGGCGGACTCATATTGGTTGCTAGCCATGCAAGAGGAACTCAATCAATTTGAGCGCAACCAAGTTTGGCACCTTGTTCCTAGGCCCCACGATAGACCAATAATTGGTACTAAGTGGATCTTTAGAAACAAGATGGATGAGTCCGGAAATGTGATTAGGAATAAGGCTAGGTTAGTGGCCCAAGGTTACACTCAAGTTGAGGGAATTGACTTTGAGGAGACCTTTGCACCCGTAGCACGGCTTGAAGCCATACGGATGACACTAGCTTTTGCATCTTTCAAAAATTTTAAACTTTTTCAAATGGATGTGAAAAGTGCATTTTTGAATGGTTTTATAAATGAAGAAGTTTATGTTGCTCAACCTCCTGGTTTTATTGATCATGTTCATCCCGATTTTGTTTTTAAACTTGATAAAGCTTTGTATGGATTGAAACAAGCTCCAAGAGCTTGGTATGAAAGGCTTTCTAGTTTTCTCATTTCAAATGATTTTATTAAAGGCAAAGTAGATACAACACTATTCACTAAGCATGTTGATAATGACATTTTAATTGTGCAAATTTATGTTGATGATATAATATTTGGTTCTACTAATGAGCTTTTATGCAAGGAATTTGAAAAGGTCATTCAATGTGAATTTGAAATGTCTTCAATGGGTGAGCTTAATTTCTTTCTTGGACTCCAAATCAAGCAATTGCAAGATGGGAACTTCATATGTCAAGCCAAATACGCAAAGGAACTCATAAAGAGGTTTGAACTTGAAGACTCAAAGGTTTGCAACACTCCCATGGAAACTACAACCAAGCTTGATAAGGATGACCAAGTTAAAATGTTGATATAAAATTGTTTAGAAGCATGATAGGTAGTCTTTTGTATTTGGCGGCAAGTAGGCCGGATATCATGTTTAGTGTGTGTCTTTGTGCTAGATTTCAATCGTGTCCCAAAGAGTCTCATCTTATTGCGTAAAACGCATTATTCGTTATATTAAGGGAACGATTGGAATGGGTCTATGGTATCCGAAAACCAGAGATTTCTCAATGACGAGTTATTCGGATGCCGACTATGCGGGTTGTAGAGTAGATAGAAAGAGTACTAGTGGGACATGTCAATTTCTTGGTAATTGTCTTGTTTCATGGTCCTCTAGGAAATAAAATTCCGTAGCTCTCTCAACCGCCGAGGCGGAGTATGTTGCCGCGGGGGCTTGTTGTGCACAAGTCCTTTGGATGAAACATACTCTCCTTGATTATGATTTGCATTTTGACCATATAAAATATTTTGTGATAATACTAGTACTATACATATGACAAAGAATGCAAATCAACATAGTAAGACCAAGCACATTGAGATTAGATATCACTTTCTTAGAGATCATTTTGAGAAAGGAGATATAGATATTGATTATGTTTCCACGGATTTGCAATTAGCCGATATTTTCACTAAACCACTTGATTTTGCTAGATTTTCCTTCATTTGTGGTGAACTTAATGTTTGTGTTATTGAATAAAAATATTTTCATAACCCTTTTTGATGTATGACAAAAAGGGGGAGAATGAGTTTTTATGATAGAATTATGAGTTCATATGGTTTTGGTTCCATATGAGTTTATATATGTTTTTAGTTTTTGATGTGTTTTCATGAATACTTGAAATTTGAGTTTAAGTGTAAATTTGAGTATTAAGTGTTTTGCAAGCGTTTTATATTTTCATGGTTTTTGGTTTCATGATGTTTACTTGTGAATTACAAATTACATTGTTTTTCCTTGTTTAAATATAGCACAATTTGAGGGGGAGCTTTCTCCTCCCCTATATTTTTGTTTATAGCCTATTTGTTTTGTCATCATCAAAAAGGGGGAGATTGTTAGCCCATAAGGTTACACTCTCCATTTGTTTAGAGTTTTGATGATAACAAACCAAATAGGAGCTATATGGTACTAATTAGTTTGTTGAGATAAGTTTCAGGTTTGTACCATAGTTTGGAGGCCATTGCTTAGCTATTGTAAAAAATTCTAGGTTCATGAAGCAAAGAAGGCTTTTTGCACATCAAGGAAGGAACATAGAAGAGAAGGCTCTAGCAAGACATTGCATGGCTCAAGATTGCTCAAGAGACTTAATTAGATTGTTTTTAGTTTAGAGTTTTTGTTAAAGAATAGTGAATAGGTTTGAAGCTCTAACACACACGTTTTTGCGCACATCCTTTTTCTAAGTTTATTTCATATAAATTATACAAAAATAGTTTGATACAAAATCCTCTGTTTATAAATCCATGTTTATGTTTTATACTTATTCCTATTTAAAACATCCTTTGATAAAAATGGTTATCTCCTTAAAATTCTTTCGGAAAATTGATTTTTGACCTGAACCGGTTGACCGCCCGGGTCGACCGTTCCTGTGACAGGCTTCACCGGTCGACCGCCTGGGTCGACCGAGGTTCTGGCAAATGCACGTATCAGTGTGCATGTCTCACGGTCGACCGTGACGGTCGACCGAGACGAGCCTGACTGTAAGTCTTTACTCTCTGTTTGTTTGGGTCGACCGGGCCGGTCGACCGTAGCCTGCAACGGTCATTTTCTTTGTACTAGCGGTCGACCGGGCCGGTCGACCGGACTAGCCGTTTGAACAGTAACGGCTAGTTTTCTGAGCAGATTTATTTTTGTCCTTTTCTCACTTAAGTGTGTTTAAGTGACATGTTTTGGTTTTAATACATTCTGATTAGCCTTAAAAATGTTTTATCTTCTAACCCTAGCCCTCTCCTATAAATAGGGGTGTTTAGGGAGAGATTGGTTAATCTAATTATTACAAGAAAAATTCAAAAGTTTAAGGCATTCAAAAGAGATTAGTTTCTTGGTTTTTGTGCTGAAATTCTCTCTCATTTTCTGAAGTGTTTTCAAGAATTCTCTGATTTCATTTTCTTTTCTCTTTGCACACAAGAGCTTCATTCCTACTCATTGTTCTCTAAGGACCTTTGTAAGGGAAGAGAATTTTGAAAGAGAAAGTTTGTGGTCTTTTGACTACCAAGAGAGAACTTGTACTTGAGATTGTGGAGTTGGGTACTCCGGTGTATTTGTGACATCTTTGTGATAGTGGAAGTGGTTGGAATCCTTCTGGGGAAGGCGGGGAAGTAGAGCTGGGTGCTCGAACCTCGATAACAAATCTTGGTGCTTGCGTTTGGTTTACTTTTCCTTGTTCTTGCTCTACTTTCATTGCTATTACTACTTGCTTTTGATTGTCATTGCTATATTCACTTGTTGTCATTCATCTTGTCAATCTTTGTCCCATACAACAAGGTTGCATTGCGCACCTCCAACTCATTTTACGAGGAATCAGGAGGAAGGAGTTCAGAACCCTTCACGGGGCATTCGGCTCTTAGTCTTGTTTTGGGCGATTGTTGCATCATATTTTTAAATGTGCATTGATTAGCATTATCACCTATTCACCCCCCCTCTAGGTGATTTTCAGTATGAAGTGTGCATATTTCATCAAGGTAAAGATCAGACTAAATTACTTTGACAAATTATCTTCCTAACCCTAAAAATCAAACAAATAATCTTATTTTGACCAAGTATAAGAAATCCTAATTTGGATTTTCCTATTCCTTAAAATTAACTTAATTTCTTACAAAAAATATGTCAAAATATTGTTTCCATTTTCAAAAAGTTTTTAAAAGTAAAGAAAAATGTTAATTCTTTTTTTTTTAAAAACAAAAAGAAAAGTTATGTTAGACCCTCCCCCACACCTATCTCTTGCATTGTCCTCAATGTATGAATTAATGCATAGATGCATGAAAAAGAAGAAAGGGAAGGAAAATGTTACCTTAAGGTGGTGGTTCCGGTGGTGGTCTGATTGGTCCACGAAATGCGGCCCAATCACCTTTTCTTGGGGTTCGAAGGAACCCACCAACAATTTCACTAATATAACCCATTAAAATTGTGTATCCATGAAGGATTTTTATTAAGTATTTGACCCCATCTAATTTCCAAATTCCATAATTAATTTCGGAGTCAAATTTGTCAACCACCTCGTCCCAGAATGGAGTGTGAAAAGATAGAATGAATGACTTGGACTCAGGAAGTACGGGAACTAATACTGACTCAGGAAAGTGACTTACGTCAAGTAAAGGTTCAAGAGTCGATATTGCTTCAAGAAGCGGGTCCAAGTCAAGAAGTTGAAACTCAAGTCCACAATTATTGTCCAACAATGGAATGTGACTTAATGTTGGTGATTCAAGTTCAAGAATGATAGGTGGGGGAATCAAAACTGACTCTAAAATGTTACTCAAGTCTGGTAATAAAACAGGAGTCAATATTGATTCAGAAAGTTGAACTGGATCACATATTTGGGAATCTAGGTCACATATCTCATTGAGTTCAATATCAAAAAAATGAGAACTTGCCAATTTATCAATGGGATTTTCAAGATTATAAAATTGGTCAAGTTCAATATGATCATCAAAGATGGGTGATTCAATTTCATGATGAATTGGCACAGGATCCAATGTTGACTCGGGAAAAAGATTGAAATCAGGTGCAGACACCAGAGTCATTATTGAATCAGGGAGTAGAATTGAATCACTAAGTTGAAGTTCATGATCATACTCATTTTCAAGTTCTATTCAGGCAAGGGATAACTTGCCAAACTATCAATTTCATTTGGAGTTTGGGCAAGTTCAAATGGTTGTTCTGAAATGAAATCTTGATTTCCAAAACTACATGACTCTTCGGCTCTAACAGAATGATTAGTGACATCAGAACTGGTCAAACAGTGGGAATGTAGAGATTGGACCATCATATCTATGTCACGATTACGAGCGTTTTGAGCCTGAGTCATGGCTTCAAGCATCTTTTCATAGTTAATAGGTTCCTTGTATTGATGAAAAGATAAAGTATTGTCTTGGAATTGGTGGTGAAATTGTGAGTCCATCAGATTTTGGGATTTGTGTTTGGACTCACGCATACTCATTTCCAAAATTGATAGTTTTCCTATTTTGGACTGGTGGAACTGAGTATGAATCTTGAAAATATTGTGCACTAGGTGGAGAAGGAGGACAAGTTGGTTGAAAATTATGCTCGGGGGAGGTGAATCCCCACTGACTCGGTGAAGAGTTGAAATCATTATGGAAATTATAGTTATTAGATTGGGGGCATGGGTTATATTGATTCGGATAAGACCAATCCGGCACACTAGGTTGGTCAAAGTTATGATATGCCGGGTTGGTAATATCCAAAAATGAACTCGGCGTGTAATATGGATTTTTATTGAAGTTGGAAAAATTATTATTATAAGCCATATCACACAATGGAATACAAACAAAAAGAAAGAAAAAACAAGCAAAGAAGCAAACAAATAAAAGGAAAAAATTTCTAACTAGGTTAGGGTAGACCTATGACCTAGACGACTCCTAACTGATTAGACTGTCCACGGGAGGTTTAATGCAGACTTTGACCACAAGCTAATCAGCCAGGTCAGGGCAAGGTTGGTGGGAGGTTTTCCGTCAAAGACGTTCCTTAATTAAATAACCACCAACCTTCGGGCTTTCGGCCCTTAATCCCTTTCCTAGACACTGATTTTGCAGGAGTCAAATTCCAACACCTTTCCCCCTTAGGATAATCTCCTAATTGAGTCCGAGATGTTCCTAGGGCCAACGTCTACTCATTTTTAGTTAGGCTTGGGTTAGTGAGTGCTTAGAATCTGATTTTTGGGCTAAGGAAGGGTGATTAAATCCCCACCTTATCTTGTTAATGGGTGGTGCCCTTAAAATCAATTTGTGCAAGTGTACAAGATAAATAAGATTCACTCAAAGCGATATAAATCAACCAAGAAGTGAGTCCTATGCTAAATGCAATGCATACGTACCTTGCTCCAGCACTCTTCAATAGTAAAAATAAATGAATTGAAAAGACACGTGCCTAAAATGCAAACGTCTAATCAATTTTTTATCTTTTCAACAAATGTTTTACTGTCGATTATTAGCAGGCTTATGTGATGGCATATAAGAAAAAGTAAAGTTGCAGAAAACTACAATTTGCAAAGCAAGCAGCCCTGCAAAAAGAACGTTAGTAGTCCACTCCTTTTTGCCGCGTTTTCGCGGCGTTGGTCGCGGATCCGCGGAAAAGCAGAGGGCACTTGGTCTCTACTTTCTAGAGTAGAGGCCCAAGGCCACTTATGTGTTACTGCAACTTTAATTTCCTACTTTGCTTGCCCTTTAACCTGCAACAGAGAAGAAAGTTCGTTTTAGTTCTAAAAAAATTTTCAAGAAAAATCAGATTTCAATAAAAACAACGTTACCCTCCCCAGCAACGGCGCCAAAATTTGATTGAGGCAAAACCTGCACATAAAATACGGAATTAAAGAACTTAGAATGAAGATGTGCAAGTGCTCAATTCTTCCGCGATAGCAAGTGGCTATGCGGGTCGTGATCCACAAGGAGGGTTTTGCGATAGATGCGTTCACGTTCTTGTATTGAAATCTTTATGTAAACAAAACGAGAGTTCTTCTCAGTTTTTAAGTTAAGAAAATGAAAAAGAAAATTATGTTAAAGTTAGAAGAAAATGAGAAATGAAGAAGTGGAGAAAATCAGAAAACGAAGAAAGCGATTATGTACAAATGATTATTTACAAAGAAGTGGGAAAGAAGTGATTTGGAAGATATGGTGTTTGTGATTTAATTTACAGAAATAAAAGAAAAGAAATACAAATGATTACTCACCTTCTTTCCACCAAAAGCTTACCTTGAGTCTTTGCGACGATATTACCTTGAATTGGAGGCAATCAGCGCATAGCCCATAAGAGTCGATTTTTGGTCTCTTCCACGTTACATCATCAAGTTACTCAAGCATGAAATGATACAGAGAGACTCACAATTCCATCGTCATGAGCTATCGGTGGCACTCGTAAAGGCAAGGCTCTTTCGATGCTTTAGACTCACTTGGAAGACAGTTGTACCAAAAGAAAAGTGAAGTAGAGAAGAAGAAGATGAAGAAAACTAAAAAGAAGTACATACAAAGAAAGAACATCGATTCGATTTCATAACGATCAAAGAAAAGAAGTAAACCTTACACCATTGTCACTTTTAGCTCAAGCTTCATTCTTGTTCTTCGATGAAAGTCGATCTCCTCTGAATTACATAAATGAAAACTATAATTACATGAAAAAGAAAAGCAAAAACCTAAACTAAGAAATGAAAAACTAGTCTAAATCCTAACTCTGCATGGTCGTCCCATTTTCAGCGCACAAATTGGCTTTTTATAGGCAAAACCCTAACCAAAAGAATCCCGGGGAGATCGGGGGAGCAAACGCTCCCCCTAACTCCCCAACAATGCCGCGAAAATGCGGCTTGGGCCGCGTTTCCGCGGCCAGGGTGTGGCCAGATGGCCACACCCTGTTGGTGGGTCTCTCTGGGAGTTTTTTCTGCTTTTATCTTCAGTTGGTTTCTTCATTTGAGTCCAGGATTCTGACGAAATGGCCTTCGATTCTTGGCTTTAACCGATCGATTCTGAGAGGATTCTTCTCAACCGGTTTTCAAACTCTTGATTTTGCCCTGATTTGCTGAGTGCGAATTAATTCTGATTTAATTCAGAATTTTGGTGGGCTTTGGGCTCATTTCTCTTCATCTCCTTAGAGAATGGGCCTGCAAATAAATCAAGCAATTAATTAAGACAATGCAAAGTTTTATACTAGAATAAGTATGGAAATATGATACTAAATATGCAACATTAGTGACCAATCAGCCCGTTATCTCCAGCATTTCCAAGCTGACCACCAAGACTGATTGGCGATTCCAAGGAATCTGAAATCGTCATACAGAGTGCAGAGCAGGTTATTGCCACTACTCGAGTTACCATCGCCAGAGCACAAGCCTTGATCGAGATCAATGAGCAGAAGCTTGTTGCTGCTAGAAAAAGGCTGGAGGAGCTAAAAACTGCCAGGACACAGGTTGAAGAAAATCTCTCTGCTCATTCCTCCAGATTGGAGTCTCTTCAAGCGCAACTGGCTGCGAAGAGATTTTTGTTTGAGGAGAAGTTGCGTGTCCAAGCTCCGGTGGAGGCTGAAAGGGCACGTCAGTATGAGATGCATCGTCTCTGGGAACAAATCCGTTCTTTGGCGAAGCAGGATTATTAGCCTTCTTCTCCTTTTTGTATTACTCACCCCTTTTTTTAAAAACACTCTATTTGTGAAGAATGTCTGTATTACTTTTTATCATTTTTTAATCAAATAATAAAAGTCTTCAAAGTTTTGCTCCATCTTTATCCTTTCAAGTTCTTTGTTAGCTGTAGATGAACTCAATTTTCAACCGTAACCCTTGACTGTTTGTGAAACGCAGTCTTTAGTCGACTGATTGGTCACTAATGTTGCACATTTATTATCATATTTTCATACTTATTATAGAATAAAATCTGCATTATCCTAATTAAATGTTTAATTTATTTGCAGGCCCATTCCTTAAGAAAGAAAAGAAAAACAAAGCCCAAAAGCCCACCAAATTCTGATTAATTCAGAATAAATTTGAGATGAAGAAATCAGGGCAAAATCTTTGCATATAAGGAAGGTTGAAAAGAATCCTCCCTAAATCAAGATGAAGAAATCAGGGCAAAATCTTGGCATATAAGGAAGGTTGAGAAGAATCCTCCCTGTGGGCAAAATCTTGGAAGGTTGAGAAGAATACTCCCTGAATCAAGGCAAAATCTTGGCATATAAGGAAGGTTGAGAAGAATCCTCCCTGAATCAAGCACAATCAAAGGCTATTTTGTCAACTTTTGAAGCAAAAACAAGAAAATCAGAAGAAGATACAGGAAATACATCAGACCAGGAGATTCTCCCAATCTTCCTGGGATCTTCTCCTTTAGGTTTTTTGCCTATAAATACTGGTTTTAGCTGAGCAAGGAGGACCATGCAGAGATAGGATTTAGCCTAGTTTTTCATTTCTTAGTTTAGGTTTTTTGCTTTTCTTTTTCATGTAATTTAGTTTTCATTTATGTAATTCTGAGGAGATCAACTTTCATCGAAGAATAAGACTGAAGCTTGAGCTAAAAGTGACAATTGGTGTAAGGTTTTATTTCTTTTCTTCGATTGTTTGAAATCAAATCAATGCTATTTCCTTGTATTTTCTTTTTAGTTCTCTTCTTCTTTTCTATTTTACCTTTCTTTTTGGTACAACTGTCTTCCAAGTGAGTCTAAAAGCATCGAAAGAGCCTTGCCTTTGCGAGTGCCACCGATAGCTCATGACGATGGAATTGTGAGTCTCTCTGTATCATTTCATGCTTGCGTATCTTGATGATGTAATGTGGAAGAGACCAACACTCGACTCTTATGGGCTATGCGCTAACTGCCTCCAATTCAAGGTAACATTGAGCTAAGAACTCAGGTAAGCTTTTGGTGAAAAGAAGGTAAATATTTGTTTTCTTTTCTTTTTCATTTCTGTAAATTAAATCACCACATCTTCCAACTCTTTCTTCTCCACTTCATTGTACATAGTCGCTTTTCATCGTTTTCTGATTTTCCACCTTCTTCATCTTTCACTTTCTTTCTAATTTTAACATAATTCTTTTTCCTTTTCTTAACTTAAAAACAGAGAAGAACCTTCGTTTTATTTTCTTAAAAGATTTCAATAAAGAACTGTAACGCTTCCATCGCAAACCCTCCTTGTGGATCACGACCCGCATAGCCACTTGCTATAGCGGTAAGAATTGAGCACTTGCACATCTTTATTTCTAAATCTAAAATTCTGTATTTTTTGTGCAGGTTTTGCCTCAATCAAATTTTGGCGCCGTTGCCGGGGAGGGTAAAACGGTTTTTATTGAAATCTGAATTTTTATTGAAAATTTTTTAGAACTAAATGAATTTTCTTCTCTGTTGCAGGTTACAGGGCAAGCAAAGCAGGAAACAAATATTGCAGTGACATACAAGTGGTATTGGGCCTCTGCTCTAGAAAGCAGAGACCCATTACCCTCTAAATTGCCGCGTTTCCACGGCAAAAGCCGCGGATCCGTGGCAATAAAGAGCTGACTACTAACAGGTTTTTGCAGGGCTGCTAGCTTTGCAAATTCTAGTTGCTGCAATTATTTATTTCTTATATGCCATCACAAAACCTGCTAATAATCAACAGTAAAAAGTTTGTTGCAAAAGTTAAAAATTGATTAGACGTTTGCATTTTAGGCACTTGTCTTTTCAATTCATTTATTTTTTACTGTTGAAGAGTGCTGGAGCAAGGTACGTTTTGCATTGCATGTAGAATAGGAATCATCTCTTGCTTGATTTTCATGCTTTGAGTGAATCCTAGTTATATATCTTGTACACTTGCACAAATCAATTTTAAGGGCACTAACCCATAACAAGATAAGGTGGGGATTTAATCACCCTTCCTTAGCCCAAAAATCACATTCCAAGCACTCACTAACCCAAGCCTAACTAAAATTGAGTAGACGTTGGCCCTAGGGACATCTCGGACTCAATTAGGAGATTATCCTAAGGGGAAAAAATGTTGGAACTTGACTCTTGCAAAATCAATGTCTAGGAAAGGGATTAAGGGCCGAAAACCCGAAGGTTGGTGGTTATTTAATTAAGGAACGTCTTTGACGGAAAACCTCCCACCAACCTTGCCCTGACCTGGCTGATTAGCTTGTGGTCAAAGTCTACATTAGACCTCCCGTGGACAGTCTAATTAGTTAGGAGTCGTCTAGGTCATAGGTCTACCCTAACCTAGTTAGAATTTTTTTTTCTTTTATTTGTTTGCTTATTTGTTTGTTTTTTGTTTGTATTCTATTGTGTGATATGGACTATAATAATAATTTTTTCAACTACAATAATAATCCATATTACACACCGACTTCATTTTCGGATATTACTAACCCGGCATATCATAACTTTGACCAACCTAGTGTGCCGGATTGGTCTTATCCGAATCAATATGACCCATACCCCATCTAATAACTATAATTTCCATAATGATTTCAACTCTTCACCGAGTCAGTGGGGATTCACCTCCCCCGAGCATAATTTCCAACCACCTTGTTCTTCTTTTCCACCTAGTCCACAATATTTTCAAGATTCATACTCAGTTCCACCCGTCCAAAATAGGAAACCATCAATTATGGAAATGAGTATGCGTGAGTCCAAACACAAATCCCAAAATCTGATGGACTCACAATTTCACTACCACTTCCAAGACAATTCTTCATCTTTTCATCAAAACAATGAACCTATCAACTATGAAAAGATGCTTGAAGCCATGACTCAGGTTCAAAACACTCGTAATCGTGACATAGATATGATGGTCGAATCTCTACGTTCCCACCGTCCTGATATCACTAACCATTCTGTTAGAGCCGATGAGTCATGTAGTCTTGAAAATCAAGATTCCATTTCAGAACAACCACTTGAACTTGGCCAAACTCCAAATTTTGAAAAAGACATTGACAGTTTAGCAAGTTTTCCTTTTCCTGAAATAGAACTTGAAAATGAATATGATCTTGAACCCCAACTTAGTGATTCAATTCTTCTTCCTGATTCAATAATGAATCCGGTATCTTCACCTGACTTCAATCTTTTCCCGGAGTCAACATTGGATCCGGTACCAATTCATAATGAATTGAATCACCCATTCTTGAGGATCATATTGAACTTGACCAATTATACAATTTTGAAAATCCTATTGACAAATTGGCAAGTTCTCAATCTTTTGATATTGAACTCAATGAGATATGTGACCTAGATTCTCAAATCTTTGATCCAGTTCAACTTTCTGAATCAATATTGACTCCTGTTGAGTTACCAAACTTGAGTAATATTTTAGAGTCAGTTTTGATTCCTTCACCTATCATTCCTGAACTGGAATCACCCACATTAAGTCACATTCCATTATTAGAAAATACATGTGGACTAGAGTTTCAACTTCTTGACTTGGACCCGCTTCTCGAACCAATTTCGACTCCTGAACCTTTACTTGACTTAAGTCACCTTCCCGAGTCGGTATTAGTTCCTGTCCTTCCTGAGTCCAAGTCAACCGTTCTATCATTTCATACTCCATTCTGGGACGAGGTGGTTGACAAATTTGACTCCGAAATTTGTTATGGAATATGGAAATTAGATGGGTTAAATATTTAATAAAGATCCTTTATGGATACATCTTTTTAGTGGGTTATATTAGAGAAACTTCTGGTGGTTTCCTCCGAGACCCAAGAAAAGTTGATTGGGCCGCGTTTCGTGGACCAATCAGACCACCACCGGAACCACCACCTTAAGGTAACACTTTCCTTCCCTGTCGTCTTTTTCATGCATCTATGCATTAATTCATACATTGAGAACAATGCATGAGATAGGTGTGGGGAGGGTCTAACATAACTTTTCTTTTTCTTTAAAATAAAAAAAAATTAACATTTTCTTTACTTTTAAAAACTTTTGAAAATAGAAACAATATTTTGACTTATTTTTGTAAGAAATTAAGTTAATTTTAAGGAATAGGAAAAATACAAATTAGGATTTCTTATACTTGGTCAAAATAAGATTATTTGTTTGATTTTAGGGTTAGGAAGATATTTTGTCAAAGTAATTTAGTCTTGATCTTTACCTTGATGAAATATACACACTTCATGCACTTACACACTTAGGGTTCAAAAACAAAAATTCTTATGCCTTATAAAAAAAAAAAAAAAGATAAACAAGTCTAATTATTGATTAGCTAGGTGCTTTGGCCTAAGCAAGCCTTAGTATTTACGCGAAAGATGATTAGATAAGTTTGAAAAATAAATAAATAAAATAATCCTTTGATTAAGCTGGGTATTTGTGCCTAATAAAGCATAAGTATTCACGCCTAAAGGAGGTTCATATAATAAAATCCTTAGTTTCGTGGCCTTGTCTGCTCGAGTCCTTAAGTCCTAGGGGTGTTTTCTCACCCGGTGCCCTAAGATCGTCTGGTTTGGGAGTCATCGATTAAAGGCTCGTTACATGGGCAGATTAGAAAGCCTAAACTAAGGAATAATACCACCAAAAAATATATATATATATATATAATAAATAAGGCATAAGAGTTAGAGTTAATGAACCCTTAGTCAAAATTTCACAGTCACAAGTGCATATGACTTAGGGTAAAGTAATAGACTAGATGAGAAGTACAATTTGACTCCTTACTTTAATTGATAACAAATTTTTGAATAGAGACTAAGTTTAGGAATGAAAAATTCGGTTTTCCTATAACTTATAGATTGCTTAGATCTTACAATCATATTTCAAATATTTTTCTCTTTCAAAATGCTTTTCGAAAATACTAACTCTTTATTTCCCTTTCTTTATGGATTTTGTGGGTGCAATCCGCTGAAAACCCTCACGAGATAAAACTCGTCCTCTAGGGGAAACCTAGAGGTTTAACGGCTTGTTGCACATGCTCAGTGCAATCGCGTGACCTGCGAAAGTGGTCTAATAATCCTTAGTATAGTTTAGTTGTTTTGCTCGAGGACGAGCAAAAGATAAGTATGGGGGTGTGATTGGTCACTAATGTTGCACATTTATTATCATATTTTCATACTTATTATAGAATAAAATCTGCATTATCCTAATTAAATGTTTAATTTATTTGCAAGCCCATTCCTTAAGAAAGAAAAGAAAAACAAAGCCCAAAAGCCCACCAAATTCTGATTAATTCAGAATAAATTTGAGATGAAGAAATCAGGGCAAAATCTTTGCATATAAGGAAGGTTGAAAAGAATCCTCCCTAAATCAAGATGAAGAAATCAGGGCAAAATCTTGGCATATAAGGAAGGTTGAGAAGAATCCTCCCTGTGGGCAAAATCTTGGAAGGTTGAGAAGAATACTCCCTGAATCAAGGCAAAATCTTGGCATATAAGGAAGGTTGAGAAGAATCCTCCCTGAATCAAGCACAATCAAAGGCTATTTTGTCAACTTTTGAAGCAAAAACAAGAAAATCAGAAGAAGATACAGGAAATACATCAGACCAGGAGATTCTCCCAATCTTCCTGGGATCTTCTCCTTTAGGTTTTTTGCCTATAAATACTGGTTTTAGCTGAGCAAGGAGGACCATGCAGAGATAGGATTTAGCCTAGTTTTTCATTTCTTAGTTTAGGTTTTTGCTTTTCTTTGTCATGTAATTTAGTTTTCATTTATGTAATTCTGAGGAGATCAACTTTCATCGAAGAACAAGACTGAAGCTTGAGCTAAAAGTGACAATTGGTGTAAGGTTTTATTTCTTTTCTTCGATTGTTATGAAATCAAATCAATGCTATTTCCTTGTATGTTCTTTTTAGTTCTCTTCTTCTTTTCTATTTTACCTTTCTTTTTGGTACAACTGTCTTCCAAGTGAGTCTAAAAGCATCGAAAGAGCCTTGCCTTTGCGAGTGCCACCGATAGCTCATGACGATGGAATTGTGAGTCTCTCTGTATCATTTCATGCTTGCGTATCTTGATGATGTAATGTGGAAGAGACCAACACTCGACTCTTATGGGCTATGCGCTAACTGCCTCCAATTCAAGGTAACATTGAAGCTAAGAACTCAAGGTAAGCTTTTGGTGAAAAGAAGGTAAATATTTGTTTTCTTTTCTTTTCATTTCTGTAAATTAAATCACCACATCTTCCAACTCTTTCTTCTCCACTTCATTGTACATAGTCGCTTTTCATCGTTTTCTGATTTTTTCACCTTCTTCATCTTTCACTTTCTTTCTAATTTTAACATAATTCTTTTTCCTTTTCTTAACTTAAAAACAGAGAAGAACCTTCGTTTTATTTTCTTAAAAGATTTCAATAAAGAACTGTAACGCTTCCATCGCAAACCCTCCTTGTGGATCACGACCCGCATAGCCACTTGCTATAGCGGTAAGAATTGAGCACTTGCACATCTTTATTTCTAAATCTAAAATTCTGTATTTTTTGTGCAGGTTTTGCCTCAATCATCGACCATGAATAATAAACTCAGGTTGAACTGAGTTCTTGAGCGAGACGCGACTCTTATTTATAGTGGAGACACGATTCTGGGGAACGTGACTCTGACTGGCTAACGGAGACGCCGTTCAATCTCACCAAGGAAGACGCGCAAAATTTTTTTTTGATAAAGACGCGGCTCTGGCTTAAAGACAAAAAGGCATTATTCTGAGACATGAATTTGTGTTCTTCAGTAAAGGGAACATGACCTTCATACTCATGAAAGGATGCGGATCCATGGACGAGGCCCTTGATTCTGTCAGGATGCAGAACTCAGGATGCATGGAGACGCGGTCTTAGGCTCCTCAAGACTGACGCATGGATCTCAGTTAGTTGATAGGGACGCGACACTGGCTCAGTAGAGACGCGGCTCTGGTCCCTTGATAAGGCGCACACTCAGGTTGTATTGAGTTTATGATGAAGATATGACTTTCATCTCGTAATGGAGGCGCAGTTCTGAGCTCCTCAAGAATGACGCAGGTCTTCTCTGGTTATTGAGGACGCAAGCTTCCGAACGTAGCTTTTAAGTCTTTGCAAGTTGATGCGAGCTCAAGACGCAACCTCTGAATGGACCCAATTCGCTTAGGAGACGTGGTTCTAAATCACTCCAAGAGACGTGGTCGCGGCCCTTTCGAAAGGAACGAAAGAAACGCAGCTTTCGGGTTCATGAAAGGATGCGGGTTTCAGGACGCGACCTTTGAGTCGGCGCTTGACGCAACCTCCTAAGCGTTACATGCAGCCCGCCTTAAAGATCTTGTTAGATCTTTAAATGCCAAGTCGGCGTTGACGATTGGGGAGTTGTGTCCTCCGATGTTTCCCGAAGCGGCAATCCACGCATCAGCTCTTTATTGGGCTTTGACATTCATGCATGAATTAAGGCTGATGGCTCTGATTTTGACACCATTAATTACAGGCCTTATGGCTCGCCTATAAATAGGCTTCGCCTCCTTAACAGTCCATTGCTTAGACTGTTTCCCTTAAGAGCAGGCACTCTGAGGGTCTCCATCTTGACTTAATCTTCCTCTAAGGGGATGTGCCCCCATGGACAGTGAAAACTCAAAACTTTCATGCTTTCCTTTAATCTTTCCTGAAGATTATCACTGTCTAGTGATTTCAAGATCAGAAAGCATCCCTCTGAGCACCTTTTATATTCGCACCTTGATGCATAAAGTTTAACCTCTAGAGGGTTCTTCTGCGGGTAGGAACTACTTGTCGCCACGAAATACTTAGTCCCACTGAGTTTCTGTTTTCCTGTCCCTTGAAGAGATTCACTCTCTTGACCTTTTCTTGAAGTCTGACTGGTGCGCCCATTATTTGGAAGTCGCGTCTTTTAAACTTCTTGATGAAGTGCGAGTTGATTGATTCTGAACTCTAACTCAAAATCCTTTGAACGCAAGTGTGATGAATTCTGTACTTGGACATTGAGACGCGAGCTTTGCATATGACGCTTACGTTTGAGGTTCTTGACTGAAAGAATTTTAGTTCTTTCAGGGCCTCTGGACTTGGATGTGGCAAGCCTTGTTTCTCAAACACGGGTGTGGCGACTTCTGTATCTGGTCCACTTTGTGTCTTGTATTTTGGACGCGGGTCTAAAACCAGACCGCGTTCAGACTCGTGCGCATCTGAAATCCACAAATTCAACTGCGTTTGCTCTTACAGTCTTAATTTAGCGGAATTTTTCTATTTTTGACTTAACAAAATTTTAAGCCTTCTGCACCGGTCATCCCCACGTCTGAAGTTTATAACTACCACCGCGTTCGCCCTTCAACTTTTCTGTTTCTGCCTTAACAGAACTTTAATCTTCTGTTTTTTTTTTCTTGCAGGCAGTCTTAGTCAACTTTTTGCGTCTTCGCTGGGCCCTTGGGAGAATATATCGACCAACGAACTCGTTTGATGGTCAAGCACTGGAGCAATCAAGGCTCCTGTTCCTGGGCGACGAAGATTTGCGCGACTGATGACATCCGACAAGAACTCATTGGACATGAGGCACCGGTAGTGCCCCCAGGTATGTCATGATCACAGTGGGTATGGTGGTGGGTATGGTCTTCTTGCAGGTCACGGGAAAGAGGACGTCACCTGTAAGGTCTCGAATCCTCCTTTCACCAATCTTACCCCCAGAAGTGACATCGACGAAAAACTCATGCTCATTGGATGACTTTCTGGTGGTAGAGATGTTCATCAACGAAGGACTATGGTCCACATCAGTTGGTCAGTGGAATCAGAATGTTCTTCTGAATTTTGACCTCAAGAAACACCATTGTTCTTGGTTAGCGATGAGCTTCTTCGATGTTTACATCGTGCATCATGATGTAATCAACATCTGATTGTCTTAACATTGCTCAGCCCTTCTTCGGCGCTCTTCCAAACATCTTGTATTTGGAGTGGTTGGAATGCTACAAGGAGTGAGTGCAACCTTTTATTGAGAGAGAGAGAGGGACTTCTTTGTACTCCTTTGTTGTAATACTCAATCTTATTATATAAGAGAGCGCGTTGTATCACTTTCATATGTTTGAATATAAATAAAAGTGACACTTTTTCTTGTCTTCTTCTATTGTCTCGAATTCCTTTTCGCATTGAAAATCAGACAAATAGAAGTAAAGGATCTTTGACTTGCTAAAAAAAAATGTGATAATCTTAACGAGTCATAGTTTGGGAAAAATCCTGTTTCAGGATTTAAGAAGGCCATCAGAGGTATAATATTAACTTGACAGGAGTAGGATAATTCTTATGGACCTGCCAATCTATAAATAAGAGTGACAAGTGAAATTTGCATCCCCACGTAGGGATTACAAATGAGTTTTCATCAGAGGTTTGGTATTAACTTGACTAAGACTCAATTGGGGATTAAATGAAAACACTGTTAGAGGTGTAATATTAAACTTAACAGTAATTTGAAGAGGACTTGTTATTCTGTTAACAAGAATAACTAGTGAGATTAGACTCGCGGGAATCTAGGAGAACCTTTACCGTTAGAGGTGTGATATTAACTTAACGGGTTGAATTGAATCTTGTCAGAAGTGTGATGTTAACTTGACAAGGGTGTGAGTCAGAGATGTGATATTAACTTAACCCAATAGTGTTTCAGCTTCATTTGGGAAAACTAAAAGTGTCACTATCATAGGTGTAATGTTTAAATTGGCATGCTAGAGGTGTAATTTTGAACTTGGTATTGGTCATCTCGACTTCGACAAGGAAGTCCGAGGGAAGTCATGGCCATAGGTGTATTGTTGAACTTAGCAATGAACTGGACGCTGGAGGTGTGATGTTAAACTTAGCATCGCTCATCTCAGCTTCGATATGGAAGCCTGAGGAAAAGTGACTGTCAGAGGTTTAATATTGAACTTGGCAGCAACTTAATCACTGTTAGAGGTGTAATGTTAAACTTAACAGTAATTTGTCAGAGGTGTAATGTTAACTTGACAGTGATTAATTTGCGATATAAGCAATTTTGAAGACTTATCATTCTATTGATGAGAATTGACAAGTGAAGTTTGAAGTGTCAGTGGTGTAGTATTAACTTGACAAATTTGAAGGCTTGCTACTCCATATAGAGTTGAGACAAGTAAGGTTTGTACTCATTAGGGAGTATTGAAATTTTTCATTGCCAGAGGTATAATGTTAACGTAGCAATGATTGTATTTTGTGGACCTACCATTCTGTGTATGAGAATTGGTATGGGATTTTGGAAATTTGCCGTTAGAGGTGTACTATTAACATAGCAGCGAGGATTTTTAAATAGTTTTATTGTCAGGGGTTTAATATTACCTTGACAGAGTCCACTGGAGGAAAATCTGGTTTGTCAGAGGTTTAATGTTAACTTGACATAATTCAGTTCATTTCATTAGGGAGATGAACACCGATGTTTTGATGGTCCTACCATTCTATGGGTGAGAATTGGTAAGAGACTTTGGAGGAGAGAGTGGGACCAAGTCCACTTAGGATTTTTAGCAAACCCTCAGCTATCAACAGATTTGGTGTGCCTTTACCAACTACCGTTTGAGTTGGGCTAGCCATGCTTTCCCCTTAGCATGGTGAGTTGTCGAAGACTTATGTTGGGCTTAAAAGCCAACATTTTCTTCTATCTTTAGCCGTTGTGTTAATTAGGAGAACAATACTAAAACCCAAGTTTTGCTTTTGTTTCTTTCTCAATATGTACATCATGATGCAGCCAGTGCTCGATTGGCTTGACACTGATCTATCGTGATGTGATCTAGTAAAGGAAAGAAGCTTTTCTTGGATCTGGAGTTTTGATCAGAGGTGTAATATTAACTTGATCGGAGGAAAAGTACTATCAAGGATAATATTTCTTCAAGAATCTGCTGTTAATTGGCATCATAAGTGTATCACCGTTTGAAGTTATAAGGCGATATGCTCCATTTGAGTAGACTGACTCTACTATAAATGGTCCTTCCCATTTGGGCTGGAATTTTCCTTTTATCTTATGTGTCATTTCTATAGGTCTTCTGACAGCTAAGACAAGGTCACCTTTCTTGAAAGTTCGCTCCTTAACTTTCTTGTTGAAGGCTCTAGTAATCCGGGCTTCGTAGAGCTCGATTTGCTGTTGGGCCTGCAGACGTTTATCATCTAAGGCCTCCAGTTCTTGGAGTCGCAGTCAATGCTTCTCCTCCTTTGTCATCTCTGCTGTCAGGGCGACACGTAGAGATAGAATTTGGATTTCTAATTGAAGTACGGTTTCACACTCATATACCAAAGAAAATGGTGTAGTTTTCGTTGGTGTTCGAACTGTCGTGCGATAGGCCCATAAGAATTCACCTAATTTGTCGTCCCAATCATGTTGACTTTTTGAGACGAATTTCTTGAGAAGCTTGCCAACAGTCTTGTTGAAAGCTTCTGCAAGGCCGTTAGCCGCTGGGTAGTATGCTGTTGAGGACACACTCTGGACCCTAAACTTTTGCAAAACCTTTAAAAAGCCTGACTAACGAACTGGGGTCCATTGTCATGGACAATCCGTCATGGTACATCAAAACGGTAGATGACGTGATGTTTAACGAATTTGATCACATCGATGTCTTTACTTCCCTTAAAGGGATAGCTTCGGCCCATTTAGAGAAGTAGTCGGTTATGGCTAAGATGAACTGATGTCCTTTGGATGATGGTGGGCTTATGGGGCCAACTACGTCCATCCCCTACGTCTCGAATGGCCAAGTGAAAGTTGTAGAGTAAAAGTACCCTGGTGCTTGATGGATGAAATCGCCATGAACTTGGCTGGCGTGACATCGTTTGGCATAAGTGATGGCGTCAGGGATCATCTTAGGCCAAAAATATCCCAACCTTCAGAGTCGATCCCCAAGTTTTGGACTAGGTTGATGAGCTCCACATATGTCGTCATGCGCTTCTTTCAGTACCTCCTGTGCCTCTTTTCGTGATAGATAGCGAAGCAAGATCCCGTCATACGATCGACAATACAGTGTTCGCGTGATCGCATTATAGTAGAACTTGGGGGCTTTCCTTCTAATGGTAGCGGCTTCTTTGGGATCATCAGGCAGGATGCCGTACAAGACATAGTCAATGTAAGGGAATCACCAGTCTCTAGGCTCTGGACCGGCTGACGATTCAAGAGCTTCTTTGACTTGACAGTCTCCTGTCAGCTTCTAATAATCCTCAGAAGCGATTCTTGGGCAATACAAGTCGTGGCTGTAGACAAGTATTTTCTCTACCACTCCAGCTAGAAGGGATAAAGAGGCAGCGAGAGAAGCCAGTGCATCTGCATGCGCATTTTGCTGGCATTGTACATGGTCGATGTAAAAGTTTCTGAACCTCTCGGCCATGTGGACAGTTGCGTTGTAATAGGGTACTAGGTCTTGATGTCTGACTTCGTACTCCCCGCGAACTTGGTTGACGATGAGTTTAGAGCCACCATATGCCTCGAGATTTTTAACGCCGATCTCACCAGCGATTTGCATTCCAATCAAGAGGGCATTGTATTCCGCTACGTTGTTGGAGCAGGGCTCGGTTAATGAGAAAGCTCGAAGAATCACATAGTTCTGTGGGGAGACGAGTACTACCCCCACTCCTACTATGACATGTTGTAACGCCCCGATTCCACGGATACGGGACGTCACTGCAACGTATATACGTAGGTCAGAAAGTGCCCCCACGTATATACGCTAAGCATAAAAGTACAAGCAAGGAAGGATCAGAGTGCAACACAAAGCGTGGTATACACACATATGCCAACATAAAGGTACAGATACAAGTCATCACAGTAAGATAAACATTACATATTACATATGTCTTTTATCATAACAAGTCCAAAAGTCAAATATACAATAAGAAGACAAAATGCTCACGAGTAGGATGAAGATCCCGTGAGTCAAAAGGAGTCAGGTGCAAGGAACTGGAGCTAAGATGCCTGCTCGCTAAGGAGAGCTCGATCTACGGTGGACAACTCCACTTCGATCCAAGCTCCGGAATCTGAATATGCAAATCCAAGGAATCAAGACATATGGCAATAAATGAGCTACAGCCAAGTGGCTAAGAGACATAAATAGGGGTTAGAACACAAGTATGGAATATAAGGACAGGTATTAACATAATCATAAAACGGAAAATACAAGTAAAGCTGATTACAAGCAAAAGTGATTGTATATGCTTAAGTCACGGTCCCATGAGACTAATACATCGAGGGAATTATCCAAACAAGGAAACCCTCATCTATATACCGTTATCTCATGCCACGGTAATCCCAAGCATATAGAATCAGAGTTGCAAACTATATGATAGTCAAAAAGGAATGCATAACAAGAATGACAAGGATCATGACAAGATCAAAACCGGAATCATCACTGGAATCATAACAAGTAAAGTAGGAGTCACAATATAACATGAGTCATAACAGGGACTAGGATAGGAATCATAGCTGGTACACATAACGGTAACTATAACAGAGAACATAACTGACATCTATTATTATTATTATTATTCGCCTAACTCATATATCTAGGTATGTGTTTCGGTATCGATCCCAACTCACATACATCCATATATAAGCTATTCGAGGTTTGTTAACGGAAGTAGATGGAGAACTGATAGAGCTTCTTATAGTGGTACTCATACACCGGGGACCAGTTTGTTGGTCCAACGGTTCCCACCACCTGGGACCGGTTTGGAGGCCCAAAGTCCCCCTATATGTAATCATGTGGGCCCTAAGTCCCACTATAACTTTCCGCCGCATATATCATATCCATCACTATAAGCAAGGTACCATTCCGGCATCCATCACTTCCTCCCATACCCATACAAGTTGTAGCTTATTAACATAATTATCTGGTTACGGGAATAAACAGTTATAACAGTGATAGCCCTACAGATTCAAGAGGTGGCCCCCACCGTGTAGTGTGGCACTTTGTTCTGAGGGAGTGGATTCTAGAGGTGGCCCCCACCGAGTATGGTGTGGCACTTAGTTCCATAAAACAAGACAGGGTTCCCGTAAACAAGATAACCATACGGTCAAGTGTATCATGCTTGGTTTTAAAAGATAGCATGACGAGGTGGTGATGTATAACAAGAAATGAAACATAACAATAGATTGATAATAGACCGGGTCAGCCATGACATAACTATAGGATCTAGTAAGGTGGTGGCATGGTTAGGTGATATACATGTGTTAAAAGAGAACATAAAGTTGACAAGTGGTTGATAATGTTACTTAACAAGTCATGTAGTAATATAAGGTAAGATCCATTAAGCAATAAGTCCTAAAGTACCAGTCATGAAGTACAAGAAACCATAAATGCATAACACATAAACCAACAACAAGATCTAATTTTTAGAAAAGAAATCATCTAAGACATTCAGGCAGAATTAGTCGACTAGGTGTAAGGATTAGTCGACTACTATAGGTTTCAAGTCGACTAACAGATACGCAAGTCGACTAAGTCTGGGATACAGAGAATTGGGGTCACTGTTTCAGGAAACATTAGTCGACTAAGGTAAAATGGTTAGTCGACTAGGGGGTTCAAGTCGACTGATAATTAGGCTTAAGTCGACTGGAGCAGAGAGTTGAGTTTCTGGTCCAAGGAGGGTTAGTCGACTAGATGAAATCAGGAGTCGACTAATAGGGATTTCCAGAGAGTTGAGATTTATTTCCAGAAGGGTTTAGTCGACTAATATATGGGGTAAGTCGACTAATACTGTGTTTTCCAGAAAAGCTAAGTTCCAGCTAAGGGTTCTAGTCGACTAGGTTCTAGGTCAAGTCGACTAATAGTGGTCGGGGAGCAGTTTACAGAACCGAACTTGGGGGTTGTTCTTGATGGTAAAAATGTGATTTTTATGACATGTGGGCATAAGATATGGGGATACAAGTGTGCTAGGAAGGGAACATGTCTTGGTGAGTAAGGATACTCACTTGGAACCGTTTGATTGAATCTCTACGAGTCCGGGAAGAGGGTGGTCGACGAATAGCTCCCAAGCGATCCTTGGCGACGAAGAGAGCTACGATCCGAGCTCCAAATCAGAAGCTTGAGCTGGAAGAGAAGATCTGGTGGAGTTCTTGGAGCTAGGGTTTAGGTTGAGGTGAAGGAGAGACTTGGAGAGGGTTTTCTCTTTTGTTTGAAGTGGAGAAGAAAATGGAGTGAAGTGTAAAGGGAAAATATATATGATGGGGATTTTGTATAGGGGGTGAAATTAGGATAGGAGGAAGGGGTGTTCTTGCAAAAGAGGAGGAGGTGATGTGCCCCTCACTTGGCCACATGGCCGGTCATGGGAGAGAGAGAGAAAGAGATGCATTAAATGAGGGAGTAGGTGGGAAATGAGGTGGCATTTTGGAAAGGGTTTTGGAATTTGGAGAATTGGAAAAATCCATTTGTCTTGGAGAAAAAGGAAAGGAAAATAGAAAAAGGAAAAGGAAAAGAATTAATAAAGAGAAGATATTTTCTCTTGGACTCAAGATGAAACTGATGAAAAGACTGATACCTGGGTTAAAGTCAAAGATGTGGAAATCATTTCAGAAAATGCCGGAATCGTCCGAAATTCAAGTATTTCGGAACGACTCGAAAATTTACCAAAAATCAATAATAATGTAGGAAGACTCATAGTGAAATCCTTTTTAAGAAATACTTTATAGTTTTAAAACTAAAAATCCCGGAATCAGTTACCTACCAGCTCCGTTGGAATTTTCATAAAATCATAAAATTCTCAGAAAAAGAATGTAGGTAGGAAATGCAATTCTAAAAGATAAAGTCTAAAGGACCATCATGAAATTCCAGTCAGTTTGAGAATTAAAAATCCGGGAATCGGTGAGCGGCACTGGCCGACACCGGTTTTGAAGAAATTCAATTTAATCCAAGAAAAATCCAGAAAATCACAGAAAATCTAATATATTGGAAAATAACATTTGAAACTGAAATCGGTCAAATCTAATCACCGGAAAGGCCAAATCGAATACTATACTATAATCGGGTCTTCGTTCAGACTAGGGCTGACTCCGAATCCACGAATCCACAACCAAGATAAAACAATCATACAAGGAATTCATAATACGGAATAAATATAGGAAACAAATCGAAAAAATACGATCGAAAATCTGAATACGCAACTAAGTACGTATTCCGGGAACGGGGTATTACAATCCACCCACCTTACAAAAAATTGCGTCCTCGCAATTTCATTAAGGGGCAAATTGAATACAAAGGGGACAATGGCTGGAATAAAGGCCTCATAAAACCAAAACAGGGGATAGGATGAATACAGGAAGGACCAGAATGAACAATGATAAAATGACAAAAGAAATATTAAGAAAGATAATCAACTCAAATACAAGATATGGGGTAGAAGTTACCATGACGTCCTCAGGGCTCCTGGTCTGGATACTGGTCTTCCCACTCTGCTGCATCATCTGAGGCCTCTGCTGCCATGATGTGAACTTGACCTCTCCTCTGATCTGCTCTCGGTCTCATTCCCCTATACTGATGATCATACCGTTGGGGTGGAAGTGGAACTCTTCGATCAACAGGTTCAGGGTTCCTCCTCAGTGGTGGCGCTGGAAGTTCTGGAGCTGGACGTGCTGGAGCTGGAAGAGCCGGTCTGACTGGTGCCACATGTCCAAACTTCCTGTGTGGGCAATCCCTTAGCATATGTCTCCCTGACCCACATACTAAACATAATCCCTTGGCCGCTCGACAATCTCTCTTAAAATGTCCGGGCCTGTGGCAGAAATTGCATGTGATCTGGGGAAGAGGAGTTTGGGATGGTCTCTTCATCATCGGGCCCTGGGTTGCCCTTTCTGCATCCTCCTCATCCATCAACTCTGAAGGTCTCTTCTTGGCCTGGTTCCTCATCTGGTCTGCTTGCTTCTTCTCTAGTCCACGCTCCACTTCTCGAGCTATGGTGAGAACTTCAGAATAGGTCTTCAGCTGCTGGGGCATCAAGAATACTTGTAGGTCCATCTGTAAGCCCTGCTGGAATCTGCTTGCCCGCTTCTCTTCATCCGTCACCATATACGGGGCAAAGCAGCTCAATCTGAGAAACTCCGCGGCATACTCATCCACGGACTTACTCCCCTGCCGAAGTCTGATGAATTGCTCTTCCATGTCCTTCTGGGCTGTGACAGGGAAGAATCTGCTGTAAAAACTCTTGGAGAAGGTGTCCCAAGTGACAGGCTTCTCCAATCTGGCCTCCTCTGCTAGCCACCAAGTCCTGGCTATATCCTTCAGTTGAATCTTGGCAACCTCAACTTGGTTCTCCTTTGGAACTCTGGCCGCATTCAATAGATCTGATGTATCCGTCAACCATTGTTCAGCATCCAATGGTTTCTCTCCACCCGTGAAGATAGCTGGTTGCAGCCGCCTGAAGTCTGATATGTTCCCCGGCCTTTGTCCTTTAGGTGCTGCTATCTCTTGCCGGAGAAGCTCGGTCTGCTGCTGCTGGTTCTCCATCATCATCTGGATAACCCTCAATATATCCACATTCTCTCCCGCTGCTCCATTCGATGCTGATCCAGAGTTGCTGCGGCCCGATCTCCTCTCCATTCGATACTAGGTATGGATAGACTGGAAGGAGCTGGAAAATGGAATGGAAGGACTTCAGGATATGAAGGAAGAAATCAAGGAGGACTAGACGTAGAATCAAGAAGGACTAGATGACTTTGTACATTGTAGTTGGCATAGCAAATTACAGTAATTTGCTACTTGATTGTACTATAGGTGGGAGAGCCTAAGCTCTGATACCAACCTGTAAAGCCCCGATTCCACGGATACGGGGACGTCACTGCAACGTATATACGTAGGTCAGAAAGTGCCCCCACGTATATACGCTAAGCATAAAAGTACAAGCAAGGAAGGATCAGAGTGCAACACAAAGCGTGGTATACACACATATGCCAACATAAAGGTACAGATACAAAGTCATCACAGTAAGATAAACATTACATATTACATATGTCTTTTATCATAACAAGTCCAAAAGTCAAATATACAATAAGAAGACAAATGCTCACGAGTAGGATGAAGATCCCGTGAGTCAAAAGGAGTCAGGTGCAAGGAACTGGAGCTAAGATGCCTGCTCGCTAAGGAGAGCTCGATCTACGGTGGACAACTCCACTTCGATCCAAGCTCCGGAATCTGAATATGCAAATCCAAGGAATCAAGACATATGGCAATAAATGAGCTACAGCCAAGTGGCTAAGAGACATAAATAGGGGTTAGAACACAAGTATGGAATATAAGGACAGGTATTAACATAATCATAAAACGGAAAATACAAGTAAAGCTGATTACAAGCAAAAGTGATTGTATATGCTTAAGTCACGGTCCCATGAGACTAATACATCGAGGGAATTATCCAAACAAGGAAACCCTCATCTATATACCGTTATCTCATGCCACGGTAATCCCAAGCATATAGAATCAGAGTTGCAAACTATATGATAGTCAAAAAGGAATGCATAACAAGAATGACAAGGATCATGACAAGATCAAAACCGAATCATCACTGGAATCATAACAAGTAAAGTAGGAGTCACAATATAACATGAGTCATAACAGGGACTAGGACAGGAATCATAGCTGGTACACATAACGGTAACTATAACAGAGAACATAACTGACATCTATTATTATTATTATTATTCGCCTAACTCATATATCTAGGTATGTGTTTCGGTATCGATCCCAACTCACATACATCCATATATAAGCTATTCGAGGTTTGTTAACGGAAGTAGATGGAGAACTGATAGAGCTTCTTATAGTGGTACTCATACACCGGGGACCAGTTTGTTGGTCCAACGGTTCCCACCACCTGGGACCGGTTTGGAGGCCCAAAGTCCCCCTATATGTAATCATGTGGGCCCTAAGTCCCACTATAACTTTCCGCCGCATATATCATATCCATCACTATAAGCAAGGTACCATTCCGGCATCCATCACTTCCTCCCATACCCATACAAGTTGTAGCTTATTAACATAATTATCTGGTTACGGGAATAAACAGTTATAACAGTGATAGCCCTACAGATTCAAGAGGTGGCCCCCACCGTGTAGTGTGGCACTTTGTTCTGAGGGAGTGGATTCTAGAGGTGGCCCCCACCGAGTATGGTGTGGCACTTAGTTCCATAAAACAAGACAGGGTTCCCGTAAACAAGATAACCATACGGTCAAGTGTATCATGCTTGGTTTTAAAAGATAGCATGACGAGGTGGTGATGTATAACAAGAAATGAAACATAACAATAGATTGATAATAGACCGGGTCAGCCATGACATAACTATAGGATCTAGTAAGGTGGTGGCATGGTTAGGTGATATACATGTGTTAAAAGAGAACATAAAGTTGACAAGTGGTTGATAATGTTACTTAACAAGTCATGTAGTAATATAAGGTAAGATCCATTAAGCAATAAGTCCTAAAGTACCAGTCATGAAGTACAAGAAACCATAAATGCATAACACATAAACCAACGACAAGATCTAATTTTTAGAAAAGAAATCATCTAAGACATTCAGGCAGAATTAGTCGACTAGGTGTAAGGATTAGTCGACTACTATAGGTTTCAAGTCGACTAACAGATACGCAAGTCGACTAAGTCTGGGATACAGAGAATTGGGGTCACTGTTTCAGGAAACATTAGTCGACTAAGGTAAAATGGTTAGTCGACTAGGGGGTTCAAGTCGACTGATAATTAGGCTTAAGTCGACTGGAGCAGAGAGTTGAGTTTCTGGTCCAAGGAGGGTTAGTCGACTAGATGAAATCAGGAGTCGACTAATAGGGATTTCCAGAGAGTTGAGATTTATTTCCAGAAGGGTTTAGTCGACTAATATATGGGGTAAGTCGACTAATACTGTGTTTTCCAGAAAAGCTAAGTTCCAGCTAAGGGTTCTAGTCGACTAGGTTCTAGGTCAAGTCGACTAATAGTGGTCGGGGAGCAGTTTACAGAACCGAACTTGGGGGTTGTTCTTGATGGTAAAAATGTGATTTTTATGACATGTGGGCATAAGATATGGGGATACAAGTGTGCTAGGAAGGGAACATGTCTTGGTGAGTAAGGATACTCACTTGGAACCGTTTGATTGAATCTCTACGAGTCCGGGAAGAGGGTGGTCGACGAATAGCTCCCAAGCGATCCTTGGCGACGAAGAGAGCTACGATCCGAGCTCCAAATCAGAAGCTTGAGCTGGAAGAGAAGATCTGGTGGAGTTCTTGGAGCTAGGGTTTAGGTTGAGGTGAAGGAGAGACTTGGAGAGGGTTTTCTCTTTTGTTTGAAGTGGAGAAGAAAATGGAGTGAAGTGTAAAGGGAAAATATATATGATGGGGATTTTGTATAGGGGGTGAAATTAGGATAGGAGGAAGGGGTGTTCTTGCAAAAGAGGAGGAGGTGATGTGCCCCTCACTTGGCCACATGGCCGGTCATGGGAGAGAGAGAGAAAGAGATGCATTAAATGAGGGAGTAGGTGGGAAATGAGGTGGCATTTTGGAAAGGGTTTTGGAATTTGGAGAATTGGAAAAATCCATTTGTCTTGGAGAAAAAGGAAAGGAAAATAGAAAAAGGAAAAGGAAAAGAATTAATAAAGAGAAGATATTTTCTCTTGGACTCAAGATGAAACTGATGAAAAGACTGATACCTGGGTTAAAGTCAAAGATGTGGAAATCATTTCGGAAATGCCGGAATCGTCCGAAATTCAAGTATTTCGGAACGACTCGAAAATTTACCCAAAATCAATAATAATGTATGAAGACTCATAGTGAAATCCTTTTTAAGAAATACTTTATAGTTTTAAAACTAAAAATCCCGGAATCAGTTACCTACCGGCTCCGTTGGAATTTTCATAAAATCATAAAATTCTCAGAAAAAGAATGTAGGTAGGAAATGCAATTCTAAAAGATAAAGTATAAAGGACCATCATGAAATTCCAGTCAGTTTGAGAATTAAAAATCCGGGAATCGGTCAGCGGCACTGGCCGACACCGGTTTTGAAGAAATTCAATTTAATCCAAGAAAAATCTAGAAAATCACAGAAAATCTAATATATTGGAAAATAACATTTGAAACTGAAATCGGTCAAATCTAATCACCGGAAAGGCCAAATCGAATACTATACTATAATCGGGTCTTCGGTTCAGACTAGGGCTGACTCCGAATCCACGAATCCACAACCAAGATAAAACAATCATACAAGGAATTCATAATACGGAATAAATATAGGAAACAAATCAAAAAAATACGATCGAAAATCTGAATACGCAACTAAGTACGTATTCCGGGAACGGGGTATTACACATGTCCTTGCGGACCTGTTCTCGATGCACCGTCAAAGAAGAGTTGCCACACTTGTCTTTCAAAAGAGGTCTGGGTTAGACAAACTTCAGCGACCTCGTCTGGGAGATCCTCGTAAAGTTCGGTTGCCCTCGGATCTGGTTACTCAGCCAGGAAATCTGCCACCGCTTGTCCCTTGAAGGCTTTTTGTGGTAAAAAGCGCATTTTATATTGGGATAGCAATATGGCCCATTTTGCCAATCGGCCGTTTAATGACGATGGCTTTGTCATGAGTAACCTCAAAGGGTTAACCCTTGATATGACGTTTATAGTTTGGCCTACCAAGTAATGTCGCATTTTTTAGACAGCGAACACCAATGCCAAACATTCTTTTTTGATCGGGTTGTATCGATGTTCGGCCCCGATCATAGTCCTACCATAATAATAGATTGCATGTTCGGGTCCTTGATCATTATTCTGGGCTAGTAAAGCTCCTAAGGAATGATCTATTGCTCGAACGTATATCAGGAAAGGTTTTTCGGACACCGGAGCTGTAAGGACAGGTGGTTGCGTGAGGTATTGTTTAATCTCCTCGAACGCTTGCTGGCAAGCATCGTCCCAAACGAATGAAACACCCTTTTTCAGCAATTTGATAAAGGGTTAGCATCTTCTAGAGAGATTTGAGATGAATCTTCGGATGTATGCCAATCATCCTTGCAATCCCCTAAGTTCTCTGAGGTTCCTTGGAGGTTGCATCTCCTGGATAGCGCGAACTTTTTTCGGGTCCAAATGAATTCTCCTGTGGAAGTTACCACAAATCCTAGGAACTTGCCGCTAGCCACCCTCAGGAAGGATTTGGTGGGATTCATCTTCAACCGATGTGCTCGCATGATTTCAAAGATTGTCTTCAGATCGGTTGTGTGATCACCTTTGGTGCAGCTTTTCACTGCAATGTCGTCAACATAGCATTCCACAGTTTTACGCATGTGCCCGTGGAAAATGGCATTCATAGCCCTCTGATATGTAGCCCCCGCATTCTTCAGTCCGAAGAGCATGACAGTATAGCAGTATACCCCCAGTGGTGTCCTGAAAGAAGTATGTTTTTCATCATCAGGATACATTTTGATTTAGTTATACCCTGAGAATCCATCCATGAAGGACGTTCGCTCAAATCCGCACGTATTTCAATCATGACATCCGTGATTGGGAGAGAGAATTTGTCTTTGGGACAGGCTTCATTTAGATCGCGAAAATCAATGCAAATCCTGATCTTTCTGTTCTTTTTGGCAACGGGGACGATATTCGCTTCCCAATCAGGATGTTGCTCTTCCCAAATGAAGCTAGAGTCTATGAGTTTTTTGGCTTCTGACTGAATTGCTTTCAATATTTCTGGACGGAATCGTCGCTTCTGTTGTTTAACTGGCTTCACGTCTGAATTAATGTTAAGGCGATGCATAGCCACTCGAGGATCAAGCCCAGGAATGTCCTCATAATTCTAAGCGAAAACATCTATATACTCTCGCACAAGAGATATTAAAGCTTCTTTCTCGGAGGGTGAAAGGCTTTTGCTTAAAAAGATGGGCTTAGGATTAGCCTCATCTCCCAGATTAATCTGGGCAACTTTATCCTCTGTGGGCGGCTCGCGTTGTTCAAAGCGAGTATCCCAGAGAGTATTAAGGTGTTTGATCTAAGGATCTATATCAGACTGGATCATTTCTTCATCTTTGTCTTCCAGGTGGCTTGTTGAAACCATATATACTGAAAGTTCTCCAAAGAGGTTGCTGACACTAATGTCTGACTCCCACGATGACGTGCCAGATGAGTAGTCATTATATAGTGAACTCTTCAGACTCAGAGGCTGATGGGGTCGGAGTTGACACATAGCCCAACCCCCTGCGAGTTCGATGATAATAATCAGGGGTTTTTCCTTTCGGAATGAAAGATCGGAGTATTGTTCTTCTTCCTTTGCCGAAGTTCAACCCAGGACCGTTTGTCAGATCATACCCCATACTTTCCATCATTCTGAGTACATTTGGCTCATAATGGGTGAACTGAGGGGGTTCATTCTCGCTTTCTGACTATTCACAAGAAATCAGCTCGGATTTGATTTGTCCGAAAAGGATTGGCTTTTGGCCTTTACGTCTAGCTGGGACCATGAATATTGATTCTTATGCATCACCGACATCTTGATACATTTTGAAGGATGGCTTCACTGGTACATGCAATGATGTCAAAGCATCCATTGCCGACCAGGGGTCATTATCCACTTCAGTACTAGTGTCTGACGACATTGAATCAGAAGCGAACACAGAAAAGTAAGCCAAATTTAACTCTTCATTAATATACTATCCGCCTACATCATTAGCGGTGTTACTAACATCGAGCTTATTAATGCCCTTACAAGTGGATCTAGTTCCCACATGCACTCTTCTTTTTCTGGCTCGGTGTCAGCTTCATTACCAGAGTCTGGCTCCTCTGGTTGTGGGTTCTTGTTTATTTCTAAAGAGTCCTGGTACAGGAGAGAGTCTGTGAAATAGTTCTCGACTCTCTTGAACGGATGCCTTTCAGCAATCAATGTCCGTACCTTTCCACTCTCGTCGATGTATTTCATAACTTGGTGGAAAGTGGAGGGAACGATGGAATTATAATGAATCCATGGTCATCCAAGCAGCAAATTGTATGAGGTGTCGGCATCGATCACATAGCACGTCACTTCAGAATTTAAGTCCCCAATTTGGCATTTGAGCTTGATCTTCCCCATTGGGCGCGTACCATTGGCATTGAACCCATAAATGGTAGTTTGGTGGCGCTCAATCGGTGGGTAGGAATCCCTAAATGTTGCATGACCCGGCGAGGCATAATGCTTAATGCGGACCCTGGATCTACCTGAATGTAGCTTACTTCAGACGATCCAATAAACCCTGTGAAGTATAGGGGTCGATCATGTTTCCCCTTCACCTGCATATCATCTGCCGTGAAGGTGATGCATGGAGTATTTTGGGTGACATGGAGGCAATCCTCTACATCTTCCTCCCGTGTTCCGGCTGATATCTGGGTCATAAAGATCTCAGTATTAGCTAGGGCCTCTCTCAAAGCTTCTCTGGTTGACTTTGACAGCCTTAAGAGCTCGTAAAGAGTGATTCGGGCTGGGATATTGGCCAGTTGAGTCAGGACATCAAAGCGGTAAGGTGTTGTGTATCCTTCCACATTATCTTTTGGGAGAGCTTTAGAAAACCGAAGCTCTTTCTGCTTCTCCACTGGTTGTTTCGTGGAGGGCTGACTCTGTAGTGGGTTTAGGAGGGATCGCCACCATTTTGTCATACTTTTTTAAATATGACTGGCCCGAATGAGTTTTTGCCATGAGTGGTTGATTAGGTTTTGCGGCAAGACCTATTGTTTCCTCTTCTAAATCAATCAGTGAGGGAACATCAGTTTCTGCTTCTCGGGAATAAGCGCACACCACATTACAGGACGAAGCTTTCGCTTTGCCTTTGGATCTTCTGCTAGTAACAGTGGTCCATTGCTGGCCGTCCACAAGGTCAGGATGAACCCACATAACTTTCCCCTGAGGTATGGGGATAGGTACAAGACCCTTCTCTTATTGATGGTGAGGGTCTATATTGATCATTCTTAGTTCCTCTTTTGGGATGGGGACTACTCCAGAGGGTGTTGGGGTTTGTCTTCCAAATTAGAGGAATGATGTCATATTGGCCGTTACCTTCTTCTGCTCTGGACGGAGTTTTAATACGTCCGCATCAATTAGAGCCTGAAGGATGTCTTTGAAGACATAACATCTCTTGGTGGGGTGTCCCAGCATCCTATGATACAAGCAGTAGTTAAGATTATTAGTTTTACCGACTTCTTTAGGACGTCTAGCTTCAGGAAGCTTCAATTGTTGCTCTTGTTGAGTAACTTGAACAACGAGTCAACATGTTCGTCTTTGAAGGAGTACTGCTTATTGGCGCGTGGCTGACTTGAAGAGCCACTTCCCTTGACCGACTGAGGTTTGACAGGGGATTTGGTTTCTGTCGCCAAGTTATCCTTCCTTTTTGTTTGAAGGAATGCGTCTGGCGTACGCCTTGTGGACCTTTCGGGTATGGGTTTGTTTTCTTCTGTCTTCACCCTGGCGATAATTTCTTCAGCCTATTCACCATGCTGGACCAATTGTTTCCAGGTGCGGCTTTCAGCAACTCCTATTTGGGCGAGGAGCGACGTTTGTAGATTGTGGCGGCATGTTTCTACTAGGATAGCCTGGTCATACCGCTAGGATATCGGAGTGCCATATTCTGAAATCTTTCTACAAATGATTTAACTGACTCCCCCTTTCGCTGTTTTGTGGTCAAAAGAGTAGGCATTGTAATTTCTGAATCGTCCTCAAAAAGCGTGTTAGGAAAAGCTTCTCTAAATCACCCCAATTTTTAATGGAGCCTTCTGGGAGCTTCATGAACCATTCAAAGGTGAGCCCTTTTAGGGTGCCGATAAACAGACGTGCCAAGATGGCATCGTTATCTACCACGTTCCCCGTCTGAGACTTAAAGTAGTAGATATGTTGGTTCGGTGACCCTTTGCCGTCGAATGCTTGTAGTGTCGGACTTTGAACTTGAGAGGGTATGGAACAAGGTCCCACTCAGCCGGGTATGGCCGGATCACTCCTGCTTCTTGGAGGCCTTTTCGATTAGTAAGGGCCTCGAGGCGTTGCTCCAATTAACTCATTCTTTTAGAATGAATCTTTCCATGGCTCTGGTTGTCTCCCCCTTAGATGAGGAGTTAGACGGCTCAGAAGTAGATTACTCTTTCTCCTCGATATGTACTGAGGATGAGCTTTCTCCTTCTTTTCGTTTGCCCTTAGACTTTTTAGAGAAAGTTTTGTAAGTTGACTTCCTCTTGTCTTCAAGCAATTGTGCCAGCATCAGTTTGAGAGAATCGATAGATTCTTGTTGAGCACGAATCATCTCGAATTGTTCTCTCTGGACCTGGGCTTGTTGCTCAAAGTGCCTGGCTCCTCAGGAGTATTTGTCATGTATATAAAGGCTTCTTTCTCTATGAAAGAATTCGAACCCTGTGATTCTGCAACGGCGGAATTTGAGTCATTTACTTCAATGCCCCGAGCTAGGGCACTGTAATTGATGGGGGCAATCACTCCAGTCTGAGTGCGAGTATGCCGATACACTCCTTCAGGTTTCGTGTCAGACTCGTCGGGGCTGACCACTGGTTGTTTTTCCTTACTTCTGCTTGTAATGTTTGTAGTGATTTCAGGGTACTCTGTGTCAGAGAAGGTCCTCCTCCTATGGGAGCGATACCTTTTGGCTGATTGGGAAGTTAAAATCGACTTTCTGAATATAGACTGTTGACTTGCACATGAACTGCAACGGCACTCAGAGAGCATTGTGATAAGCCGTTTACAGCAACACGATGGAGTGATTAAACTAGCACTCCTCTTCTTTGTCAAATAATCTCTTAGATCCGTGAGAGGGGGATCGAAGAGATTAGCCTCGGATGGTCGAGGGCTTATCAACTTGCGAGAATTATCCTTGCTCCGTAAAGCTGAGACGCAAGGTTCTGAGACGCGGAGCTCACGTCCTAAGAAATGAATGCAGCTCTGACGTTGTGGCTCTGAAACGCGAGCCTTGAGCCTCTGCTGAGAAGAGATGCGACTCTCGTGTTGCTGATTGTCGCATCTGGGTAGAGATGCTTGATAAACGCGCGCCTTCTGGGTCTCGTGTATAAATATAGAGGTGCGGATCTAGTGTCTTAGATGAGGAGTACAGACCTCGCATTGCTGCTCGTGGCGTTTGGGGAGCGGTGCTTCAGAAACGTGAGGTTGGTGATTGTAGGCTGTCTAAAAATCATTAAAAGACAAGTCATCAAAAAGTAGAACTCCAGACGCAGGCTGATCTCAGCATCACTGCAGCACCAAGGCGTGAGGGTCGAAACCCGCGTCTCAGCACCACTGCAGCACCAAGGCGCGAGGGTCAAAACCCGCGTCTTAGCACCACTGCAGCACCAAGGCGCGAGGGTCGAAACCCGCGTCTCAGCATCACTGCAGCACCAAGGCGCGAGGGTCAAAACTCGCGTCTCGGTTATAACTGCCCTTGTTATGGGGTCAGTCACTCCCCACATAATGAGGAAGTTAACCCCCATTGTGGAGTGTTCTTAGGAGACACGTTCACCTCTGGAACCTCTATAAATAGCCCCGCTTGCTATTGAGGGTCGGTAGATGGGAGCAGGGAGAAGGCTGGGGAGAAGAATTTGACTTGTGAGCTTCCACAGAAAAGGAAAGAGAGTCCAACTCTTCAAGTAACTTGCTGCGTACAAGCTAATCTTTGCCTATAATCTCTTTGACATTTCTGGTCGACAGGAGCTGTGTTACTTCGTCTGCCATCCAAAGAGAAGATCCCCAAGAGTTCTTGACGTTCACCCGGTCAACGGAAAACAAGATTCAGTTTTCACCGCCACCGGAAGAACCCAGCATTAAACAAAGGGAAGATTCAAGTCTCAACATCTTCCCTCTCTTGTAAGAGGATTATTGATCCGTTGTAACTTTCTTTACTATCAAATAAAGAATTTACGTTCCGATCTTCAATTATTTCTCGCGTCAAACAAGAAATGGCTACTCCGCTGGGGACTACTTTCATTACTGACGAGCAAGTGGTGGCACAAGGTGACGTCGTCTACAAGGGGAAAACGGTCAAATCACTCGTCGTAGAATTCGACCAAGCAAAGTACGAAGAGTTCCTTTCTTCCGGCTCCAAGAGCCCAAAGGCCCGTGCCTACCGCAGGGTCTCTACGGGGATCTACCCCGAAATCCACCCTGAGATTCTCTCAGACGCGGCTCCTGTGAAGGAGGTCGTGGCTAAACGCGTCATACGTAACGCCCGCACCAACGCCAACCCTTCTGGTGTCCAGCTAGTCCATCCTCTTCCTCAGCACCAGGTCGTCGGGGGTACCCTTCAACCTCCACGACGTAACCGAATACTGAATGGTGGCAGAGGAGGCGTGCGCGTCAACTACAGGTTGGAACAGCTGATTGTCCAACAGAGGCAGAATGCAAGGTTCAGACCAGCGTCTCTTCTGCACCACATCCGACACGTGAAATCCGCGTTTGGCAGCCCAAACGTGAGGTTCACCAGGCTGGCTCTTCTGAAGAACTACTCCCCAGACGCCAATGCAAAGCTCGCGCGCCTTGTCAAGCACAAGAGGCACGCGCCTCTAGGCACGGGGCCCAGCAGCCCTGCATTTCTCAAGCGTCTCTGTCCCGACGCAATAACCAGCAACGCGAGAGCCGCGTCTCTTATCAGCAGAGACGCCAAACTCGCATTCTGAAGCCACGACGCGAGAACCGCGTCCCAGAACCTTGCAACTCAGCTGTACGAAGCAAGGATGCCTCCCGCCCTCAGCATTGCGAGGCCAATCTCTTTGATCCCCAAGAGATGGCGACTCTGCTTGGGACTACTTTCGTTACTGACGAGCAAGTGGTGGCGCAAGGTGACGTCGTCTACAAGGGGAAAACGGTCGAATCACTCGTCGTAGAATTCGACCAAGCAAAGTACGAAGAGTTCCTTTCTTCCGCTCCAAGAGCCCAAAGGCCCGTGCCTACTGCAGGGTCTCTACGGGAATCTGCCCCAAAATCTTCCCTGAGATTCTCTCAGACGCGGCTCCTGTGAAGGAGGTCGTGGCTAAACGCGTCACGCCAAACGCCCGCACCAACGCCAACCCTTCTTGTGTCCAGCTAGTCCATCCTCTTCCTCAGCACCAGGTCGTCGGGGGTACCCTTCAACCTCCATGATGTAACCGGAGTGCTGAACGGCGGCAGAGGAGGCGTGCGCATCAACTACATGTTGGAACAGCTGATTGTCCAACAGAGGCAGAACGCAAGGTTCAGACCAGCGTCTCTTCTGCACCACATCCGACACGTGAAATCCGCGTTTGGCAGCCCAAACGTGAGGTTCACCAGGCTGGCTCTTTTGAAGCACCACTCCCCAGACGCCAATGCAAAGCTCGCGCGTCTTGTCAAGCACAAGAGGCACGCGCCTCTAGGCACGGGGCCCAGCAGCCCTGCATTTCTCAAGCGTCTCTGTTCCGACGCAATAACCAGCAACGTGAGAGTCACGTCTCTTATCAGCAGAGACGCCAGACTCGCGTTCCGAAGCCACGACGCGAGAACCGCGTCCCAGAACCTTACAACTCAGCTGTACGAAGCAAGGATGCCTCCCGCCCTCAGCATTGCGAGACCAATCTCTTTGATCTCCCTCCCACGGATCTAAGGGATTATTTGATAAAGAAGAGAAGTGCTAATCAAATCACTTCGTCATGTTGCTGCGAATGACTTATCACAATGCTCTCTGAATGCCGCTGTAGTTCAGATGCAAACCAGCAGTCTCTAGCTAGATAGCTGACCCTGATTCCTCGATCAGACAAAAGAAATCGTTCCCACAGGAGGAGGATTTTCTCTGAGGCTGAATATCCTGAGCTCACTGCAAACATGACGAGCAGGAGTAGGGAAAACAACCTGCGGTCAGCTCCGATGAGTCTGACACTGAACCGGAAGGAGTGTATCGACACACTCGCACCCGGACTGGGGTAATCCCCTCGATTAATTATAATGCCTTGGCCAAGGGCATTGAGATAGATGACTCTCACTCCGCTATTGCAGAGTCACAGGCTTCAAACTCTTCTATAGAGAAAGAGACCTTTATATATATGACAAACACTCCTGAGGAGACAGCTAGGCGCTTGGAGCAGCAAGCCCAGGTCCAGAAGGAACAATTCGAGATGATTCGTGCTCAACAAGAATCTATCGACTCCCTCAAGCAGATGCTCGCACAGTTGCTTGAAGACAAGAGGAAATCAACCGACAAAGCCTCCTCTAAAAAGTCTAAAGGCAAACGAAAAGAGGGAGAAAGCTCATCTTCTGTATATATAGAGGAGAAAGAGCAGCCTACTTCTGGTTCGTCTAAATCCTCGTCGCAGGGAAAAGACGACCGAGACTAAGGAAAGGTTCATTCTAAAAGAATGAATCAATTAGAGTAACGTCTTGAGGCCCTTACCAACCGGAAAGGCCTGCAAGAAGCAGGAGTGATCCGACCATATCCGACCGAGTGGGACCTTGTTCCATACCCTCCCTAGTTCAAGGCTCCGACCCTCCAAGCATTTGATGGGAAAGGTTCACCGAACCAACACATCTACTACTTTAAATCTCAAACAGGGAATATAGTAGATAATGATGCCATCCTGGCACGTTTGTTCATCGGCACCCTAATAGGGCTTGCCTTTGAATGGTTCATGAAGCTCCCAGAAGGCTCTATTAATAATTGGGCCGATTTGGAGAAGCTCTTCCTAACGCGCTTCTTTGAAGATGACTCGAAGGTCACCATGCCAACTCTTTTGGCCACCAAGCAGCGAAAGGGGGAATTCATCAAGTCATTCGTGGAAAGATTTCGGAATGTAGCACTCCGATGTCCAAGCGGCATGACCCAGGTCACCCTGGTGGAAACATGCCGCCACAATCTACAAACTTCGCTCCTCGCCCAAATAGGAGTTGCCGAAAGCCGCACCTGGAAACAATTGTTCCAGTAAGGTGAACAGGCTGAAGAAATTGTTGCCCGAGTTAGGACAGAAGAAAACAAACCCAGACCTGAGAGGTCGATAAGGCGTGTGCTAGATACGTCCCTCCAAGCGAAAAGGAAGGATAATTTAGCGACAGAGACCAAATCCCCCGTCAATTCTCAACCGGTCAAGGGAAGTGGCTCTTCAAGCCAACCACGCGCCAGCAAGCAGTATTCCTTTAAGGACGAACATGTCAACTCGCTCTTCAAGTTACTTAACAAGAGCAACAGACTGAAGCTTCCTGAAGCTAGGCGCCCTGAAGAAGTCGGTAAACCGATAGTCCCAACTACTGTTTGTATCACAGGATGCTGGGACACCCCACCAAGAGCTGTTATGTCTTCAAGGACATCCTTCAGGCTCTTTTGACGCAGAGGTATTAAAACTCCGTTCAGAACAGAAGAAGGTGACAACCAATATGACGTCATTTCTCCAGTTTGGAAGACAACCTCCAACACCCTCTGGAGTAGTCCCTATCCCAAGAGGGGAGCTAAGAGTAGTCACACAGACCCTCACCAGCAGCAAGAGAAGGGTCTTGTACCTGTTCCCACACCTCGGGGAGAAGTCATGTGGGTTCATCCCAACCTTGTGGATGGCTAGCAATGGACCACTGTGACCAACAGAAAGTCTAAAGGGAAAGCTAAGGCTTCATCCTGTAATGTGGTGTGTGCCTCTTCTCAGGAAGCGGAGACTGATGTTCCCTCGCTGACTGATTCAGAAGAGGAAACAATAGCTCTGGCCACAGAACCCAACCAACTTGCGGCGGAAACCCGTTCGGGGCAGTCGTATTTGAAAAAGTATGACGAAATGGTGGCAACTCCTCCAAACCCGCTATAGAGTCAGCCAAGCCCTCCACAAAACAACCCGTGGAGAGACAGAAAGAGCTTCGGTTCTCCAAAGCTCTCTCAAAAGATATCGCGGAAAGATCCACAGCACCTTACCGCTTTGATGCCTGACTCAACTAGCCAATATCCCGAATTACTCTTTACGAGCTCCTCAGGCTATCGAAGTCAACCAGAGAAGATTTACAAGAGGCCCTCGCCAATGCTGAGGTTTTCATGACCCAAGTGCCGATTGGACCACAGGAGGAAGATGTAGAGGATTGCCTCCATGCCTCCCAAAATGCTCCCTGCATCACCTTCACAACAGATGATATGCAGGTCAAAGGGAAACATGATCGACCCCTGTACTTCACAGGGTATATTGGTTCATCTGAAGTGAGCCGTATTCAGGTGGATCCAGGGTCCGCATTAAGCATTATGCCTCGCCGGGTCATGCAACATCTGGGGATTCCTACCCATCGTTTGAGCGCTACCCAGACGACCATTTATGGTTTCAATGCCAATGGAACCCGTCCAATGGGGAAGATCAAGCTCAAATGCCAGATCGGGGACCTAAGGTCGGAAGTGACATGCTACGTCATCGATGCTGACACTTCCTACAATTTGCTGCTGGGACGACTGTGGATTCATCGCAATTCTATCGTTCCCTCCACTCTCCACCAAGTCATGAAATACATTGATGGAAGCGGAAAAGTGCGAACGTTGATTGCCGAAAGGCATCCGTTCAAGGGAGTCGAGAATTATTTAACAGATTCCCTCCTATATCAGCACTCTGTGGAAACAGATGAAATCCCGCAACCAGAGGAGCTAGACTCTGTAATGAAGCCGACACCGAGCTGGAAAAAGAAGAGTGCATGTGGGAACTAGATCCATTTGTAACGAGCACTAATAAGCTCGATGTTGATAACACCGCCGATGATGTAGGCGGATGGTATATTAATGAAGAGTTAGATTTGGCTTGTTTCTCTGTGTTCGCTTCTGATTCAGTGCCGTCAGACACTAGTATCGAAGTGGACGATGACCTCTGGTCGGCAATGGATGCTTTGACATCATTGCATGTACCAGTGAAATCGTCCTTCGAAACGTACCGAGATGCCAGTAATGCGTAAGAATCCATATTCATGGTTCCAGCAAGACGGAAAGGCCAAAAACCAATTCTTTTCGGGCGGATTAAGTCCGAACCAATGCCCCTTGAAGAATCAGAAGGCGAGGAGGAACCCCCTCAGTTCGGTCATTATGAGCCAAATGCACTCAGAATGATGGAAGGCATGGGGTATGATCTGACAAACGGTCCAGGGTTGAATCTCGGCAAAGGAAGGAGAACACTACTCCGATCTTTTGTGCCAAAAGGGAAAACCCCTGATTATTATCATCAGACTCACAGAGGGTTGGGCTATGTGTCAACTCCAATTCCATTAGCCTCTGACCCTGAAGAGTCATTATACCATAATTACTCATCGGGCACGTCATCGTGGGAGTCAGATGTTAGTGTCGGCAACATCTTCAGAGAACTTTCAGTGAATATGATTTCAACAAGCCACCTGAAAGACAAAGATGAAGAAATGATCCAATCCGATACAGATCCTTGGATCAAGCACTTAAATGCTCTTTGGGATACTCGCTTTGAACAGCGCGAGCCACCCACAGAAGATAAGATTGTTCAGATCAATCTAGGAGATGAGGCTAAGCCTAAGCCCATCTTTATAAGCGAAAGCCTATCACCTTCTGAGAAAAAGGATCTAATATCTCTTATACAAGAATATATAGATGTCTTCGCCTGGAATTACGAGGACATGCCCGAACTTGATCCTCGAGTGGCTATGCATCACCTAAACATCAACACGGACGTAAAGCCTGTCAAACAACAATAGCGACGGTTCCGTCCAGAAGTAATGGAGGCAATTCAATCAGAAGTCAGAAAGCTTATAGACTCTGGCTTCATTAGGGAAGAACAACACCCTGATTGGGTAGCTAACATCGTCCCCGTTGTTAAAGGAACGAAAAGATCCGGATCTGCATTGATTTTCGTGATCTAAACGAGGCCTGTCCCAAGGACGAATTCCCACTGCCAATCACAGATGTCATGATTGACAGTACATGTGGATTCGAGCGAATGTCCTTTATGGATGGATTTTCAGGGTATAATCAAATCAAAATGTATCCTGATGACGAAAAACATACCTCTTTCAGGACACCACTGGGGTATACTGCTACACCGTCATGCCCTTCGGACTAAAGAATGCAGGGGCAACATATCAAAGGGCTATGAATGCCATTTTCCACGAGCACATGCGCAAAACGGTGGAATGCTATGTTGACGACATCGCAGTAAAAAGTCGCGCTAAAGGTGATCATATAACTGATTTAAAGGTTGTCTTCGACATCATGCGGGCCCATCAATTGAAGATGAACCCACCAAATCCTTCCTGGGGGTGGCCAGTGGCAAATTTTTAGGATTTGTCGTAACCTCAATAGGAATTCATTTGGACCCGGAAAAGGTTCGCGCTATCCAGGAGATGCAACCTCCGAGAAACCTCAAGGAGCTCAGGGGATTGCAAGGACGATTGGCGTACATTCGAAGGTTTATCTCAATCTCTTCGGAAGATGCCAACCCTTCACCAAACTAATGAAGAAGGGTATTTCGTTCATTTGTGACAACGCTTGCCAGCAAGCATTTGAGGAAATTAAACAGTACCTCACACAACCGCCAGTCCTTGCAGCTCCGGTGTCTGGAAAACCTTTCTTGATATACGTCCGAGCAATGGATCATTCTTTAGGAGCTTTACTAGCTCAGAATGATGATCAAGGATGAGAGCAAGCGATCTACTATTTGAGTAGAACAATGATCGGGGCCAAACATCGGTACAACCCGATCGAGAAGGAATGTTTGGCATTGGTGTTTGCTGTTCAGAAAATGCGACACTATTTGGTAGGCCAAACTATAAACATCATATCAAAAGTCAACCCATTGAGGTTACTCATGACAAAGCCTTCATCGTTAAACGGCCGACTGGCAAAATGGGCCATATTGCTATCCCAATATGAAATGCACTTTTTACCGCAAAAAGCCGTGAAGGGACAATCGGTGGCGGATTTCCTGGCGGAGCATCCAAATCCGAGGGCTGCCAAACTTTACGAGGATCTCCCAGATGAGGTCGCTGAAGTCTGCCAGACCCAGACATCTTTTGAAAGGCAAGTGTGGCAACTTTTCTTTGACGGTGCATCGAGAACAAGCCCAAAAGGACATATAGTGGCAGGAGTAGGAGTAGTACTCGTCTCCCCACAGAACTATGTGATTCCTCGAGCAATCTCATTAACCGAGCCTTGTTCCAACAATGTAGCGAAGTACAATGCCCTCTTGATTGGGATGCAGCTCACCGATGAGTTTGGCGGTAAAAGTCTCGAGGCATATGGTGACTCTAAACTTATCGTCAGCCAAGTTCGCGGGGAGTACGAAGTCAGACATGAAGATCTAGTACCCTATTACAATGCAACTGTCCACATGACGAGAGTTTACAAACTTCTACATTGACCATGTACCACGCAAGCAAAATGCGCATGCAGATGCACTGGCGTCCCTCGCTGCCTCCTTAGCTCTTCCAGCTGGAGCGGTAGAGAAAATATTTATCCACAGCCTCGACCTGTATTGCCCGAGAATTGCTCCTGAGGATCACCAGAAGCCAACAGGAGATCATCAAGTCAAAGAAGCTCTCGAGTTGTCAACCGGTCCAGAGCCTAGAGACTGGCGATTCCCTTACATCGATTATGTCTTGTATGGCATCCTGCCTGAGGACACCAAAGAAGCAGCTGCTATTAGAAGAAAAGCTCCCAAATTCTACTATAATGCGATCTCACGAACATTGTATCGTCGATCGCATGATGGGATCTTGCTTCGCTGCTTATCGCAAAAAGAATCACATGAGGTATTGAAAGAAGCCCATGACGGTATGTGTGGAGCCCATCAACCTGGCCCAAAACTTGCAAGTCGACTCCAAAGGTTGGGATATTATTGGCCTAAGATGATCGCTGACGCCATCACTTATGCCAAAAGATGTCACGCCTGCCAAGTGTATGGTGACTTCATCCATCAAGCACCAGGATACCTTCACTCTACGACCTCTACCTGGCCATTTGAGATGTGGGGGATGGATGTAGTTGGCCCTATCAGCCCACCATCATCAAAAGGACATCGGTTTATTTTAGCCATAACTGATTACTTCTCCAAATGGGCTGAGGCCATTCCTTTGAAGGAGGTAAAGTCATCTGATGTGATCAAGTTCGTTAAACATCACGTCATTTACCGTTTTAGTGTACCTCGGCGAATCATCCATGACAATGGACCCCAGTTCATCAGTCAAGCTTTCCAGAGGTTTTGCGCTAAGTTCAGAATCCAAAATGTGTCCTCAACGGCATACTACCCCGCCGCTAATATCTCGCAGAAGCTTTCAACAAGACCATTGGCAAGCTTCTCAAGAAATTCGTTTCCAAAAGTCAACGTGACTGGGACGACAAGCTAGGTGAATGCTTATGGGCCTATCGCACAACTGTTCGAACCCCCAACTAAAGCTACGCCATTTTCTTTGGTATATGGGTGTGAAGCCGTACTTCCACTGGAAATCTAAATTCCATCTCTACGCGTCGCCTTGACAACGGAGATGACAAATGAGGAGAAGCATCGACAGCGACTCCAAGAATTGGAGGCCTTAGATGATAAGCGTCTGCAGGCCCAACAACAAATCGAGCTTTACCAAGCCCGGATTACCAGAGCCTTCAACAAGAAAGTTAAAGTGCGAACTTTCAAGAAGGTGATCTCGTCTTAGCTGTCAGAAGACCTATGGTGATGACACATAAGACAAAAGGAAAATTCCAGCCCAAATAGGAAGGACCATTTGTAGTAGAGTCAGTCTACTCAAATGGATCATATCGCCTCATAACTTCAAATGGCGATACACTCATGATGCCGATCAACGGCAGGTTCCTGAAGAAGTACTATCCTTAATAGTACTCTTCCGCTGATCAAGTTAAAATTACACCTCTGATCAAAGCTCCAGATTCAAGAAAAGTTTCTTTCCTTTATTAGGTCACATCACGGTAAACCGTGATAAACTAATCGGGCACTGACTGTACCATGATGCATGATGTAAATATTGAGAAAGAAACAAAAGGCAAAACTTGGGTTTTAATATTTCTCTCTTAATTAACGTCCGACGCCTTCGGTGGCTAAGGACAGAGGAAAATGTTGGCTTCTAAGCCCAACATAAGTCTTCAACAACTCATCATGCTGAGGGGAATAGCATGGCTAGCCCAACTCAAACGGTAGTTGGTAAAGGCACCTCAAATCCGTTGATAGCTGAGGGTTTGCTAAAAATCCTCAGTGGACTTAGTTCCACTCTCTCTCTCCTCCAAAATCCCTTACCAATTCTCATACACAGAATGGTAGGTCCACGAAATACAATCATTGCTACGTTAACACTATACCTCTGGTAATGAAAATTTTCAATACTCCCTATCGAGTACAAACCGTACTTGTCAACTCTATATGGAGTAGCAAGCCTTCAAATTTGTCAGGTTAACACTACACCTCTGGCATTTCAAACTTCACTTGTCAATTCTCATCAATAGAATGACAAGTCCTCAAAATTTTCTCATATCGCAAGTCAATTACTGTCAAGTTAAAATTACACCTCTGACATTTCAAATTTTACTTGTCCATTCTCGTCAATAGAATGACAGGTCCTCAAATTGCTCCTATCCCGAGTCAATTTCTGTCAAGTTAATACCACACCTCTGACAAATTACTGTTTCTAACAGTAATCAAGTCGCTGCAAATTCAATATTAAACCTCTGACAGTCATTTTCCCTCAGACTTCCATATCGAAGCTGAAATGAATGATGCTAAGTTTAACACCACACCTCTAGCGTCCAAGTCATTGCTAAGTTTAACAATACACTTAAGGTCATGACTTTCCCTCGAACTTCCTTGTCAAAGTCGAGATGACTAATGCCAAGTTCAAAACTACACCTCCAGCATTACCCTCGCTGCTAAGTTAAACATCACACCTATGACAGTGACACTTTCAGTTTTCCCAAATGAAAGCTGAAACGCTTTTGAGTCAAGTTAATATCACACCTCTGACTCACACCCTTGTCAAGTTAACATCACACTTCTGACAAGACTATATTCGACCCGTTAAGTTAATATCACACTTAAAACGGAAAAGATTTTCCTAATCCCCCGCGAATCTAGTCTCACTTGTTATTCTCGTCAACAGAATAACAAGTCACCTAAAAGCATTGTTAGGTTAATATTACACCGTTAACAGTGTTTTCATTAAATCCCCAGCTGGGTCTTAATCAAGTTAATCCCGAAACTCTGATAAACTCATCCTCCCTAGGGTACAAATTTCACCTGTCACTCTCCTTTATAGATGGCAGTTCCACAAAGTTTTGTCAAGTTAATATCACACCTCTGACAGCACTGTTGAATTTCCTGAAATAGGATTTTTCTACAAACTTTGACTCGTTAAGATTGTTATCATCCTTTTAGCGAGCCGAAGATCTTTTACTTCTATTCGGGAGTTCAAGACAATAGAAGAAAACAAAAAAAAAGTGTCGCTTTTATTTATATCCAACATATGAAAGTGATACAAGACGCTCTCTTATACAATAAAATTGAGTGTTACAATAAAGGGTACAAAGAAGTCCCTCTCTCTCAAAGGTTGCACTCACTCCTTGAAGCTTCTCACCACTGCAAGTACAAGGTGTTTGGAAGGGCGCCAAAGAAGAGTTGAGCACTGTGATGACGATCGGAGGCTGATTACGTCACCATGCATGACGTAAACATCGAAGAAGCTCCTCGTTGACCAAGAACAATGGTGTTTCTTGAGGTCGAAATGCAGCAGAACTTTCTGATCCCGCCTGACCAACCGATGTAGGCTATGGTCCTTCGTTGATGAACACCTCCACCACCAGAAAGTCATCCAATGAGCACGGATTTTTCATCGATGTCACTTCTGGGGTAAGGATGGTGAAGGGAGAGTCCAAGACCTTACAGGTGACGACCTGCAAGAGGACCATACCCACCACCATATCCACCGCCGTATCTATTGTGACCATGGCATGCCCGGAAGCATGACTGGTGCATCGTGTCCAATGAGGTCCCGGCGGATGTCAGATCCTCGCCTCCCGTAAACAGGGGCTATGACTTCTCCTCCAATGGTCGACCATAGAATAGGTTTGCTGGCCGATATATTCTCCCACGGGCCAGCGAATATGCAAAAGGATGATTGAGTCTACCTGCGCAATGTAAAACAATCAGAAGTTCAGAATACTAAAACAGAACTAAAAGACAGACGCGGGTATTGCTATAGACTTCAGACGCAGGGATGACCCGCGCAGAAAATCAAAATTCTGTTACGACAGAAGCAGACGCGATCAAAAGTTGTGAACTTCGAATACACAAAGGCGTGAACGCGGCCTAATTTTTAAGACCTGCGTCTAAAATATAAAGACACGAAGAGAATCAGAAGCGAAAATTGCCACATCCTTGTTTGAGAAACAAGGGTTGCTACATTCAAGTCTGAAGCCTTCGGCCTGAGTTAAAGTTCTTCTAAGTCAACAGCCCCAAACGCGAGTTCTGTATGTAAAGCTCGCAGTTCAGGTGTAAAGTCCATTACACTCGCGTCCAGGGGATTTGGAGTCAGAGTTCAGACTCAATCAACTCGCACTTCATCAGGAAGTCTAAGAGGCGCAACTTCGAAATGATGGTGCACCAGTCAGACTTCAAGAGAAGGTTAAGAAGATGAATTTCTTCAAGGGACAGTAAAACTGAAACTCAGTTGGGCGAACAAGTAATTCCTACCCGCAGAATAACCCTTTAAAGGTTGAACTTTCTGCATCTAGGCGCAGACGTAAAAGGCACTCAAAGAGACGCTTTTCGATCTTGAAATCACTTGACAGTGATAATATTCTGGAGAGATTAAAGAAAAGCATGAAAGCTTTGGGTCGTCGTCGTCCATGGGGGCAAATCCCATTGAAGGAAGAAGATGAAGTCCTGAAG